>OX463788.1:66101134-66672269 GCA_949825025.1 Siphlonurus alternatus | reverse complement strand
GGTCACCATTGTCACCAAGCAAACCCGGCAGTCGTTGAACTCGCCCACGCTGCGAGCCTCTATGAATAACAACACGTACTAAAATTTGGCAAGCTACCTTCTTATATACACACATGCTTAAAGTCAGGACAGTTGTTGACATTACCGAGTGAAATACTGAACTACACTGAACGTTCATTGACCGGGGTGCTGCTGAAGAAAACCAATAACATCATGAACATCATGAACAACTATATTATATCATGCAGACGTCGGCTTAACTTTGATTTTTAATAATAATTGTTTGATGGGTTAAATAAATAAATAAATAAGATTAAAAAAAAAAAACATAATTGGTGAACGCAAATGGCGAATGTATATATATATATATATATATATATATATATAATATATATATATATATAATGGCTATAATATACGTAAAAAATGCGTACAATAAAATTATTCACTCACTGGTCAGTATACATCAAAAGCATCCGAAAACCTAAAATTTTCATGCCAGATAGATTGTTGTAAAATTATTAAAATATTGTTAAAAATTTATTTATGCTATAAAAAATAATTTAACTCCCTTATTATTTAAGTGGCCAGACTTATCAAGGTCTTTTTAGACTTTTTAGAGTATTTTCTTATACTACGTCGTTAATGAATGGTTATTATGGTAAAATATGACGTATAATACTAAATATTATATACTTTAAGTTTCAAAACCTGTGGTAGAGATAGTTGGTAAGGTAAATTAATTAGCATTTAAGACAGGTATTATTCAGATACAGTATGTAATTTAAAGTTTTGATCTCATTCGTCTTTTTAACATGAGTTTATATAATATTCTTCTTGCACAATGAAGAAGGGAACAATAATTTTTTTGTCTTAACCAATTTGCAGCATTTTATAAAATAAGAAGTACTGCGCGTAATAACGAAATTCAAGGATATCACCTATAGCTATATTTATAGTTTAATTATACATAAATGATCTAAAAATTTTATGAATTAATTAACATAATGTATAATTAAGCTGTTTTTTTAATCTAATGGGAAAAATCATAAGGTTTAATTGTTTAGGTCACTCCATGAAGGTTATTTTTAAGTCCTAAAATTTATTTTTATTTATTTATTAACTGAAAATGATGGTGTGATGTTTTACTTCAATGCAACACTTTTCTATCTGATTTTATAAATTAATAATTATATAATAATAATATTTAGTTGATGCATTATACTAAACTAAATTGAGATATGGGTTTTATTATAGAAATTAGTAGATATACCCACTGTGTTACAGCATGTGCACTTTGCTTTATAGACTGGATGCGTATACATGCAAGGTCTGTTCGTAAACATAAAAAAAAAAAAAATTAAGATTCAAAATAAGATTTTCCTTCATGATGCCCCTGTGAATGTAGAGAAGGTTCATCTGATTGTAGCATTGTACTGTATGTACACACAACCGAAAAGGTTCAAATAAATAAATTAAAATAATAATTGTGATTTATGAATTGGTTGTGTATTTACGAACAGACCTACTATATATAAGGGTAGTCATATAATATAGTAAATAATACCATGTGTGAAATATTACTGCATTTAATATCAAAAGTTGAAACATGTCATGCTATAATGTATATAAATATTAACGTGAAGACCGCAGCATTGCAATCACCATAAAAATATCATTAAATTCCAAAAGAAAGCCAAAACACTACGAGGACTACCTTGTCAACACAAGGAAATGTTATTTAACGAGAGCAGATTAATTAATAACGTATCACTTCCTCGTTTTATTGCTTAAAATATAAAATGTATATAAAAAATCAGTTGGTTGAGATGTCGAAAATGGACCTCCATGATTGTAATGAGAATTGCAATGGACTTTAAGCTCGTCATCAATAGGTGACTTGAATTTTTTGAAGTGGATTTTTAAATTAAGGTAAAAATTTAACATGTATCGAGCCTTATATATGGACATAAACTGTTGTGAGAAAGCTTAAATTTGCTGAAACCACATAAATTAATCGATTAATTTACACATTATTTTTTAAATTTACTTCATGCAATTCGTTTAGAATAAAATAATTGTTACAAATTATGTTGTTGCTGGATGAATCGAGCAATCGTTAAACAAAATATTAACAATAAATTGCAATAAGCCACAGTAATCACAATAGCTAAGTGAGCATGCACGAAAATAATACATTTTTTTGAAAACACTTCAATTTTCGTTATGTCATATATATATATATATATATATATATATATATATATATATATATATATATATATATATATATATATATATATATAAACTTAAAGACTGAAGAAAAATATTTTTCAGTAAAATACCATGAATGTTTATATCGTGTCGATCTAGTTGTCAATATTATTATACATTATAATATACATGCGCATCAGAAGAATGCGGAGTCACCAGCTGCAGATGTCTATAAGGTCTATTTGTCATCGCGTTGTTGCACAATGAATGCATTTCCAATAACAGTCATTATATTATATAGAATGGTGTATTACATATGTTTGCACTTCCTAGAGCAGAAATGCAAATTCAAATCCATTGTATTAAATAAAATTAACATTTTATCCATGTGGCACCAAGTGAATGTGACCTCTAAATTCTCAAACTGGTTATTATTTTATTCTTTTGTCATCTACAAACCTACTCACGAATATGCTGGTAGGAGAATAATCTGATTGTCGATATCAGTCAATGTTATATAATAATCTTCCAAATATTTTTCACGTACTACTTGTATGCTGAGGATTTGATGAAGTCATATTTTATTTTAGTTATGACTCATTTTTTGGCAGAATTCCAAAAATACAAACGTTTTATTGTTCTCTTACTAACAAATCTTACTGTTAATTAATACACGCTAATATTTAAAAAAAAGTGAGTTATTTAGACATTATACAATGGACAACATACATGAAAAATTTTATTGCAGAAATTAATAGAGGGCATCAAATTATGCTACTTTGAATTTTTTCAGATTTTTTTGAGACCCGGAATTATTTTTGAATAATTATTGAAAGTTCTGTAAGTTAAGTTGGCACCCCTGAATCCTAATTAAAAAGGATATACATGAGACACCTTTTGACGCCTCCAGGGAGCGTGGCCGCACTTAAAGTAATTATTTAAAAATGGTTCTGGGTTTCAAAAAAATCTAAAAAAAATTCAGAGTAGCATAATTTGGTACCCTCTATTCATTTCTGCAATAAAAAAAAATTCATGTATGTTGTCTATTATGAACATTGCGATCGTTGTTTCCAACTCAACTTAATTATCAGTAATAAATAAACAATTACATAACATGCAAAAGTTGGGTCTTAGGTTATAATCCAGTTTAGTGTATAAGTATTTATGGGATGACTTGGTTTATTCGTCATGAATGAGCTTACATTCATTCATAATTTTACTCTATGCATGTACTTATTTTTAAACGTATGAACAAGTATTTTAGGAACTAAAAAACAGCATACGTGACGCAGCAATCCTGACAATTCATTAAAACTTCTTTTTTTTTAGTGTTTTTATCCAAATGAATCTCAAACTGTTAATTCTGTTCATAAAGTAAACATAAACAATTACTGTATACAGGTATGCAATGAATTCAATGATAAACCAATACGAAACAAAATTTTGAATCTGATCTGAAATAATTTAATGATTCACATTAACTTACCTTTTTAATTATAGTAGCTTTTATGTGCAAAACTAGATTTAGCTAGAAGAGCTAGTGTAACCAGTTTATTTCGGAATATTACTTCCGCGAAAGATCACCTTGAAATGTTATGTATTATAGTAAGTAGTATATATTAAGATTTTTATTTTATGCCAGTATGAATATTTATTTCTCAGTGGTGTACAGGTTTTATTAATTTGGCATGTTGGAATTTTATAACTTCCAGTTTTTTTATGAAATATAAAAATTAAATTTTTCCATAAAAGTCATGTATCCACGTCAATATATCCTTATGACAAACACCTTTTAGGAGAAGAAGAAGAAGCATTACTAGTTTTGTATTCCACAGCAATACATATTATCAATAAAATCAAATTAACCGAAGTAAAGTTACTATAATATACGTTCGTATAAAACAAGGTAAAGGTTTTGTTTATAACAACCATCTCACATGGCACGTACTACGTTACGTAATGAAAAACGATATTCCGTGAAATACTAAACTTATATGTGGTTCATCCAACAAATATTGCTTAGGGCCTATTTAACTATATATATATAATTGGCATTGTATACCATGAACAAAACTTAAACATACACTTGCCTCTTTTATTTTATTTATTTTTTATTTTTTTTTTTTTACCGTGGTAGAATAAAGCAGCGTGTAATAATTTTTTCCTGTGGTGTTTATAGATTAACATTTAATATAAAAAAATTAAATACTGTTATTAGATTTAAATGTAATTGTTTTAAGTATAGACTATGTAATTGTTGCGTATAACATTGATGGTGAATACCATGATATAATATTTTTGAGTGCGGATTGCTTACATATGCAGTGTGGATCGAGCTATCAGCTATATAGCGGTCGATCCTCAACACTTTCACTTAGCAGCAGCAACCGTGAACTTGAACTTGCAAATTTCAATATCATATAATGAAATATCACAAATTTTAATAAAAATGACATGCATGAGAATGATTAATTAAAATATGTAATGCTGTTGTACTATAATGTCAATACAATAAAATTATTTAATATAATTAAATGTAATTTGTTTACAAGTTTAGTGTATATATAAACTTATATATGTGCCTTGGTTTTAACTAAATAAATAATAATTTGAATTGGTATAATTTTTAATTTTTGAAGTTTCATTGTAATTATTATTAGTTATTTCAAAGTATAATTCTAATTATTTATACATGAAACAGTATCAGTCTCATGAAACAGTATAATAATTAAGAGTCCTGAACACGTCGTATTCCGTTTCCAAATTTTATTATAATATATATATATATATATATATATATATATATATATATATATATATATATATATATATATATATATATATAAAAAAGAAAAAGTTAAACTTAATTTCCACTTAGGAATCTTTATTTATTTTTTTTAATAAAAACAACAAGTCACACAAGTCGACTGATGGTACTTACCGGTAGTTATCTTGTAAGTGAACATATTCGGATGAAGTGTTGATATCCTCCGGCCGGTGTTGTTCGAGTGCCGGGTAGTGGTAAACTGAATGCGATGCTCTGCGACTCTGAACTAAAGTGGAGGAGGTGCTATCTCAGCTGGCACTCATGTCAGCCAGCCGGCTTGCCGCTCCTTGTCGCTCGGGGTCGCCTTGGTATCCGCGCAGTACCTAAGGGAGTTCGCGCAGCGGCGGTCATGACGGCCATGGGACAGGACAGGTAGACCCCCACACCACCACATGCACACGTTGTCCATAACCAGTGTCTGGAGGCGCGACAAAACGGGAGTGTAGTGCCCCTTTGCTTTCTACCTGAGGATAGCACCGGACTAAAACATAATAATTATGCAAAACAAAGAAAACAAAAAAAAAAAAAAACAAAAAAAAAACATAAGGTCCTTGAAAATACTTCTCCTTCTAACCTAGTAAATTTTTAGGCTATTATATTATATATTTAATATATATTATATGTGTATAATATATATTATAGGTGCTCTATATAAGTTGTCATAACCTTCAATATTTTCTTTTCTAGGTTTATTTATATAACTTTTTAAAACAACGTCTAATTAGTTGGTTTGGTGTCTAATTAATTTTGTGTACTTAATCTTTATATATATATATATATATATATATATATATATATATATATATATATATATATATATTCTAACTTCTCTTCTACTTTAACTCTATCAGCTAGTAGTTGAATAAAAATCAGAAGTTTACGTATTTGCCTCTATTTTTCTCTCTCAACATTTCATTTTCAATATTCCTCATCTGCGTAAACTTACCAGCAAAGTAATTATTAAAAAAAAAAAAAAAAAAAAAGAGCTGTTAATTAAATTGATACACGGCCGATTATGAAACAAAATCATGGCGTTAACAAATTTAACGGTCTCTAGTTTTTAAATTTTGATCCAGACAATATTTCCATTCTTTTTTTATAGGATAAATTAAAATCAAATTTCCCTGATAGTGGAATATCATTAGCAATAAGCAAACTTCTTAGTAATTTTTTTTTTTTTTACACAAAATGCATGTTGGTGGGAGCTATTATGTATTTTGATCAGTAAGAACTGTTATCAAATTATAAGAAAATTAAAGAAATAAATAAATTTGAAGACAAAGTAGCGTGATTTGCTGGAAATGCAAATTAAAACGCACTTGAGGGCACTTAAAAAAATGTGAAAAAATTGGTATGTAAAATTATAGAAATGTCGAGTATCCTAGATGTGATTACAATTTAAGGCTCACTGTGATTTGTACAAGCTTCCTTCACTTGAAAAGAGGCGCGAAATTAGTGACATTTTTTTTTAAGTTTTAAATTTTAACGTTGATGCACCTGATATCCTTGGAACAATAAATGTGCACGTTCCTCAACGCAGTCTTAGGCAGCATAGCAATTAATTATTTTCAATTAAAACTTACTACAAACGTCCCTAAGTTTGCATACACAGCGAGAGTTCAGATGTCTTGTAACAAAATGAATATATTTGTCCCCACGTTCTGTTTGATTTGTTTCATCTAAATTATAAACAATTGAAAAATGTAATATCATAAGAATTTTAATTGTTTTTGTTTGTTTTATTAGAGCATTATAAGAGATATTGAATAATTCAACAATAGCAGAATAATTTAATACGATATCCAATGCGCTAATAAACATAACTATTCATGTGTAATATAACTAATATATGTTATATACTGTATATATGTGGGTATACGTGTGTATTTTAACTAAGAATTCTTATAATTGTAGCCTGTTATTTTTAATTAATATAATAAATAAATCTAATTAATTATATGTTTATTTAAATCGTATCTGTTGAAAATGGACAACATACATGAAAAAAATTTATTGCATAAATGAATAGAGGGTACCAAATTATGCTACTCTGAATTCTTTCAGATTTTTTTGAGACCCAGAACTATTTTTAAATAATTATTGAAAGTGCGGCCACGCCCCCTGGAGGCGTCAATAGGCGTCCAGTCTCCATCCTTTTTATTAAGGCTGCAGGGGTGCCAACTGAAATCACAGGACTTTCAATAATTATTTAAAAATAGTTCCGGGTTTCAAAAAAATCTGAAAAAATTCAGAGTAGCATAATTTGGTACCATCTATTCATTTCTGCAGTAAATTTTTTTCATACATATGTATGTTGTCCATTGTTTTATGTTATAGGCTGAAGATGTAGTACATCATGTATCCAAACTTATGGAAATACTGTACTATATTCTGTAATGGATTAAATAAACAAATACAAACCAATGTGAGGCTTGGTAGTTTAAACTTTTATTTCGACGTTCAGCAACATTAGACATAATTTATTTGCTTAGTATTTTTTATTGATGCTTAAAACGCCGTAAGTGTTATAAATAACAAGATAAAATAAAATATTACATATAATTGTTTATAAAGTTACTTTTATCCATTTTTTTTTTTTTTACCATTATCTGAATTTTGGTTTGAGTCATAAAGTTAGTGTGGTTTGAGTCCTATAAAATAAATCAAAACATATGTGTACCATTTAAAAAAGCAATCTGAGTTTCAATAAAAAGACTCATTTTGCTGTCCTGTCCACCGAACCATCATTGCAAAATTTACAAGATATTTACTGTCTTGTACAGTAATTTTTCGTTGTTTATATCAGAAAATGTAAATAGATGATCAAGCAGTTTGAACTGAAAAACATTATAATATAGTATAAAAAGTGCAATAACATTAATTTGTGAGGAAAATATTCTTGAGTGAAGATTGCACTTTTGGTTGTTTTATTATTTGGACCCCTCTTAATTAGTTGGCACGTACCTACAATATATCTCGTGGTCTGATTTTTTTTATTAACTACATAAAATTATATAATATTAAAAGCTTACTCTTTGCTGTAAAATCATATTAGCACATGGACAATCAATTACTCCACAGTTATGTAAAAACTGGGTTCAATAATTTAATGAAATCATGGTGAAAAAAAAAAAATCAATAATGAAATGTTGGGTTCAAGGAAAAGACAAGTCGAAGAAATTTTGAAGCCTTTTTGGCGTAAAACTAAAACATTCCAGAGACTCTACAGGAGGGAAATGCCGAGCCCTCGCGATTTTAAATTAATGTTAAACTTGACATTGGGAATAAAGGTTATAAGCTTTTTAGCCTTGGTATATGCATGCCTTTGTCTGCTGCGTATATAGATTAACCAATTATAATACATTATATTTATACTTCATTCTTCTCAGCAAACTATGATTTACAAATTCATTGTAATTCAAAGCCTTATATTATAGTAAATTGCAACATCGCGCTATTCATTTCGAACGTATAATATAAATCCATAATCTTTAATCTGATATTAACTTTTTTATAATTTTAAATTTCATGGTCATGAAACAATATAATTATACAATTTAGGAAATAATTTATATATAGTCTGATAGGAGCTAGCACTTCTTATATCTAATTGATTACAATTTCCTGCCAAAACAAGAGAAATATCAACTGTTGTGCTAATAAGGTGCCATTTAAATACAATTAAGGGCTCATGAAGATTTTGAGATATTACAAAATATTTATTTTTAATGTTAAAATCCGTAAAATACACACCACTTTGCTGCAATGCGTTACATGAATTACACAATATACTACAGTACAATAGGTATGCAGTTTCTAAATACACAATCATAAATAAATAATCTATTATTACTGCATGATCCTTATGTTCCATTGCTTACATGTACAGAAGGTTCATAAAAAATAAGCGATTATTTATGATTGTGTATTTACGAACATACCTAATGTAGTTATTTTAAAGATACCTTGCATGATACTATCGACTATTTATTTAAATTTGTTTATTCAGAAATAAAACAAACATATAATTACTACAATACACACTAAATTTTTAGATGCTGAATTGGTTTCAGTACTTTATGTCAGTACAAAATTGCTCCAGTCAGTACAAAATTTCTCCAGTTTCGTCCAGTACATTCAGCACTTTTAACCTATAAAACACTTATTCCAAGTACAAATTTGGTACTGAAAAAAGAGAGTAAAAAAAAGTACAAAAAATTGACTCTCTTTTTTCAGTACCAAATTTGTACTTGGATTAAGTGTTTTATAGGTCAAAAGTGCTGGATGTAAGACGAAACTGGAGCAATTTTGTACTGACATAATGTACTTAACTAAAAACAATTCAGCATCTAAAAATTTAGTGTGTAGAAATATAAGATAGACCCCAAGAGTTTAGAACTCGTATGCGAGGAACGTTAGATCGTTATTTATGACTTTTAGACAAGATGACAAGAGTGAATAATACGTTTTTATAAATTGTGAGTTAAATTACATTTTAATGAAAATAGCAATTACATAAAAATATTATTATTATTATTATTCGGGTTTTTAACTCCCAACCTAGTTGGGGTGGTTAAGCGCCAGCACCGGGCCCAATTGAGCCAAGATGAAGGCGCCCGCTGATCCTGTTGGTGATGTTACGATCCAGCGTCTCCTACTCAGCTGCGGGCAATGAGGGCTTCCCGGGTACACCCGCAAATAGCCCATCACACAGCCTTTCGGGCAGGTCCTCTCCTAGGCGCGGTGGGACACATTTCCGCGAGCACTGGGGTGCCGGATGCCTTTTACCAGGGCACTTAGAGGTGGGGATGCATCTTGGGCCTCCCAAACCAATGCCCTGGCCGCCCTGTGGTTCAAGAACCACAGGCTACAGGCCAGAGGTCATTATTATTACTGGGCTTTGTGTACTGTTTTTATTTCTGTACCAATTCGCAATAAACAACTATTAAAATAATTATTATTTAAAAAAAAAAAGAAAAAATGAATAAAATATGTAAAGTTAGATCAAGTGTTACATTAGACACATACAGAATACATGCAGACAACTTACTATTATATTTATAATAATAACAATGAACAAATAAATAAAATAATTAAAAGAAAAAATGTATATTTTTTTAATAATTTGAAGTATTAAGATGTACAATATAGGTCAGTGGAAGACTGTACTAATTCCATGACACACATTAAATTCTTAATGGGAGGATATTCTAATTTCAATAGCTAGGTATTGAAATGTAATGCCTCTGTGTAAAATTGCTTCCTGACCAACACGACATACATGTATTGTGTAGATCGTAGTAAATGGATTTTCCTGCACTTCTCGTAAAATGGTGACTGATGGTGTTAAAACGAATTTCTACACTGCTTTTAAGGGTTTAAAAATTAAATTAATATGCACTACTAAAAACAAAACTAAAAAAATGTTAAAAGGAGAGCAATTAATAAGAGTTGCAAAATATAGCATAATTAAATTATAAATATAACATTTTCTAAACAGATCACTTTTTATGTACGGAGATAAGAAAATAGCTCTTATCAGAGAGTGCATACAGTAAAATGTAAAAGTTTTTATTTGGCAGCTAACGCGCCTCAAATATTTCATTCACTTACTTTAAAACCCTTGAAATAAGAGTGTAAAAATGATTTGTAAAATTTGTATTCATAATTATACGCTAATAATAAGAAAAATAGCAATTCTATATCATATATAAAAAAAAAAAATGAGAATCGTTTCTAACTTATAGAAAGAAATCCCTTTCATTTTCACTTTTTTTTTTTACCTTCGTTTTCATTAGTATTTTTTTGCTACGTGTTGCAGATATGAGATTCTGTTTAGATGGATACATTATAAATATTATGTTACGGTTCGTATTTTATAACATTTTGATTAATTATAGTGAACAAAAAATATGATTCATATATTATTATTATATTATTATTATTTGAACAAAGAACTTGAAAATTAGCTTATTTTTCATTAATAAAGCAAATTTATTTTCATGGTCAAATTTATATGGGAGGAGCAAAGGTGTTGTAAACAAACCCACTAGACCGGTTCTTCCTTCCTCAATTTTGAAACAAATAAAAAAAAAATGAGGTAGCATGCATAGATACATCTTTTATATTTTATGTTCCAACGACATACTCTGTAAATTAATTTTTTTTTAAATTAAAATTGGGTGAAGGGGAGCATGTATTTTCGCGTTATTACCAGGATCGACTGACCTACCACGCAACTGGATCATTGAAAATGACGTGTGTCTCTCCTTGGATCGAGCAACTGTTTTATAATCCATAAGAAACACAATGAGGTGGAGTCAATACCAGCTTAAGTAAAGGCCAATTTTATATTAAAAACTAGATAATTATTTGATTTTATATAGTTAAAATTTATTATTGTAATTTATAGTAATTAGTTTTATTCAAATTAGATTTATTGAAACTAATTATATTTTTTATAAATACTATTATAATATATTATTATATTACTCGTGATATATTTTTATATTTTTATTATATACTTTCATTTGCAGCAATGTGTAATATTATATGTAATAATCCTAATATGATAAGATTGGGAAATATTCATAGTTATCTTGTATAATTTATAATTATTATTGATTACTCGACTTATGTGTGTTCAATTTTGTTTTTAGATTTTTCTCTAATACCTTCGATCAATTTTCAATCGGGATAACATAATAGTCATGCAACGTCTTTCCCTAGGCTCGATGTTAAATTTTTGCATGACTATATGACGTCACAGCGTTTTGCAATATATACACGTGTGTTAGAGGCTTAAAATAAGTCTGAAAAAATATCAAAATTGTACGTAAATACCATTTTCACTACTGGTCGTTATCAGTGAAATGAGATGGGAAACCTACCTTTACCTGTAATTAATTTAATTCGCGTTTGATCCACGAGGTCAATTACGTACGTAGGTTCTCAATCCAAAAATCAAGACTACTATCCAAATATGGAATAAAAATATCTTGCAGGTTGTCTATTATTATTATTTATTTATTTTTTTTTTTTTACAAGGATACACCCCTAAGAGCTTATAGCTCGCGGCGGGGTACTGGGTAGGGATAAGGTAGGGAACGGATAGTGGCCACGGCCTGCATGTTTACGCGTCCCAGCATTCGCTGAGGTGAGACTGAGGGAACCGTGGAAAACCTCAGTCAGGACGGACACCTCTACTTTTTCTCAATGGACCAAAGCGATGTCCAAAGCCTGGGGAACCACACACAAGTGCATCACTGCACTGGGTGGAAAGCGAGACGAATTTACCCCAGGGAGGGAGCAGCGTATTTTTTACTTAAAACGGTCACCCATCCAAGTACTAACCACGCTCGACGTAGCCTGACTTCGGTGATCTAACGAGAACCGGTCAATGTACTGCGCCACGCTCGACCCCAAATTATTACAATTTGTAAGTACTTAATTCCTTCTATATAAAAGTATGCAGCATTGATTGTTATAAAAATTAAATATTGATTTCTCTCAAAGCCTATGTTTATACAGTACGAATGTATCGATAGTGATCATTGCAAAGGTGCTATGCTGCTATCACAATCCAGACATTTACAAAAATTAACACGTAGAGTTGTGTATGAAGTCCACTCGTGTCAAGGTCAGATTGAACGAGCTTCTTTGCAGCCACCACTGTAATTGATATTTTGTTTATAATATTGTTATTTAAACCCCTCTTATCTTCTTACGTCGAGTTTGATTCTACTTTATTTTCATAGTAATTAACCAATTAAAACCGCTCAACATGTGCACGTTGAATTATCTGGAATGATCACAACACTGCATGATTTTGCCAACTAACATGCAATCCGGTAGAACAAGGGACATTTAGATCGCATGTTAATAAGTCAATCATCAAATGCGGGCCAAACAATGGGACTATATATTAGGCACCAATGTCAGCGTCTCTTTCTTGCCTCGATCATCGCACTAACCTTGCTTGAATGTCAAAACTTCTAATATGAGAGGTGGCTCAGATATAATTTGTGGCTATAATTTTTATAATATAATGCCACAAAGCAAGCGCGGATCCAGGGCAGAAGGGCAGAGAGGCTGGGGCTGCCTCCCCCCCCCCTCCGAAATATTAGATATTTTCTGGATCCACGCCTGGCCACAAGCACATAATATAGTGACTAATTTTAAATTATTTTATGAGATACATGAGTGTATCTCATTATATTTTATATATATATATATATATTATATATAATTAATTATGTTCAATGTACTGTTTAGGGTACTGCATGTATTCCAAATATATAAAATTAACAATCTCTTCACAAAAAAATATTTATTATTGAGCACGTATCGAACGGGAATGAAATTAATTGCAGGTAAAGGTTGGTTTCCTGTCTCATTTTCACTGATGACGACCAGTAGTGAAAATGGTATTTAATTCCGTTTGATTTGATTTGATTTGATTTGATTTGATTTGATTTGATTTGATTTGATTTGATTTGATTTGATTTGATTTGATTTGATTTGATTTGATTTGATTTGATTTGATTTGATTTGTTTATTGGATCCAATACAGAAAATCCTTATTGTGGATACATTGATTGATACATAATATTATGATAATTACAAAATTCAAATTAAAAAAACAATCCTAAAACATAAAATAAAATACGACAAACATTATATATACACATTATATTTACAGTATAGAAATAAAAATCTATAAACTAATACATATACAACGCAGAGTATAATCATAATAATAGATCAATTTATTAATAAAATATAATTAATTCACATTGATTAACCCATTGTAATCAAATTATTATTATGAAAATACTATATTTTTTATAATATAAAGAAATAACCTTAGCTTAACACCATGCTTAAGCTGTTTATAGCTTCAATTAAAAATATCATATAAAGGTGACACATTAAGTTGATTACGATTACACCGTGTCTGCACCCGCGGTTTCTGATCTGCTGGTTATATTTACATATAATGTCTCGATCCTTAAATTTTCTATTCTAGAGGTGAATGAAATAACATGATAACATTGCCGTTATATAAATCATATAATACTTGTAAGAAAATCACGAGGCTACTGATCTTGGAGGTTTCTCTATATAAGATTTGCTCTATCACACAACCGGGTCCTTATATCACACAACCGGGTGACCTTGTCAATAATTTGTCACCATTGTACTTCTTGTATTATGTACACTTGCCTTTTCAATTGTAAGCTTAATTATGTAAATGCAATATCGAGTTAACGCCTATAATACAATTATTGTTATATGTTTATACTACCTGTATATAATTATATAATAAATTATATATATAATTGTTAAATTTGATTAGTTATATATAAATATAATAAGCTTTCGATTTAAATCAGTAACAAGGACAAATATATAGATCAGTATGATTATTTATTTAAATTAATCTTCAGTAGCTTAATAAGGTGACAGGATATAGTTATAGTAAATGCTTTGTTACAATGATAGCTATAATAATAAAGGAAGTTAAAAATATAGACATGTTAAATTAATTGACAACCATTGTGTACACTGTGTTTCAAGATAATTTATATTGAATTTTAATTTTACTTTTCGGACTTTTACCTTTGCCGGTGTTCGATGTAATCCTTCTGTGTGTAGTATGTTGCGATGGTCACTTAGTGTTCGTGCACGTCACTTACACTTGCATGTACTACACATATCACTACGTTTAGAGAGTCAACCGCTCTCTTCCTCAGGTGATCTGAGACTGAGACTAAGACTAAGACTAACTCAGATGTGTAGTGTATGTGTAGTACATGCAAGTGTAAGTGACGTGCACGAACACTAAGTGACCATCACAACATACTACACACAGAAGGATTACATCGAACACCGGCAAAGGTAAAAGTCCGAAAAGTAAAATTAAAATTCAATATGAATATCCTTTGCACGAAAAAGTTATTTACTAAGATAATTTATGTTCGTCATACCCTCTAAAACAAAAAATTCAAAGCAGTATCATTTATATAATTATATAAAAATATAAATTATAAGAGCAATTTAATTTAACATTATAATTGGGCTGTATGATCCATACCATATTATAATTAATGATATACTGTATATATAATACAACAGTTATTTATTTTCACAACCTCTAATTTTCAATACCTCTCGCTATATAATCTATAATATATACTAGCTGACATTTGTGAGTATTAAACCATTTGAAAGAATGCATTATAATTATCTTAAAGTTTTTTTTATTACTATTATTTTTTATAGGGATACATTTTGAAACTGAATGGAGGAAAAGGATGGTGGCCTCTGCCCACCACGTGTCCCGCCCAGCATTCGGTGAGGTGACTGAGGGGAAAACCTCAGTTAGGATTGACACTTCTATACTATACTTTTTATTAAAAGGCCAAAGTGATGTATCACTGGGTGGAAAGCGTGATGAATTTACCCCAGGGAAGGAACAAAGTAATTTTCACTTGAAACTGTCACTTATATATTTTTTATATAACTACGCTTGACTTTTGAGATCTATATACATATAACATAACATTTAAAATACGTAAAAAACTAACCGCTTTATTTTAAAATCATTATAATTATTTGTAATGAAACAAAATTAAAAAATAACTTTGAAGAGGTTAAGAAATAGAAGATCGTGCATTTAAAGGCACTAATAAAGCATGCAATAGTGAATTATATTTCTTCAAAATTTAAATTATTTTGTTATAAATTTAATATATTTTAATTAATAATATAGTTTAAAGTGTAATATGAACTTACAGCGTGAGTTGCGCAATATATTTTTAATTATATATACTCTGTTACAGTAGTATAACAACAAATAATGGATACAGTATTTCGTAATGATTATGATATATATATATAATTATAAAATTATATATTCGATTATCTTTTTGTTATCTAAAATTTAAAATATAAAGAATGTTGATTTTTCTTCATTTCATCTATGTTACTCTACAAAATAATGTAATCAATTTTCTTTCTTACGTTAATATTATTTATCTCCTTATATATAGTTCAATCTTCAATCTGAATCAGTTACTAATTTTACAAATAATCTGTTTATATTACTATTTTTGTTGTATAAATATATAATGTTATTTTATTTTATAATAATATTTTAGAATGCGGACTTTTTTTCAACTTCTTCTGCATATTTGGTTTTGCATAAAGCATTCTGAGTTACAGTGATTTTTGTTTACATTATACCCTGCTATGGTTACAACCACTAGAATCGAGGAAAAAGATGCTTCACTCAGTCTTGGCCAAGTTAATTTGTATAGACAATGAACTAGTTCAAATTAAGATTCTTTAAAGAATCTTGGATTGTAATCAACCTGTATCTTATAAATACATTAGATATTTATTTAAAGAAAATTGAAAAACTAATCTGAAAATTGCATTGCCAATTGATAAATTCATCTAAGTTATAATGCAAATTATAATGCAAATTGCAGTGTGTATTTTATACTTTACATATCATGCAGGGAGAAAAATTTAATATTTACTCCTGCGATGTATTCAACCTTCTTCACTTTGCTGCTGAACAAGTTACCTAACCTCACGGCGAGATGAACTAACCATGACGATCAGTAAAGTGAAAAAAGTAAGGTTGCTTTCTCTTGTTCTCATTGAGTTCACGAAAATAAGTGTAACCTCATTTAAGGACAAAATGTGTATTCAAAATTATCAACAATTAACTCCCTACAAAGTTATTTATCCCAAATAAACATATGTACAGTACATGTATATACATATATTATATTATATCGTCGTCTCAGAATGAAAGTCGGGTTAGTACAAAAAAATGTGATGCAAATTTGAACCTTATATCAATACAATTCAAAGATGAAAGTAAAATTTTTGTACGTACACAACTTGCATTTTGTGACGAAAAAATGTCCAACTGTGATGCATTAACCATTTTTGGCTCGAATAAGTTTAAAATGAAGTGGGAATTTTTATTATTCATTTTATAGGAACACTTATACATATACCGGCTAATTAAAATTTTGATCCTCTACAGGAGCAGGCCTTTTTCATTTCATGATTTGGGACGATCAAAGTCTGTCTTTGGTATAATTATGTATTATTTCCTGTCCCATACAGGAGGCCCATGTAGTCCCACACAAAAAATGTCTACATTATGAATCTTTGAGCAGTATGGAGTGAAGTAAATTTTTTTAATGAGGAAAATTTGACGTTCAGGGTTCAGTTTGTATTGAATTAAGTCTGAGTGATATGGCCTGTGAACTTGTTTTAAATTTATTTTAATGTCGGGGTCAAGACACTCAATGTGCCGCAGAATTTTATCAGGAAGTGAGCCCACCGACGAGATGAAAATATATCATTTTTAAATTAAGAGCCATGCCAAATATATATTTTTTTACAACCTGAAATGCTGAAATATTTCATAAAATAAAACCAAATCTCTATGTATACACCATTAATATATAATATAATAATATAATATAATTTCTTTCTTTATTATAGGCGACGTTTGGCTCAAACTGAGCCATTCTTACACATAACCTCATAACCTCAAAGACCACAAAATATATTGTGGTCTTTGAAGCCGAGATATATTTACAGAGGACTTTGAATAGTTTGAATGATTAATTTGTTTCCAAATTAAGAGTGTAGTGTATTTTAATATATATATTATAATTGTCAACTTCGTTGAATACATAACAATATTAAGCCTAAATACATTTATTAGCTACAAATGAATGTATGCAAATAATGATTGAGTTACTTACTCACTGACAATCATGCTACTGATTAAATAAAATACTGCAAGAAATATGATTAAATATAATTAAACTATGTGCATGACCTTGTGATACCATCATTGTAAGAATTATGATTAAATATAATTAAACCATGTGCATGACCTTGTGATACCATCATTGTGGTACAGAGATCTTGTGTTGAATAAATTGTATAAAATTAAAAGGGAGAACTAAACTTAAAAAAAATCAAATGTTACTAAAATTTTATGCTAAGAATAAATTAAAATTTTAGGTTTTGTTATATAATATGAGGGGAACGTGGAAACCGTCTCTAATGCTGATTCAAACACCTTAATTCCAGGAACAGAAGAAGATGGTAGGAATACTTCAATGTCAAATTATGTAGACCATGACGCTGATGGAATACCTAACAACGATGGAGGAGACGATGACGCTTGCACTCATTGTCAGTTTGATGACAGTGCAACTAGAAAGGCCAGCAACCAAATAACTCAGTTTGATGACCTGCCTGAAGTCTCGAATAACTCCACTATGAAGAATAAAAATTCAAAAGCTGAATGCAAAAAAAAGAAGACATTATCAACACTGCAGATAAGATCTGAAGATATTGATACTCAGACACCATCTACTGATCGAGTGTTATCAAAGACTGTAAAAATGTTGGAAATGGATACTCAAGCACCACCCACTGATCAACTTTCATCAGGGTGTGCAAATATATAAGAACTGAATTCACAAGCCTCTATGGACAACAGCATTCTTGTTACTGCAAGAAGCATATTAACAATGGAGACCAAACTGTCATTTACAATTTCCAAGTTTCACCAGTTCCTACCAGATTATTCAAGAAAATAGTCACTCAGCCCACAAAAGAAACAATCCTTGACATGAACACATGGCACAAACCTCATCCAAGGATAAATTAAAAAAAAAAAATGTCTCTAAGGCATTTAGAGAAGAAAATAAATTCATATTATATAATCAGTGAGAGTTGCTATCAACATACGGACACACACATTTATAATATGTTAATCAGGAACCATATCCACCTCACCCCTAATATCTAACACAATTACAATTAATTTAAGAGTTGCACTGAAATGTTATAATGGAGTATCGACCTCAATTTTTATTATTGCGCAGAAATGGATAGAGGGTAAAAAGTTATGCTACCTTGATTTTTTTTTCAGATTTTTTAGAGCCTGGGAAGTATTTTTAAAAAAATGGAAGTCCTTTTAGTAACGTCATGCCGCGGCCAGTCCTATCTTTTTCTTAAGGAGCGGCGTCTCGTGACGTCACAAAAAGAACTTTCAATAATTTTTAAAAAATACTTCCCGGGCTCTAAAAAATCTGAAAAAAAATCAGGGTAGCATAACTTTGCACCCTCTATCCATTTCTGCAATAAAAAATATTGAGGTCGATACTCCATTAACATTACTTTTTGCATTATTGTATTTTAGAACTAATTAAATTTTAATATTCCGGCCAGTAATTCACATTTTATTTTACACACTGTTCTTGGGTGAACAAATCATTAGCTTGTTTTGAGAAAAATAAGGTATTATACAAGAAAATTAACTACATAATGAGATATTTTAGAACGTGAAAATTTTAGTGGCTTAATCGAAAGAAGGGGTAAAAATATGGTACTGTGAATTTTTTCATATTTTTCTGAGACCGGGAACTATTTTTAAAAAATGTTTGAAAGTCTATTTTGATGACGTCACGGGCGGCACTGCCTATCCTTTTTCTTATGGAGTGCCGCCCGTGACGTCATCAAAATGGACTTTCAATAATTTTTTAAAAATAGTTCCCGGTCTCAGAAAAATCTGAAAAAATTCACAGTACCATATTTTTACCCCTTCTTTCGATTAAGTCACTAAAATTTTCACATTCTAATATCTCATTAACTACAAAAAAAAAATCTCAAAAATATCAATTAAATCTTGTACTAGCATTTTGCAAAAATATTGAAGTTCAGGTTTTAAATTAAAGTATCAAAAGTCGGGGTTTAATTTGTTGATATGAGTTTTAATTGCTCGACCTTATATTTATATTATCAATTTTTCCTTATGAATTAATTTTATTGCAATACGTACTAATTAAAATGGAATATCACGATATTATAATTATTACTAATTAAAAAAAAACAGACAAAAAAGATAATTATATATATTTATCTTGTTCTGTTTTTAATTGGAATAAAAATAGCATAAGAAAAGCAAGGGGAAATCAGTAAACCACATGCATTTTTATTCTATGTTCCTTGTCTGACGATATAATAATGATTACTGTACAAAATACAATAAAATAAAATCATTTTGTACGCAATCAAAATAAATGTTGAACGAAACGCTCAACCACTATAATGACATTCAATTCAGGTAAGTAGCCTTGCAAATGTTAATTTTCGCACGAAAGAATATTGCTTATTTTGTAAATGTTTTTGTATATTATAAAAATATAAAATAAAGTTTTTTCAGTAATTTGTCTAGCATAAATAACTAAGAATTTAGTTACAACACTTTAGTAGTTGCCTGTTATTTAAATAAGGTTAAATAATGCTGGTTAAGTTAAAAAAATATTGTCAGCTATATTGGTACATACTATAATTCTAGAAAATTTATCAATCTTCCAATGAAACGCTCTATGTACTTCTCTTTCATAAACTCTCATAATATATGATATTTGGGGTGGTGCTACTAAAAAAGTGGTTGAAAAATTCTGCAAAACAGAGCTGTAAAATTTATTTTCAATATGCCTAGATTAAAACTAGATCAATAGATGTGTTTTCTATAAAGATTTTAATTATAAATAAGCAATATTTTAAAAAAATTGTTAATATGTATTATATATATATATATATATATATATATATATATATATATATATATATATATATATATATTACAAGGATACACCCCTAAGAGCTTATAGCTCGCGGCGGAGTAATCATGGGTAGGGATAAGGTATAGGTAACGGATGCTGGCCATGGCCTGTTTAAGTGTCCCAGCTTTTGCTGAGGTGAAACTGAGGAAACCGTGGAAAACCTCAGTCAGGACGGACACCTTTTCTTTTTATCAATGAACCAAATTAAGCGATGTCCAAAGCCTGCATGGGAAACCACACACAAATGCATCACTGCACTGGGTGGAAAGTGAAACGAATTTACCCCAGGGAGGGAGCAGCGTAATTTTTACTTGAAACGTTCACCCTTCCAAGTACTAACCACGCGCGAAGTAGCCTGACTTTGGTGATCTAACGAGAACCGGTCAATGCACTGCGCCATGCTTGACCTCTTTTTATTTAATATGTTTTATGTCTGTTTTATGTCTGTTTTATGAATGAACACATTAAAAAAAAAGTTGTGATGATTTCAAATGCAGTTTAACATTAATTGTTTTGTGTATCCATAAATGCTCTGCGAAGGTCGTAATCAAATTAATAAACTTGCAGGTTCTCATGGCCGCTTCTGTACTTTGCCGGATCGGTGACTTCCATTCTGTCAGTTACTGGCGTGCTGGCGAACCTTCTGACCATCGTGGCGTTGTTGAAGGGATGGCCGCAAGTGAAGAGTGTGGCCGCGATCTTCATCATCAAGTAAGATACGATATGCACGATGTTTTAATTGCTGACATTTCATTTATTCATTTCACGTATTTTAAAGTTGATAATTATAGAATATTTGTACTTAAAATAAATAGTATATGTTAGTAACTCGTGATAGTAAAACAAGAAACACCAAAATATGAAATTTAAGCTTTTCTAGGATTTCTTATGTAACGTAATATTAAAATGACACCTTACCACATTAATTTATTTTTATTAAATTTTGCAATGTAAAATGGTTCGGGGGGTATTTCAAGGGACAGTTCATTCTTTTTTCTGTATCCTTTTTTATATGACTCTGTTTATCCAAGTCTATTATATACTATACTGTATAATTATTATTATATGAATTAAATAATGAATTCTTCAATAAAGAAACTATAATATACTTGCCTTTTTTTTTTTTTTTTTTTTTGCAAACACGGATAGAAGAAATATGGCATCAAATTAAATATGGTAAAAAAAAATATATATATTATTTATTTTGCACTATAAAAATCGTTAAGATTTATAAGTACGTCGAATCATATAGTTCATAATAAAAGTGTTAATTTTCTAGAATATTAACATATTGGCATACATACATAACTTGAGGGGTTTCTGTTTATATATATTTAGTCTAATAAAATTAGGAATAAAAATTGAAACGTTTTCCAGGTTTCAATGGAAGCCAGGTTAAATAACTGCTCTCATGTTATCACGTTTGTTTTGTCTGCAGTTTGTGTATATCTGACACAATGTATTGCGGACTGGTGCTGCCTCTCTTTGCGTCCAACTATTTGAATGGTGCTTGGCTACACGGAATGACACTCTGCAAATTGTTCCCACTCTTTAACTACGGAAATCTTGGAGTGTCTGTACTATCTATTGCAATGATTACGATTAACAGGTATTTCATTGCTAAGATTTTGCTATAAATTTATTATATATTTGTAATTTTAATATAAGTAGAATTAATTAATAGGAACTAGTAAAGTATAAAATAAAACGATGGTATAGCAGCACTGCCACTGCCAGCACTAAGGGTACGTATAACACTAACCTGGCTACCAGTACAACCGAGTTTGGTTTCATTAAATTATCATTATTGACATTAAGGGGCATTCACAAAGTCTTAAGGCCACATTTAAGGCTCAATAATTTAAAGCTTGATTTTAGACGTGTTTTTTAGACCCAAAATTTCTGGTCTTAAATTATTGAGCCTTAAATGTGGCCTTAAGGCTTTGTGAATCCCCCTTATTGTGTACTATTAAATATTATTAAAGCAGCTTAAAATAAAAGTTCTTACATTTGATAGATATCTGATAGAACACGGGTGAAAAATCGTAAAGTTATCGAATAGATATATAAACTTATGAAGATAATTATTATTGTCGATGCAGTTGAAATTAACACATTCATTATCTCTTGAAATAATTTTTGGAAGTTTATAGAATTTCACCAAACTTGATAGGAACAGTGGGAACACTTTAATTGTATTATGTGTTTGGGTTATACTTTTTTCCCCTTATTTTACAGCCATAACAATTAAACAATGTCTTTATATTATGTAAACATTTATAAACAATAAAATTATAAGCAGGAGGGATTGTCTGGTCATAAAAGCTAATACGCAGCTGCAACGGGCTCAAGCCTTGCATGGTTCCCCCTGTAATCGCCCTATTAAAGAACTTGAGAAGTTTCTTTTTCTATATTTAACTTCGGTACTTGCATGGCCCTTCGGGTCAGATTACAAAGTAGGCTTTTTGTCTCAGACTGACCCTGATTATATTTTTTGTAAGATATATATACAATATACCTTCTATCTCGTTGGATTAAAAAATAAAAAATATATTTAATTAAAGAAAATTATGTGTGCAGCTAGTCGACTTACAAAAATAATAACAGCTTAAATTAAATTCTTGGTAATGAGGCTGCCTTAAAGCTAGAAGTTTGTGCTGAATAAAAATAATAAATAAATTGCCAACTTCAAAATATATTTTCACTTGATTTCTTCAACGTGTTTCAGATACATCACGATTGTTCATCACAGCATCTATGCCCGCGTGTACCGCCGTCACTGGACCATCGTCATGATCGTCTTCTGTTGGCTCTTCAGTTTTGGATTACAGATGCCAACATTGCTGGGAGTGTGGGGTGATTAGCTAAATTTGGTTTCATTTTATTGTAATTGACACTTCTTCCTTTCTATTTTTTCCCCTCTTCGTTTTATGATTTAATCATTATTGATGCAATATATGCTGTTTTACTTACAAGGAATTTGATTCTTACTTCCTTTTGATAATAATATACTTGCAACACAAAATAGTCACAAACTTTATTCAAATGTAATTTTTGACTATCAGTTCCTGACCACGCACTACACACTTGATTTGCGGTTATTGCAACAGTTTCATGATTATGACCTCAGAGTCTTAGAACTGAACAAGCATATAATAATTGATATTATTATATCAATTATTATATTGATAGGAGGTTATTATTATTATTATTATATATCAATTATATTATTGATATTATTATATCAATTGATAGGAGGTGTCCGTCCTGACAGGTTTTCCACGGTTCCTTCAGTCTCACCTCAGCAAATGCTGGGACGCGTAACAGTCTGTTGCCACCATCCTTTCCCTCTCTTATACCTTACCCATTAACCCGCCTCGAGGTCCAAGCTTAGAGGGGTGCATCCTTGTAAAAACGACAGCAATGTTTTGAATTAAGAATTAAGATGTAATATTGTATAGCTATAAAATTGAAACGCAATTGCTCGTTTCTGATTTTTTAGCGCTGCAGCAATAAAAAAGAAAAAGAGGTTATGATTTTTGTAATTTTAGGCACAAGTAAAACGAGCGTCTATCCTAAAAAAAAGGTTAACAGGTCAGTTCATGACTTAATATTATAGATTTCGTGACGGCGTTCCATACAGTTAAAAACACAGTGAAAAAATGTGGGGATGTAAAAAATATATTCTGTAGATCATGCATGTATAATAATAATGACGCGTATTTATTATTATTATTTTTTTAATCTTCAACCATAATGTGTGTTTTTTAGTTTTATTCAAAATTGCAGGCTCATTTGGTTATTCCAATCGCACCGGCACGTGCGGCATTATTGAAGACGTGAACGGCAATCGCAGTGATTCGACTTTACATATGATTGGCTTCGGAGTTCCATTTTTTGTCATTGTATTTTGCTACATTGGGATTTTTATCGTTCTGCGCAAGTGAGTACTCAGAGAAATATAACTGAAACAGAACGAATCTCCATAAAATTAATTAATTAAATAAATGAATGAGTAGAATTTAAAAATATCAAAATTAAAAAAAAAAAAAAACAAAAAAACAAAAAAAAAAAAACAAGAAAGGTTTTAGACGTCTTGTTGCTGTAAAATGATCTTGCTGACTTAGTATTTTTTTTTTGTATATATCATTTTTTGAGGTTAATACAGATAATTTTATACTGTTAATATTTTTACTTGATGCAGGTAAATGAAATATAAATATATCAATATTATATTAAATTTAAACAATGGATATATTGTTTACTCTTGCTATATAAATTCTTGGTTTGTTCATCCATCACTCTCTGCATGCTCATTGCTCAAAGTTATACACTTACTTGCTACACTCGTTCAACCATTTGTTTCAATTTCTCTAGGAACTAAAGAAGGAAGTAAAGTGCAAAGAAAATTACATAGGGCTGCAGGTTTAGGAAAAGAGACTTAAAAGGGGGCATTCACAAAGCCTTAAGGCCACATTTAGGGCTCGATAATTTAAAGCTAGAAATTTTGGGTCTAAAAATCATGCCTAAAATCTGGCTTTAAATTATCGAGTCCTAAATGTAGCCTTAAGGCTTTGTGAATGCCCTTTTAAAGTGAAGTCTGTAATTTTATCACAAGATCCACTTTGAACGTTAATTATTTTGGTTTGATTTTAGGTCTGGAAATCGCTTGCGTAATCACGACGATGCAAACACTGGATCAATGAGTCATGCTGAGACCAAAGCTAGAACACGAAAAAGAGAAATGGAGAATCGTTACTTAAAAATGGTGGTTGTAATATTTGTCTCTTTTGTGTTGTGTTTCCTGCCAGTAAATATAATGGACGCTGTTGACCGACATATCAAATATCCAGGTATATGCATCAAACAATAATTGCAGTTAATTGTTAAAAGCATGATTAAAATATAATTACAATGTTAATTATTACAATGTTAAATTAATGTAAATTATTTTATACTGTAGAAATTATAAACAATATGTATAAGATTTCATTTAACTATGAGATATATATTGCGGAAAACAATATATACATAATACAAAGAAATATGGGATGTCATTTCACCAAAAACATTTAATCACGTTTCTTTATAATTTTCTTTGCTTTTATGGTAATATATGAGGTATAAAAATATGAAAGATTTTGTATTTCATCACATGTAATATTAAATATTACGTGTGATATTTGTATAATTATTTTTTTCTGAAAGACAAGTCAATAATACATCATGAATACAATTAAGGCACTTTAAAATTTGTAACAAATATTTAGTCTTTCTTGAAAAAATCTTCAGTCTTATAATATATTATATATATATTTCTTTTTGTATATATAAATATTTTCTTCACCTTTGATATCTACATCCAGATAAACTATTATATTTGAGATCATTTTCGTTTCGTAAGCATTCGTTCTATGATATTCAATGGCAAACATACCTTGTGTTATACCACAGACAATGGTTATACTAATTAGTGAACTTACAACAAAAACAAAATAATGTGGAATTTTCTTTACAAAGATCAATACCCTTGAAATATTCAATGCAGGAATGAACAGCTCCTGGAATATTTGTTAACAATTTTTACCGCAAGAAAACCAGCTAATATTTTAATTGCACCTTTTTGTAGTTTAAATGTACGTGAAAATCCTAGTTTTCTAATATGGCTGCTGTTTCAGGACTCAACATGACAACGTATCTTTTGGTGTTCTGCTCAGCCTGCATCAACCCTTTTATCTACGCCGTCATGAACAACCACTACCGCAGAGCCTACCTTGATGTTATTTCAATTATTTTACCAATTACCACGGACAAGAGTAAGGTTAATAAAACCGCAAATAAAAGTTCAAAAAGCAATACACATTCCAAATTGTAATTCATCACAGAATTGTTTGTCTTTTTGCTGTCAATTTGTCACCTTGTTCTCTTTATTCTTTAAAACATGTTTAGGAGCATTCACAAAGCCTTAAAGCCACAATTAAGGCTCAATAATTTAAGACCAGAAATTTTGGGTCTAAAAAACACGTCTAAAATCAAACTTTAAATTATCGAGCCTTAAATGTGGCCTTAAGACTTTGTGAATGCCCCTTGTTATAAAATTTCACATTCCAGACACAGTTTGCTTTACGATGCTGGTATTTCAATAAAACTCGAAGAGGTGATTTTCATTTATGTTAATAAAGAGAGAAGAAAAAATAACTTCTCCTTATAAACCATAAAATTGAATAATAATACAACAATTGAACAAGTATATGAATATAAGTATCTAGGATTTATAATTGACTCACAACTAAAATGGGAACCCCATTTAGCTTCTGTAAAAAAAAAAAAAATAAATAAATAAAAATAAAAAATCTAGCAATTATCGGAATTCTATGGCGTGCTAGACATTTTATTCCAGACAATGTTAAAAAGCAAATTTACTCCGCCTTAGTTCATTCACATCTTAATTATATGGTAGGGATTTGGGGATATGCGTGTACCAAAATGTACTGAAACCACTGCAAATACTCCAAAACAAAATTGTTAAATTACTGTATAATTTTGAATGGAGAAATACTATTGAACTGCAATGTATAATATATTACTAATATGCTTAATATCGCAGGACTAAACACAAAAAATTTATGTGTCTTTGTTTGTAAAATAATCAATAATTTATTTAAAAACAATTTTTTTTAGTACTAAATAGAGTAAATAGTGATGTACATAATCATAATACAAGATGATCAAATAACTTTCCATATTGATTTCACAAGAAGTAATCTGGGAAAATAATCAATTATGTCCAAAGCCATTCATTTATATAATGATTTACCGGGAAATTTAAAATTATGTTAAAATTTTCACAGATAATGTTAAAGAGTATTTTAATTCACACTAATTTTCTGTAAGTAATAATAGAGCTCTAAAAATAAAAATTCTCTATCAACATTGTAATCAAATTTTTGTTTGTTGTTGTTTCTTTTTCTTTTATTTTCTTACATTGTTTTTATAATATAATTGTGTTTTTGTTTTTTGTTGTTGTTGTTTTTTTCACTCTGACAACTGAAACTTTTTTCTATTCGCTATTCTTACTTACTTTTTTGAAACAGCTTTTTTTATGTCATTCATTACCTTCTGCTTATGTACAGTACTATATTATATCCTAAATATTTCTATTGCATAATTGCATATAATGTATATTTTGTTACCTGTATTTCCATTATCCACTATAAAGCCAGTTTAATCTTTATTTTTTTCTCCTCTGCTCGAGCTTAAAGCTCATAGAGGCCACAACTATAAAATTTTGACTTTTTTAAACTCTTCTATGTATTCTATAATGATGAATTAAATAAAAAAAAATCACTTCTTCATGGACTGTTTAATATTTCCTTAAAACTTAATATTTCCTTGGAAGGAACTATATTCGTAAGCCATTGGATTCTGCCTTGCACGTACCTTGCGTACAAAAACAATTGATATAAATAAATAAATAAATAAATAAATAAATAAATAAATAAATAAATAAATAAATAAATAAATAAATAAATAAATAAATAAATAAATAAATAAATAAATAAATAAATAAATAAATAAATAAATAAATAAATAAATAAATAAATAAATAAATAAATAAATAAATAAATAAATAAATAAATAAATAAATAAATAAATAAATAAATAAATAAATAAATAAAAAGTTGATTTTTGGTACTTTGTTAGCAGAAGTACTTTATGGGTCAAAAGTGCTGGGTGTAAGATGAAATCAGAGCAATTGTGTAGTGACATAATTAAAGTACTGAAACTAATTCAGCAACTAGAAGTTTATTGTGTGAACATTGCAAACATTTAATTGCTACTGGAGATGACTGGAGCATTCGAGCATCTGCTAATGTCCCACTTTTTGCAACGTTTGTCTCCGTCTTTGCACACTCCCTGCGAGAGCAGACAGAATTCTGAAACAATATCAAGCAAAACATTTTAATGTCATGGGCTTATTTATAACGAAACTTTTTTAATTATATGTGCTGTTGTCTTTCCTTTTAGTATGCAAATTTTGATTTAGCATCTTTTTGAACAGTATTTAATTATCTATATATTATTCACTGTGAAAGTATATTAAACATTAAAATATTTTGTGTGTTCCGTTCAATAAAATGTATCATTTTTGTAAAATAATAATTAATTTTTTAGCTGCCTGGTTTCATGGTACTTTGATTTTTGCATAATGATATAAATAATAGATTCGAGAGTTCGATCATGCAAATCAACATCGGAGGAGTCTACTTGCATTTATTTGGAGCACATTGGGAGTTTTTTTTTTTTTTTTAAGTTTTTTATTATTAAATTGTGTAAAGATTAATACAGTCCATCCAAGGCCCTAAATGAAGCCCTATCGGTTGGAACTGAGTTACATACAATTATTCAACGGCACGTATAGTAAGCTTAAACAAAATTACCTATATTTATTAAAAATAACAATACAAAATAATACATTAATAACATTATCAAAAGATAAAAACAAAAACAAACAAAAATAAGCACGAACAAATTTAAACCCTTCAACTTAAACAGAAGCAAAAATACAATTAATAGAATGATATTACAGCTCACATTAACGCAAATTATTTAATATATGCTTTCTCAGCACTTTTTTCAATAACATTTTTTGGTCAATTGATCTAATATAGCATATTGTTTCTCATGCTAATTACAATTTTTACTCACTACAAGACGGATGATCACAATTGTGTCCTTTTCTCGCACAATCGTTTCCAAATGTTTGGCATTCTCCATACTTGTTACGGCCACACACTGGCTCATATTCAAGTGTGCAAACCTTGGGACACTCATCTGCTCCACGTGAGCTTTTCACGAGCGAGCACAGCAATGCCACGCCTGCGGGTAAAACAAGCTTCGAATTGAATTAAATTCACTGGGGGACATTCACAAAGAATTTTAACCCCCACTTTAGTCCCGATTTTTAACCCTGGTGCTAAACATGGTACTAAACTAGGGGCTAACCATTTTAAGCTCCTAGTTTAGCACCATGTTTAGCACCAGGGTTAAAAATCGTGGCTAAAGTGGGGGTTAAAGTGCTTTGTGAATGTCCCCCAATATGTTTCAGTAGTAAATGTTTTTTAATTTCAAATAAATCTAATGAATTAACAATGTAGACATGGACACCTTGAACTTAAATTTACCCCTGCCTCACTTGCTAAAGCTGCAGCTGCAATAAACATGCAGAGAGATGCAGATTTGAATTCTGGGAGATGTAAGAAAAACGTCCAGTCTAACCATATCAAAAAATTTTTGGTTCACCATGCCTACATAGACAGCGTGGTAACGCCTACAAACAAAGCAGGAATATTTAGTTCGTGGTATCCAGAGGTGTACACTGTGATACTTCGTTATATTAATTACAAGAAAAAAATCAATAAAAGGTTTAACAATTTACCAACTATGATGAACAGTGTGCTGACTCTCATGTTCATGGCCTCAATGCTGATTATAGACTAATTAAAATCGTTTAAATGGACTCGCTTTATGGAAGGAATAGCACAGAAAACTTTTGTGCAATGCTCTTTATTATGTTTATGATAAAATGCAGAGCAGAGTTGATTTCACAACCATTGCTTAATTATGTGAAATGCTTGCGAGATTCGAGGTTTTAGTTTTGAGTTCATGCATGCGCGCATGATGATTGTAAATTCTGTGCAGACATGTAATTCTATGAATTATTTCTAATGTATGTTATATATATATATATATATATATATATATATATATATATATATATATATATATATATATATATATATATATATATATATATATATATATATATATATATATATATATGTGTGTGTGTGTGTGTGTTCTCTGTGTTTTTAACACTAGTAGAACATAAAAATAAAATATTGTGTTATTACAATCACACACAAATATATTTATAATTATAATATATAGCAATTTTTAGTTCTTATAAAGTATTTTAAGTATTATACTGAAAGGAAGGCAACTTTAACTCTTATACTGAATGAAAAATAATTTTAACTAACAATATATTATGACGTACAAATGCAGTCAAATTAAAACTAAAGAGTTCAAATTTTTTGTCAATCAATCGATCTATCCTATATATTGCATGAGCTGCCTAAAAATTTATATAAAACTAACCATCATCATCTCTAAAGCTATAGCTATAGTGCAAATATAATAATAATGTCGTAGAAATTTAAAGAATTTATCTAACACTATATAGTTACATAATATATTTTATTCTACAATTCACAATGATCAATGTCAACGTTTATGGCCAAAAATTTCAAATGTTTTTTTTATAAATGTTTTAATTGTGTGTATTAATAATATTGACGTTTCTAAAACGTTGAAAAAATGTATTTCTTGTTAATTCTTTTGGTTTTATGAAAAAAATAATTATTAAAATTGTATATCTATTGTTATAACAACAACTGTATTAAATTTTTCACATCAAAGGAATCATTTAAATGTAATTTAAATGTAAGCCTAAAAGTTTTTCAGTAAAATTTAGAACAGTATATAATTAAAGTAAAATCAAACACACTTTTTTTTCTACTTTTTATATTATGTTAAATACATAAATTGATTATAATATTTCATTATTAAAATATTTTTTTAAATAACTTGTATTGTACGTAAAATATTACTTTTAGTAATATTTCTTTGTATGTTCTATATTCTTATTGCTTTAAAATGCTGCTGTCTTTTACATTAAATATGCAATTTTTAAAGCAGTGCTTTTGTTTTTGTTGTGATAGTTTGGTCTTCAGGCCAACTGCTTATACTTTTATTGAAGGCCACTGAGCTCCAGCTGGAAGCAGCTAATATTGTCGAGAACAGCGGCTGTCATTGTCGTCAATTATAATTTTCTTACAACGAGGGTCTCTTTCTTTGCACTCTTCATTTGAGATTAAACAGTATTCTGGAATCACACAAAAATATAATTATAATATGACACATATAAATTTTACATGTTAACTTTGAAAATTGAAAAAAAACTTCTTAAAGTAATTTTATTCTTCAATGCCAAAAAATAAAAATGTTAAAAAATCAATTTTATTTGACTTTTGTTGATTGTATCTTTATGATACTACAAAAGGCAGCCTCTTAGAATGCTTTACTACTAGTACTAACTACAAATACTAATACAAAATTAAGTTTAAACAATATTAAATTACAGCAAGAACTAATACTTAAACTAATTTGTAATGAACTATTGTACGTATTCTTTATAATCGGATTACCTAACCTGTAGTCTGTTTTTTGAGTAAATATAATAAATAAATAAAATAAATATATATATGTAGCTAATTAAAAATGTCTTAAATGTCATATTAATAAGTTCCCCAATTAATCCCCAATATTCATATTCACGGTCATTTCATAATACTTTAAAATTTTCTATCATACTTATTTACGAACGAGGTTGCTACTTACGACATTTAGGATTCTGGCAATTTAGATACTTCCGCATGCACGCGTTGCCGAAATTTTTACATTCTCCGTACTTGTTACGTCCACAAACTGGTCTATATTCCTTGGTGCAAAATTGAGGGCAGTCTTGCCCTCGCGATGGTGTCACAACTACGCTCAATAGCGTCACTCCTGTGTAATAAATTATTAATCAAACACTGTAAGAAATTAGAATTTGGAATACAAGCGTATTTCATCTTGCATTGTAAAATTTTGAGGTTACAATTAATTTAGAACTTAAAATTGCTTGCATGTAAGTGAGATTTATCATACAAGGAAATATTAAATTAATATATTATATGATATATCTATATATAGAACTTGATACGTAATTTATTTTCATAGAAAATAACAAAATACACGCATCATATACAATACATATTAATTAATATTTAAACCATAAAATGCAAAACAAGAAAATTACAAATTTCATAAGACCTTATTCTATAATCTCTTAAAATTGAAATAAACTTATATCACAAGTATTTGTTTTCTTAATAGTTTAGTTGTTTTGCATTTTTTATTATTTTAATGTACATATATATAATATATATATATATTATTTAATGTTGCATTAGCTTAATTAGCAATACATCCAGTATATCATCCAGTTTTAACACTATCAATTTAGTCTAAGAACGTTTTTAAGACTGTATTACACGATACAATTTTTGCAAACAGTTTTTTCTTACAATAAAATTTCATCTCCATACAAACAAATTGTGTTGAAGTTTTCTTGTAAAAAAAAAAAAAAAAAAAAAAAAAAAAAAAAAAAGTGTGCAATAATTAGAAAAATTGTATCATATATGTAATACCGGCTTTATTACTGTAATTACAGCAAATTTCCAAAAGTAATTGACAATTAATTTAATTATGATGAGTCTCATTTTATGGTTATTTGAAAATATCTTTGATTTAAAATCTGCAGTATATAATAATAAAATTGATGTCATATTTACGTATAATGAATATTAAGCCGGTATTACACGATACAATTTTGCATACAATTTTTTCTTACAACAAAACTTGTACTCCATTTGATTGTATGGAGATGAAATTTTCGTGCAATGAAAAATTGTATGCAAAATTCATAATATCGTGTAATACCGCGCGGCTTTTTATTTCGCTTTTTCCTTTTTTTATATAGCAATTTGATTATAAGCGCTTACATTTTTATCATATATTAGAAAATGATTTTAACAAATATTTTTCAATGACTCATGAAGATCCGAGTTTACAGAATTACAATTGTATTAGAAGTTTTAATTAAGATGGAATTTGACAAATATACGTAGAGAATCGATCTCAAAAATGTTTATGGCAGAAATAGAGGATGCCAAAGTTATGCTTCTCTGATTTTTTTTTTTTCAGATTTTTTAGAGATCGAAAACTATTTTTAAAAAATTATTGAAGTACAGAGAAAGTGGTGCCTCTGGATGCCGCTCTTAATAAAAGGATAGGAACTAATAGGCACGTGGGTTCAAACCCGACCCCGGCAAAACTTTTTAAAAATTAATACTTCCCGGGCTCTAAAAAACATGAAAAAAACAAACAAACAGCAAAGTGACATAACTTTGCACCCTCTATCCATTTTTGCAATAAAAAATTTGAGGTCGATAATCCATTGTCGAAGAATTTTGATAGCACAGAACTTACGTACCCCCGAGGATAAGAAGTGTACTAGTCTTCATGTCTTTTCTCGAAGAGACGAAGCTAATATGATAAAAAAAAACACAACACATATTTATAGCATCTATTTATAAATATTTTTCATTTGAACGTGATTTTGTATTAATTGCAAAATTTTTAAGTTATTATTTTATTTAGACAATATTCGTGTTTGCAAAAGTGACTTTTATAAGGTAAAAGTGACACAACACATATTTATAGCATCTATTTATAAACGTTATACATTTGAACGTGTTTTTGTGTTCATTGCAAAATTTTTAAGTTATTATTTTATTTAGACAATATTTGTGCTTGCAATGATACATGCAGATTGTAGTACTTGAATAGCGATTGTCATGAGGACATGAATTCATATTTCAAAACCTGAGTGTTTGTTTTCCATTGCTTCAAGATGAAATAAAAAGATCGTTATAACATCACCATCGCATGGCATATATTTATTATTTCTTTATTTCATCCAGTACAGACCACGGATTAGGTGGCCCCTTTATACAGGATACAATAAATGCTATATATATATATATATATATATATATATATATATATATATATATATATATATATATATATATATATATATATATATATATATATATATATATATATATATATATATATATATATATATTCATATATATATATATATATATATATATATATATATATATATATATATATATATATATATATATATTCGCATTCATATATATATAAATATATATATATATATATATATATATATATATATATATATATATATATATATATATTACATGTCAACATTACTAACTAAATTCTAAATTAATAGAGATAAAAATCAGACACGTACACTTATTACAATACAAAATTGCTAAGCATATTATGACAATAAATATTATGGCAATAGTTATTACTTATTAGATATAATATAAAAATAGTGATACTGTTATAAGGTTTGATAGTGAATAGCATTCACATCTGCACATATAATTATATAAGATGATATGTCTTTGTTCATTCATTTATTATTTTTTAACATTATTAATAATTTTTTACAGGGATACACCTCTATATGAGCTTTAATTAAGTTTGAGGAAAGAGAAATCGAACACATTTTATTTCTTTATTTTTAACAGAAAATTCTGAAAACTAACTATAAGGATTGATTTATGCAAATAAAAAAATGGTATGTAAGCATATAATTTATATTATAAAATAATCTGATGATACTCGAGAATTGTAGACCAGTATATATAATCGTTGATGACACTGAAGTATGTTTAAAATTTGATACTGAATTGTGTTTAATTTAAGTACTTATATTCAGCAATGATTTAAATATATAGCAGGTATCTGGTATCTAAAGATTATTCAAATGGATACATATTATGTATAGCTTTCCCAAGTAATACGTAACGTTGATTCTGCATTGATGTGGGAACAAAACTTATAATATTGAATTTACCAAATATTTGTATTTTTTATGATAATGTATGTTAAAAGAAATTAATTATTACATATATGTTTCAAAGCAACAAAAAATATGTGACTGGACGTAATGGTGCATTTCCATGGAGCGTGGAAAGCGAGAGGCTTGACGCGGCGAGAAAGGCGCATTTGCTTCAATGTCATATGGCGGCCATGTTAGCGTGGAAAAATCACTTTCCCACAGCGATTAAATCACGTCGCGATTTTTGCACGCCAACATGGCCGCCATATGAAGCAAGTGCGCCTTTCTCGCCGCGTCGATCAAGCCTCGCTTTCTATACGCTCCATTGGAAATGCGCCTTAATGCTAAACAGTCTATACTAATTCATAACAATCAAGGACGAAGGTTATATGAGCAAACTATAACAGACCATTTTTATTTGAGCTCTGTGTTGTACAATAAACTTCCAGATTATATAAAAAAATTGACAGTATTTCTGTTTTTAAGAAGCAATTGTTTGCCTGCCTTATTAAAAAAATATTAATAATCAATTAGGCTCATGCAACAAGAAAAATGCCAAGAAGAATTGTGTAAATTTGTAGTTGTAATAATTGAAGGAATGTTATACATTGCAATTACATAATTCATGAGGGCTCCTAAATGAGTCCACCAAATGTAAAATGTAAGACAATTCAATAAAATATTTAATTACAATCGATTATATCAAAATTGAAATTATATAAGCTAGGTGAAAAATATTATAACTTCCTCAGAATGGAAGTGCAACTCGTCATATATGTTTCTTGTAAGTCTTTTAAAATTGATCTGTACATTTCTGCATTGGTGTTACGGTGTTATAATGCAATATTAAAAATAATTAGCTTAATTATGAATTTCAAGTTGTGTAAACATAAGCATAATTATATAAATATATTATGAAATTTATTGTGTACTCTGTTGCTAATATTATTTATACTACTAATTATTTGTATCCAACTAAGGATACTGACTAAACAATACAGTGATACTGAATTATTTTAATTCAAATTATTATATTTATATATTATTACTGTGGGTGACTAGACATGTTAGTGAATGAGATATCCTTTTTCATGTCACCCATTGAGTTGTTAATGAGGAATTAGAATCGAAAAATTTTATTGGCTTAATCGAAAGAAGGGGTAAAAATATGACGTTGTGAATTTTTTCAGATTTTTTTGTTACCTATAACTAATTTTAATTAATTAATGAAGTTGCATTATTTTGAGAGTGCCGCCTCTCGTGACGCCTCTGACGTCACACCATTCTTGTACTTTTGCACTATAGATGAGATTAGGTGAGAACATGCACAGAGCGAACTTGAGTAGAAGGCCACAACACGACCGCGCCCACTTTTCAATAGCCGTCCTACTGAGCAGCAGGTTTGCGTGTAATCAAATGGGAGAGGACTTCACTTTGGTCGCGGTTTACGACAATTACGCTGTATGCTAGAGTTTTCAAAATGAAACAAGTTTAACTCTAATATAGTTTAATCTTACTGGACAACCTTTTTTTTCACGCAAAAACAATATTAATACACTTAAATTAAACTTTTATGAACCCGGCTTCTGCTACTTCTGTTATATCTGCGCATGCGCCGGCATGCGCGAAGTAATAAAAGTCAGTTTACTGGCGATGACGTCATATGAACATTGAAAGCCTTTCTTCATAGCGAGTGACTTTCACTTTACTTAATTGCATTTTCTATACTTTGTATATATCAAGTAAAGTTATTTACTACATCGAAAATAATGTATGAAAGTTGATTCAAGTACTTTTGTAATTTCAATATTTCGTGACGTCATGATACATTACTAAAGCTTGGAAGATAGAACCAAGTTCCCGCCCTAACTTTACCGTCTTATTTCTCAAGAAGTATGATATTTATGAACTAAATAAAATAATTAGCAAACGGGAGACTACATTGAAGTATTATCGCACTACAAGACACCTTCATTAATATCAAGTAAATATTTAAAAAAAAATATTTCCTCCCGATTACATTGCATGTTATTTTTTAAATTCCGGACGGCTAATGTCTCGACAGATGACGATCGCGCCGGCTGGGTTTTGGCCTCCTACTCAAGTACGCTCTGACATGCAGGTATGAAAATCAAAATGGCTGGCGCCACGTTTGAAATTCCCCGCTTCAAATTTTTGAAGTTTTAATGCGGGGGTTACGTTTGATCAATTTTAGCTTTATTTTGTTCGCATACCACTGAAAAATATGGTTGAAATATGATTGAAAACTTCTATCGTGCTCTAATATTGTTTAATACGTAAAAAGTGGAAAATTATGAGAGACTAACATCTTACATCAAATTAGTTTGCTTTCTTTCTTTAAATAAAATAATTTACTGCCATTTGATGTGCTAGTGGGTTAACCCAGTGGTAAACGCATCAGACTTCTAATCTCGTGGTTGCGGGTTCCGATTCTTTCTTCCGGCGAGTTTTTATAAATACATTTTTTTTCTTTAATTTTAATATATTTATGAATTCTAAATTTATAAAATGTGGTTAAAATATGGTTTACATCTACTATCAATCGTAATTGATAACTTTTTAATAGTAAGAGAGGGAACAATATTAATAAAAAATTACTTCACTTTTTCGCGTTCCAATAAAACATTTTTCACACTGTGTCCCGAAGCTTAATTGTTGGTGTGGCACAGTGGCGAAGACGCAGAGCTCGTACTCTTGTGGTGGAGAGTTTGATTCTCCACGTCGAAGGATTTTTTAAACTCGACACTTTTCTTTCCTTTAATTTAGTTTAAATTAATTAAAGAAAATTTCTCCGCCACTGTGCCACAGTGCCACACTAATTAAGCTTTGAGCCTCGGTAAGATAAATGTTTTATTGGAACGCGAAAAAGTGAAGTAGTTTTTTATTAATATTGTTCCCTCTCTTTACTATTAAAAAGTTATCAATTACGATTGATAGTAGCTGTAAACCATATTTTAACCACATTTTATAAATTTAGAATTCATAAATATATTAAAATTAAAGAAAAATAATGTATTTATAAAAACTCGCCGGAAGAAAGAATCGGAACCCGCAACCACGAGATTAGAAGTCTGATGCGTTTACCACTGGGTTAACCCACTAGCACATCAAATGGCAGTAAGTTATTTTATTTAAAGAAAGAAAGCAAACTAATTTGATGTAAGATGTTAGTCTCTCATAATTTTCTACTTTTTACGTATTAAACAATATTAGAGCACGATAGAAGTTTTCAATCATATTTCAACCATATTTTTCAGTGGTATGCGAACAAAATAAAGCTAAAATTGATCAAACGTATAACCCGCATTAAAACTTCAAAAATTTGAAGCGGGGAATTTCAAACGTGGCGCCAGCCATTTTGATTTTCATACCTGCATGTTCTCGATGTTCTCTGATGTTCTCACCTAATCTCATCTATAGTGCAAAAGTAAAAGAATGGTGTGACGTCAGAGGCGTCACGAGAGGCGGCACTCTCAAAATAATGCAACTTAATTAATTAATTAAAATTAGTTATAGGTCACAAAAAAATCTGAAAAAATTCACAACGTCATATTTTTACCCCTTCTTTCGATTAAGCTAATAACATTTTTTGATTCTAATTCCTCATTGTACTTTGTTTTATTTTGTACTGATTCTAAATAAACAACTATTAGCATTATTAATTATATTCAGCAACAATTACACAACCAAGGCACTAAATAATATAATAAATAAAATGGATTAAAAATTTTGAGTGAATGCCGAGCAATAGTAGTCTTTTTGACACTATATATATATATGATGTAAATACTTGTTATTTTATAATTTATTTTTATTTTTTTCGTTATTATTTTCTGGTGGGATATTATAAAAGTGTGTCGTTTTTATATAATGGTTCACAATTTATCCAAATTTGTCCTGCATATTACCAGAAATTTAAGTTCTCTGATTTTAAATTTAGTACTAATGAGAAGCAGCTTTTAAATAAATGCTATAAATTATCTTTTAGACAAATACACGTACTATTATATAGGTTTTCAGAATTTAATGTTATAATAAGCATTATTATTTTTTTCACTACAAAATTTTGTAAACGCAATTGAATTTCTTAAAAAAAGAAAAAATCTTATGGGAAAAATATTTCTAGCATTATTATAACAACTCTTAAGTCTTACTTTTAACTCAATTTTATTATATGTTTCTCGCCAAATGAATAATTTGTGTATCTATATAAATGTAATAAAGTGAAAAGATTAAAATAATAAGACATAAGTGGCTTTTTTTTATTATTTATTTATAAAAAATCATCAATGAAGATTTTTTTCCTTATTTTGTCTTTAAATTTGCTTAGATTTCTTATACAGTCGTTATTTGTATAAAATGTGGAATTCATGACGTAGATATGTTGAAATGACGGCTCGTGCATGGTAAAATTGTAATGATAATTTCATGTTTCAGGCAAAATATAGTGGTTAAGATTTTTTTTTTTTATGCTATATACTGACGCGGCTCAATTTGCGGAAAGTACTGGCGAACAGCGGCTTGCGCTACCATTAACTGTCGTACAACGAGGGTCTCCGATTTGGCACTCTCCTTGTGAGATTGTACAGTATTCTGGAATCACAAAAAGAAAATATATAATCTGACACACTCAAGACAAGCAGAGATCACGTCAATAATAAAATAATTTTACATTTTAATATTTAAATGGAGAAACAATTTTCATGTCGTGAATTTATTTTATTTTTCTCGATTACAAACCTAATACAGAGAACAAATAATTAAATAGTCACAAAACTTACAACTGTTACAATGTTACAATATATTATTAAATTATTTATTTTCTATACTTCGAGATATCACAAACTTTACTCGTGGATCTTGAGGTAAGAAAAGCACCCATTCTAGTCATCCCAAAAATTTCCCTACACTTCTGGAAAACGCCTAAATAAAAACGGAGTATTAAATTTCGAGGAACGTATCTTAAGACGTACTTAAAAAACTGAATCTAACGATTGTATATTTTATATTACCTTGGGTATAAAACCCTATATAAACACTATGAAGATTGTTTCTCTCTTTGTCCACATATATTTTTAAATTGTGAAATATATTTTTTACCCTTTAAGTTTTTCTGATGTTATTCCACAGTAACTCGATGTAATGCTTTGATTTCATTTATTTATTTTCTATGATTGATTGATATTTTGGGGCAATTAACACATTTTGGTCATTTATGCCCTCTATTTTCTATAATTCACATGGTTAAACAGTTGAATATTGACGTACTTTTAACTTGTTTGTGATTAATATGATTTTGTCGTGTTGTATATTATATATATATATATATATATATATATATATATATATATATATATATATATATATATATATATATATATATATATATATATATATATATAATACTGTATATATTGTGTACAGTACCTTTGAAATTAATAAAATAACTATAAAATTAAGATAAGATTATTTAATTAAAGCAATTCAATTCCTGTTCTATTTTTTAGCATTGCTATTGATTAGGGTACATATTATACGTTGTGTATAACAATAACAGTACGCATCGTATAATGTGTTGTACAAGTATTACAAGTAAAGTAATATACAAGTATATGATATTAAATTGAGTGCGTTTGAATTCACGGGCCAGCCTGGGCTGGCCCGGGCTGGGTAAAATGGCGGTGACCTTGGTCGCCTGGTATAAAACGTCATAATTTCGTCATAATTAGTTCCCAGTCTGTCCGCTAGGTCTCAGGCGCACTGTAGAGTCCGCCCGCGTCAGCCTGGGCCAGCCAGGAAGTGACGTAATGAGAGGAGGAAAAATGGCCGCCGGGCTGGCCCCACTTGACGACAAAAAACGCTTCAGCCCAGGCCAGCCCGGGCTGGCCCGTGAATTCAAACGCACTCATTATGTATACTCACTACAGTCCGGATGGTTGCAGTTTTTCACTCCCAACTCACAAGTGTTTCCAAAGGTCCTACATTCGCCGTACTTATTGCGAGCACAGACCGGCTGGTATATAGTTGGGCAAATTTCTGGACATGGCGGGACAATTGCGGCTTGCGACGGCGCCACCCAGATACTCAGCAGCGCCACACCTGGGAACAGAATTGCTTTTATACAGGGCGACTGCCATCATGAACCTCATTATTTTATCACAGTATGAACAAGCATAATTAAAAAGCCACTTTACTATAGTTAGGAAAACTATAAGGAATGGAATTAAAAAGACAACTTTTCGTGTGGCTTATGGCGTGAATTTATCAGATACAAAAACACAAGCAAAATGCACAATAAAGTGAAGAATCAAGCAAAAATATTATATTTGCATAGATAACTATCTTATACTTGTAATTTTAATATATGTAATTGCACACTTAATATAATATAGCATTGCATGGAGCGAGGGTATCTGCAATAGAAAAAATCCCTTCTCCTCTGAAACAGTTATAAACGCGTATATAATAGTTGAAACCTGTCCAGAATCCAGTTTGCAGTTTGAAAATCTAATATGATTTTTGTGGCAATTATTTTTTTCCTGGCTCCAAGACTTGAACGGTAGAGTAAAATTTATAAGAAGGAATTAATTTGATTATAATATAATGATCGTTTTTTAGAAAACATTTTTCTTAATTCGTTACACAGATATTTTACAATATTATAGAGCTTAATTATATTATTAATAAATCCTCGTATTTCTTTATACTACATTTTAGCATTAGCTTACCTCCCAAGAGAAGAACTGTAGTTAACTTCATGTTTCGTGACTTGTACACTGGAGAACGATCTATAAAGAAATCGGGCAGTTGCATCATTATATATAGGTCTCGATGTCATGTAAATTCTGATTAGTAAATGCACCAATTCATCACGTACTGTGCTTTGATATCTAAGCATTGTATCGTCCACATCAGCGTTCGTGCTGTTTTGTGTTAATTGGAAAGCGGCACGTACTTTGATATACAAGCTTTGAATAGCAGTGTTGAAATAAAGATGAAACACATTTTTGGCGTCATGTATATAATAAGCAGGGTCAATATCTCAGTTAAATTTGTTTTACCACGTTTTTTCAACGTACTTTTTTAAAATAAAGTTTGACGCATGTCGCGCGGTCAGCAATATATTGTTCTTTAAATTTGTTTAGTGTACACCCATATTTTTTTATTTGTTTTACTACGTATTTATTATTTTAAGTATTTCATGCACTTATAATACACTTAATTATTTCTAAATTTGTAGTCTTCTGTTTTTATTTTTATTTAGTTGCTTTGGCTGAATTAATTTTTTTACATACAAGGATCCTTATTCATTAAATGTTAATTCATTCCAGTCTAAACATTATTTTATTTTCAGTCCAAGAAATTTCTCAGAAAAAGAAAAAAATCTCAAGTATAATAAGAAAGCAAATCACGAACTATGGAGTACCGACCTCAAATTTTTTTATTGCAGAAATGGATATAGAGGGTGCAAAAATATGCTACTCTGAATTTGTTCAGATTTTTCTGAGACAGGGAATAATTTTTTAAAAATAGTTCCCGGTCTCAGAAAAATCTGAAAAAATTCAGAGTAGCATATTTTTGCACCCTCTATATCCATTTCTGCAATAAAAAAATTTGAGGTCGGTACTCCATTGGAAGAAATCTCAAATCTTCATTTGAGCATTTGAACCGTCCCATCTTTGCTGACATTAAATCGAGCTATATTTTAGTATCAAATAAAATGGAGTATCGACCTCAATTTTTTTTAATGCAGAAATGAATAGAGGGTGCAAAGTTATGCTACCCTGATTTTTTTCTGATTTTTTAGAGCCCAGGAACTATTTTTAAAAAATTATTAAATGTTCTGTTTGTGACGTCACGAGGCGGCGCTCCTTAAGAAAAGGATAGGACTTGCCGCCTCGTGACGACACAAAAAAGAATTTCAATAATTTTTTTAAAAATAGTTCCCGGTCTCAGAAAAATCTTAAAAAAATCAGGGTAGCATAACTTTGCACGCTCTATCCATTTCTGCCTTCTGCAATAAAAAAATTGAGGTCGATACTCCATTAACTAATATTATTTAATATCATCATGACATATCTATAAAATATGCAGCATGACAATCAATATCAGCTTGCATATAATTATAATAGGCCTGTTCGTAAACCCTGCTCGGTGTACACTTTCTACACCCAATCGACCTTATGATCGCATGTACATAAGGTCGATTGGGTGCAGAAAGTGTACACCGGGCAGGGTTTACGAACAGGCCTATTATTATATAATTTATTACCATGGCCGCGGCGTTATTTACAAAGTATAATTGGTTGAGCCTTCCCAATCATTTTTTTTCCAACTTATGTCTTATATTATTATATATTTATGTATTTCGATAACTCATGTGTTTTTATTAATAACTCAACATTTTTCTTATTTTTATGAGAAATGCTGAAAATATGGGAACGGGGTACCATGCAGCTATAATAGCTCGTCAATTAAGGATGATGGCGACATATGTTTTTAATCCTTAATAATTATAAATGTTGAAGCAAAATTTTTGGCTTTCGGTAATGTAAATTTGATCAAACTATTCTTGTGAAACTGCAGTAAAAGCAAAAAACAACAGTTGGCTTAATTTTGCCAAACAAATTATATTTTAATATATATACAAAATTAACTAACACCATCAATTAATATGTGGTCACATCAAGTCGGAAAAATTAAAAATTCGATGTCAAATTTACTTCGGATATTGGTTAATTTTTCACATATTTAACAAAAAGTTGGGAATTACATATATTAATGTCATTAATGTGGTTACACAATATTTAATCTTGTTCTGATCTCGAGTAAGTGCGGCGCGTGCGTGAATTTAACTGGCGCTCGACGAAGTATAAACCGGCCGTATAACCACAACTCTGTTGTTCAAGTTTTGGTCCATTGCTGAAGCTGTTGGGTCAGTACTATGCCAATGCTTTAAAGTAACGGTCCAATAAATTTTTGACACCCTGTATTTACAGGGTGACAGTGAGTCGTGAAATAACTATAGTTATATTAAATACTTTTAAATAGAATCGTCTCTGACTTGTGAGAGTTGCACTGTTTTTGAATAATTCGCGCGTGATTATGTTGCGCTCTGTGCAGATGTCAACTTTTTCTTTATCAAAACAGCTGGTCGATTTATTAAAAGCATGGCGGTTTTGTGATTACACGTGCTGTCTCTTTGAATAAAAACAAGTTTTTACGCCAAAATGGGAATTACTAAGCAGTATCTGCGTTATGTATCTGACGGTGTATTTAATATCATAGCCAGTCCAAATTGTAACGTTGTGTTTGTCACTTTAAAAGGCCAGGAAGGGCGATATGTGGCTGTCGGTGCAAGTGAAGATGTCATCGTTTGGGACCTGAGGTTGACAGAAAAGGTACGGACACTACAGACACATCTCTTCGTATGCCCATATGCATACCGTGTAATGTATGCTGATAAGCATGCATGCATACAGTCGCAGTCACATTAAGTGGGACAGCTTTTGCATGCACTGCACCGATACAGTAGCTCTGTCCCACATTCGCACTCTATATAACTAACTTTGTGTTTTGTATGCAGTATAATATATGCAAATACTTTGGTAGGTAAACACTGGTAAACTCTTGTTCAAGTGAAGACTAATAATTTATTTATCCTTCTGTAGGCACTGGTGCTACCAGGCGAGAAGTTGGATGCAACACGACTCGCTGCCAGCCCGAACGGCAAGCACCTCGCTGTAGGCTATGCCGATGGCATGGTCAAGGTTTTTGACTTGACCTCTGCGGAGTGTGTGTGCACATTTGCTGGACATCGGTCTGCCATCACATGTCTCACATTCAACACCGAGGGTCACTTGTTGGCCTCGGGCTCTAAGGTATGGTTTATGTTGGATGTATTTATAGCAACCTACAAGTAATATGTACAGCTATCCCTTCACTTAGTTTATATGTATACATTCAGTACTTCAATTTGTACAGTTCTGGTACATGCAATGAGATTTTCTAACCTCTTTGAGAGAATACCGGGTACTGTACATAATCCCATATATTTATTCTAGGTATGCAACCTGTTGTACTGTATGGTAAATTTGCCAGGCATTGCCAGTAAGCTATGTACTGTTATCAACATTAATTTCTTTCATGCATTTCCCTTTGTTCAATCGGGCTTTTTTTTTCTGAAGCTGTGTCTCCTTTGGATTTCTGTCAACTTTTTTTTTTAGCAAAACTCTACAGTATAACAGATCTTAATTTACTACTAGACAGTTCAGTAGATTAGACGCCGGGATATCAGCCAACGGAAAAGCTGGAATGACAGATGGCCACCTTTCCATTGGCTGATAACCCGGTGCTGTCTGTATAGTCTACTAAACTGTCCAATGATAAACTGAGATCTATTATACTGTACAGTGACTAGGGAAGAAAAAATCGTGTCATATTACTGGTCAACTGAGATCAAGGAAGCAATGTTTTAAGTTTTAAGCAAAACTGCACTAACATTAACATAAGAAAATGCTTATATGACAAATGTCTGTATGTTTTAAACTTTTAAACATAAGTTCGTATTAACATTTTACTACAGTTAAGTTGAAAAATTAAGTGCATTTTAATTTAAAAACTTAAAAGAGAATTATATTGTTGTACCAAATATCACACCAAAAAATGTAGTTATTTTTAAGGGTAAGATAACACGAAACATTGATTGTTGTAGTCACATTTGATTACAGTAACATGTAAACCTTAGCAACCTCACAATAATTCTGATTTTTTTTTTTAGATACATTTCTTAGCACCAAAAAAACGTAAAAAAAAAAAATTTCAAAACAATTGGACGATCCAATTTTTTTAAATAATTTTTTTAAAATTTCAGTACAGTATAAAGCTTTCCCATGGAGACCTAAACTAAGAAATTAATTTAAAAATTTGGATCTTCCGATTGTTTTGAAAATTTTTCCACATTTTTTTGGTGCTAAGAACTTGTCTCTAAAAAAAATTCAGAATTATTATGAGGTTGCTAAGATTTACATGTTAATCAAATGGGACTACAACAATCAATGTTTCGTGTTATTTTACCCTTAAATCTCTGCCAAATTTTCATCTGAAAAGAAAACCACGTTTGAAGTATTCTCGTAGTTTATATATGACATTTCATCATATTCACTTTCTTTGGATACAGTATTTAGTTTAGTATCTTTTTTATAGGGTTGGTATGGGTAGGTGGGTAATGTAAAGCATAGGAAAACACGAGGAAAACTCGTATGTGATTTTGGGTATAACAATGTTGTTGCAGGACACCGAGGTGATTGTGTGGGACGTGATTGCTGAGCGTGGTCAGAATCGTCTGAGCGGCCACAAGGGTGCTGTCACGCAGGTGTGCTTCATGCGCGAGCTGTCCGTCATCATCTCTAGCTCCAAGGACGCCCTCGTCAAGTTCTGGGACCTCGACACTGGACATTGCTTCAAGACTTTGGTGGCTCACAAGGCAGAGGTAAGATCTCCCTCGTTACTTCTTGACGTGATCAACCAAACACCAACTAACTTTAAACAAAGTTGTCAAATCTACCAATCGGAGGCATACATGACCAAAATGCATGGGCTTGTCTAAACCTCGCCACAATAAAGCACTTTTCTATTCTATTCAAAATGTGTCAATTGCCCCAAAATACCAACCAATCTACCAATCATACATTCTTACAGTGAATAAAAAATATTTTATTTTTCAAGCAACTGGTGTATATAAAACACCTATCACATTATTAAAATTTAACTAAAATTAGGACAAAACATACAAAAATTACATATCAACATAACTGTACACCATACAATAATCAATAATATAAGGGAAATATAGAAAATCATATTATTGTTACATTATTCAATACATACATGTACATATTCACTAGTTTTATTATATACTGGAAAATGACTTCACAGAATAAAATTCTTTGCCTATTAGATTTTTTTTTTTTTTTTTTAATTAGTTTTAAATAGAGTGTCATATTGAATAAATCTCAAACTATTAGGTAAAAAGTCATAAAATTAAATTTTAGCAGTATGATAAAAGGAACTTTTCTCAAACTGCAAGAATTGTGTCTATTTATTGTGACTTTATCCCAATTTCTTGTGTTGTAGGAGACCAAATTACCCTTTACACAATGTTTGTCTCAGTTTTGATAAGAGCATTATAAGTATATTAACACAAAAAATAGATAGAGAAATACATGTTGTATCTATAGCCTCTGCAGCCTTACGAGCTGTCTATAGGGAGCCACTGGAATCACCTATAAGGTTGATTATTGATTCCAGCTCAGGTTAACATTTTTTCTTCCTTTTTTTCACTACTGAACAATTCTCAGGCTACTATGATAAAAGATAAAAAAAAATAGTAAATTCAATTCAGTTGTAGCAAATGCCTGAGAATTTGCCATTTTCTGAGATGTTCTTTGTTTTCAGGTGTGGGACATGGCTCTGATGCGCAGTGACAAGTACCTGGTGACTGGCAGCAGTGACTCTGAGCTGAGTGTGTGGCACCTGCAGCCCTCGCAGCCGGATCAGCTGATACAGGGACAGGAAGCCATCTCGGACGCCTTCACTACTGGGGAGGAGCAAGTGGACAGCTTCGTAAGTCGTCCTTACAACCTGGCATTGCAGGCAGGCTGCTCTGTACAGTCTTACCAATTAGATGCTTCAAGTGTCCTCCACAAAATTTTTTCCATAAGCCATCATGCTAGAACATTTGAATTACAGTAAAAACTTGTTATTAAGTAACTTGTTATAAGGTAAAAACTCGATATTGAGTAACGGAGTAAAGGTGCTGTAAAAAATAATTAGTATTGCAGGTATAAAAAAAACATTGATATAAGGTATATTCGATATAAGGTAAACCCAATTTCCTGGGTCCCTTGACTTGACGTAATAACAAGTTTTTACTGTATTTGTTTCTCAGTAACTACTATCAGAACCAAAAAGGTGTACCCCTGAATAGCATACAAGTCCCATAAGCAGAGGGGCACACCTTTTTGGTTCTGACAGTATAGCTATTGATTTACAAATAACTCCTACCCCCCCCCCCTTTTCTGATAGTGAATGGAAAACTTATTTTCCTCTGAAACTTTTCTTTTTTGCCAAAAAAGCACTTTATTTGAAAAATTTTATTGCAGAAATGAATAGAGGGTGCCAAATTATGCTACTCTGAATTTTTTCAGATTTTTTTGAAACCCAGAACTATTTTTAAATAATTATTGAAAGTGCGGCCACGCCCCCTGGAGGCGTCAATAGGCGTCCAGTCTCTATCCTTTTTATTAAGGATTCAGAGGTGCCAACTGAAAACACAGGACTTTCAATAATTATTTAAAAATAGTTCCGGGTCTCAAAATAATCTGAAAAAATTCAGAGTAGCATAATTTGGTACCCTCTATTCATTTTTGCAATAAATTTTTTTCATGTATGTTGTCCATTATTATTTCACATAATGGCATCGTAAGTAGCAAGCGATGATGCTGTTTAAAGCAAAGGACTATTGAAATGAAGTTTTAATTCTGTAAATTTTTAAAAGAATGACATTTTCTTACAGTAAAAAAGAAGAAAAAAAAAACTCTGTAATTTAAGAAAAGATCATCTAATTAATTTAAATAGAGAGGATAGGAACACATTAAATAGACAAATATGGAGGCTTGATTCAAGTCAGATGATTTTGCGGTGTTCCCACCGTCCTATCTAAGCCTATGTAAAAAAAAAAAAAAAAAAAAAAAAAAAATCGAAATTGCTTTTTTAGCATAAAAGAAATTTTTTTAGAGAAAAACAAGTTCTTGATTCATTATCAGAAGACCCTTAATTGGGAGGAGGAGTTGTTTTCAAATTGCTACTGAGAAAAAAATCAAATTTTCTAGCATGGATGCTTATGGAGAAAATTTTACCGCCGGGGAACACTTGAAGCCTCCATTATTTGGTAAGCGAGATAGCAAGCTTTTAGCCATCATTGACCCAACAAAAGAAGAAAATTCATATCCCCTCTTTATTTAAAATCAATTGCATGTGAGTAAAAGGAACTTAGATAAGTCAATGTTATTAAGGTTGAGTGTTGGCTGATTACAGGGTTCCGTGCAGTGCCGGAAAGCTGGTGCCATGCTGCGTAAGGGGAGGGGCCGGCTACAAGCGCTTGCCTCAGACGTGTCTGGACAAGTGCTGGCATGTCACGCCACAGACACTATGATTGAACTGTTCCGTTTTAACTCTGAGGAAGAAGCACAAGCAAAGCTACGTAAGAGACGCAAACGAGAGAAAAAGAAGGAGAAATCAACAGAGTAAGTTTAATTTGCAAGTAATTTTCTGTACAGTATTGCATTGTTGTTGTTTTTCTTCTGTGAAGGGAGTTGGAGATTACTGTATGCATATTGCAAATGACTTAAATGCTCTCAAATTTGTATATATTTCTAATAATTATGCATTTTAACTTACAACTTTTAAATAAAAATGGTAAATTTATGAAAAAAGTAACAACGTAACTTCTCACATATATCGGCTCTTAATGATAGTAAAAGCCTTTTTTAGTACTAAACTACCCAAAAACATAATCATGAACTCTTAATGTAATTGATAATATTATTGTACATAAGATGCTTGTTTAATCTAAATCATATTATATAAAATAAAAGAAATATCTTAATTTATTTATTATGGTAATAAATATTACATATTTTATTGCAAAGGTATGTTAGATATAATTGTTATTTTCTTGTACTGTGATTGTTTGGTATGTTTGTTTTTCTTAATTGACATGATCCAAGTTCGTCTATGTACAACCATGGAAAAAGTATGGATATAGAAGGCTCAGGCTTATAGGAGTTTTTCGTCGTGTAATTGAAGACACGACTTAAAGGCATACAGGCCTCAAATTACAAATTAGATAGTCACCAAGTGGGTTTAGAGTAAATAATCAACATTCGCGTCATTTTTTTCCACGCGTGATGCATCCGTGCGAAGTCGCAGTTCAAAGTAAGAAATTTAGTCCTTGATGACGTCATGAAGTCCTTGATGACGTCACAACTCAATGCTAATCGGTGCTAGCTGTGAGTTGTGACGTCAGCAAGGACTTTCTTTGTAGCGCGACTTCGCACAGTCGCACCGAGCGCATGTAAAAATAATACGAATGTTTATTATAAACTCGAGCAACCCTTAATGTCTGTCTAATTTGTAATTTGAGGCGTGTATCCCTTTAAAGAGGGTTCTTGCATGTCACGGTCAAGGTTTATCAGCCTAGTAGCAGAGAGAAGGAGGATGGGAGGAGGGCCTTGATCTGAACTCACCCATTCATGTTTTGCTTCATTGTTTTTCTCTGCACCTTTTACAACCCTTTCAGATGCATTGTAGGCATTGCTCCTCCTCCTGAGGCCCCCTCCACTGCCTTGCCTCTCGTGTCTTTGTTTCAAGGCAAAGCAACATCAGCTACATCCAGTAGTCATGTCTTCTAACACGTTATTCAAGGTGGGGAGAGACAAAAGTTTAACATGGGCCTGAGCCTTCTATATCCATACTTTTTTCAAATACAACCTAAACGAACATTAATCAAATGCTCCCATGATAACTGATCAAAATTTTTATATTTTGTTTCAGACAACAAGATACAGAACCTACATCTGAAACTTCCATTTCACTTACCGATGAAGTGAAAAGATTATCTGTAATAAAATGTAGTGACAAAGTCAAATCCTGTCATCTTGTAGTTGGAAAAGGGGGAGAGTTAAGGGTAAGAAAAAATCCTTATGTTATTAATGGACAACTTGCATTTTTTTTTTAATTACAATACTTTAAAATTTGTTATTGCATAAATGAACAAAAGGTCCAAAGTTGCACTACTCTGATTTTTTTTAGAGCCCCAGGAACTATAGAGGCATCAATAAGTCGTCGCCTCAGAATGCAAGTCGCGTAAGTACAAAAAAATTTGATGCAACTTTGAACCTTATTTCAATATAACTTAAAGCTCAAAGTCCCATCAAATTTTTTTGTACTTACGCGACTTGCATTCTGAGGCGACGAAGTGTCACTTCTTAATAAAAGAATAGGATCTAAAAGTGGCATGGGTTTAAACCCGACTTGGGTAAAAAAAATTTAGTAATACTCCATGGCCTCTAAAAAATCAGAAAAAAAAAAAATTCCAGGTTAATATAATTTGATGCCTTCTATAAATTTCTGCAGTGAACAAAAAATCCTTCAGGTTGTCTATTATTAGTTTGTCCAGCTTCTTAGTGTAGTGGTTAGAGCGCTTGACTCTTGTCCGAGAGGTCCCCAGTTTAAATCCCGAACACGGCAGACTTTTCGTGACTTGAGATGGGTGTGACTGACTACTAGATAAAGGAGTTGGTAGAAGGAAGGCAGCTTATGGCTGTCTATACTCTGCTGGGGTGATTATGACCACAGAATGTTGTGCAAACAACATATGTGCCCCACTTTAAAATGATACTTAATTGTCTGGTGTGCAGACTGGGTATTAGGAGCCCCAGAGAGCACTGTGAACAATGTTGAAAAACAAGTTCCGCCGTTGGTAACCAACCAACCAGTTTGTAGCAGGCCTGATATAATTTCCCATGATTGCAGGTGAGCACAGTGCTACGTAGCAACGTGATTGAACTTCACTCAGTACCCACGAGCACTGATGACGGTGGTGTGGAGTGCCTCCGAGTGCTGGACAAGGTGGGTCATCGTACCGAGGTTCGTGCCGTGTGCTTCAGTTCTGACGCACTGGCTGTCGCCACCGGTAGCGCAGAGGCTGTCAAAATGTGGAACAGGCCTTCTCAAGCGTGCCTCCGCAGCATCAACACAGGCTATGTCCTCTCCCTGTGCTTTGTACCTGGAGATCGTCATCTGCTCATCGGTCTCAATGATGGACGATTGCTAGTCGCTGATATTGGAACTGCAGATATTTTAGAAGAAATTCCAGCTCATGAAAAGGAAATTTGGTCCATAACTTTATCATCTGATCAGGTAATTTATACTCTGATACTGACAGTGCGTAGTGGGGATAAAAATGGAAAAAACAGTAGTTTTAGCAATTAAATTTTGTTTTTGGCATTATTAATTGAATCTTGTCATAAAAAAAAAAAAAGAAATAAAAAGTTTGTTAAATCATAAAATTTGGCAACATACAGTACTGTAATTTTATTTTTGCTAGAAAATAATAGTCTACATTATTCATAAATGCACAAAAACTCAGAATTTTAAACAAATGTACCTTTTGTACATTTTACATTATAACTATAAGGCTCATCTCTTTTTTTATTTTTTATTTATTTTAATTTCTTTTAAATTCTGAATTGATTGTGAATATTATACGAAAAGAACTATAATAGATTGATGGATCATTCTTGCCATAGATGTGGTGCCATTCAAGTTAGTGAATAATTATTACCATTTTTTTTTTTTTTTTTTATTATTATTATTATTTATTTTTTAAGTAGCTTAAATTTTCAGTTTGCAGTTAATATTTGAGAACCCGAAAAAGAAGAATAATTTATTTATTATTGACAGATTCTGTTCCTACAGTAGTTAAACCCACAAAACTAGGTCCCTATGTACTGTAAAATGCTGTATTTGTTGATTAACTTGGAAGAATGATATCTCTAGCAACTGTACAACATAAATTACTAATTCAACAAAGATTTTTTAAAGGGTTCTTGAAGTTGAAATTTCATATGCAGATATGGTCCTCACAAGAGTCCGGACGCAAGTTTTAGTTGCTTAGGTCGCACTGTTGTCTAGATATGAGCGATTGAATGCCGCGCAACTAGTAGCGATGACGTCACATCGCTTAAGGTCGACGCGATGTTTTACATGGGAGCGTACGGCCGCGCGTCAGCCGCAACCACGTTTTCTCATACTTGTAGTCGCATAGCGCCAGTTAGGAGTGACGTATCAACAAAAATAAAAAAGGACATGAATAACAACATCCTAATGTACATTGAACTCAATTTTCGAACATTTATGTTGGTAAAAAAAAAAATAGATATCGCAATTCACAAATTAATATTTTTATTTTTTATTCACAATGAAACATACAGAAACGAACAGTTTTATTCTTTGCATGATTTTTTTTGTTTTTGCTTCACATAATATAACTATGTATATTATGCTTGTACACACGTAAAGTAAGTGATGTTGTAAATTGTTAATTGCAATAAAATATTACAATCTCATTATTTAATAACATTTATTTATTTTATTTTTATTTTTATTTTATTATATTTCCCACATGTTACATACATAACAGTTGGCAGGTGACACTATAACAGTCCTTTAAAGAACAAATCACAACGAGGTTGCGAATAGTATCCCTTTTAACGATTAAAATAATAATATCGAGGAAAACATAACAATAAGATAACATGCGTGTAAATAATTATTATAATTAAGCGTGTAAAAAACACAAAAAGTCAATAAACAAACTATTTACAAACTATTTACAAACATTAATAAAAATACTCCATATATTTTTATAATAATTATTTGAATTATATTTTCTTCTTCTTTTCTTATATTATAAATAAGTAAAATTACATGGTGCGCTAACAAAATATAATTTTAATATTGCTACATAATTATGTTTATACCTTATACAGATATTATAGGTCTCGTAAATTCGTATTATATCACTTGAAAAAATCATTTCAAACTATTTATATAGCATGCAGTGCTCAAAAGGGGAGTTGTATATATTATAGTCCATGAGGCGCCTTGATCGAAAGCCTGCAGGATGGATCATACGAGTTGCATTTCTCACATTTAAAATACTGTATTAATTTTAATTATTTAATTTTCTTTACTCCAAAATTATTTATGCTGCTGCACTATGTAGATTAACTATATATTTTCTACATGATATAATATCGAACACAAAAACTACGTCAAATGCTGCGTAGCTTTTTCCTACCAAAGAATTATGGCAATTAAATAAATTATTAATCCTGGCTCGTTTCAACGTGCCTTAAAAATATAAATTAGGCATCAAGAACAGTGTTGGACAGTTCTTGCCAGATCACCAATGTCCAGCAACGTTGAGCACGGTTGTTATTTGGATGGGTGACCGTTTTCAGAATAGTTTCACTCTCCCATACTGAATTTTCTTGAATTTAGTCTATTGACAAAATACAGCCCAGGTCCATCCTAACTGAAGTATCCACGTTCCCTTTAGTCACCGGGTCCTGTGGATGAGCGTGCCAGGGCAAAGTGTCAGAAGGATTGTTTTATATATTAAATATATACATTAATTAGTAAGTGCAACAGTAACTTAAGTTGATTAAATGTTGATTAATTAAAAAAATATTTACAAACATTATTATTATATGTATATATTTTATATAAATATGTATGAATTAAATATCATATTTTAATTTATACGTGTTTAATCAAAATTGTAATTGAAAAAATGCATTATTGCTTTTTTTTTAATTTTAATATAATAAAAAACTGTGAAATGTTGCTAAAAACGGTCAGTCATCCAAATAACAACCGCGCTCAACGTTGCTGGACATCGGTGATCTGGCGAGAACTGGTCACCGCACTGTCCAACACTGTTCTTGATGCCTAATTTATATTTTTAAGGCATGTTGAAACGAGCCAGAATTAATAATTTATTTAATTGCCATAATTCTTTGGTAGGAAAAAGCTACGCAGCATTTGACGTAGTTTTTGTGTTCGATATTATATCATATAGAAAATACATAGTTAAACTACATAGTGCAGCAGCATAATTAATTTTGGAGTAAAGAAAATTAAATAATTAAAATTAATACAGTATTTTAATTGTGAGAAATGCAACTCGTATGATCCATCCTGCAGGCTTTCGATCAAGGCGCCTCATGGACTATAATATATACAACTCCCCTTTTGAGCACTGCATGCTATACAAATAGTTTGAAATGATTTTTTCACAGTGATATAATACGAATTTACGAGACCTATAATATCTGTATAAGGTATAAACATAATTATGTAGCAATATTAAAATTATATTTTGTTATCGCACCATGTAATTTTACTTATTTATAATATAAGAAAAGAAGAAGAAAATATAATGCAAATAATTATTATAAATATATGGAGTATTTTTATTAATGTTATTAAATAATGAAATTGTAATATTTTATTGCAATTAACAATTTACAACATCACTTACTTTACATATGTACAAGCATAATATAGTTAAGCAACTAAAAATTGCGTCCGGACTCTTGTGAGGACCATATCTGCATATGAAATTTCAACTTCAGGAACCCTTTAAGTATAATTTCAGGTTAAATTAATTTAAGGAAATTTGTCAAAAGTTATTAGTGTTGCAATAGAACTGTCTTTGTCCTACATGAATACAAATTTTGCTGAAAGCACCAATATAATCACTGATATTTCCAAAATAGTATTGTACTCTTTGCACTTAAGGGTTAATGTCATTGGTATGAAAAATAGGATTAGTAGATGGTACAGCTCTTTGAAATGTTCATCAAACCTTCCTTACGACATAAAATGATCTGTCATGAAAAGAAAAAAATATATATACCAAAATTGGTGAAATTTTTGAGATATTCAGCATTAAAAAATAGCATTGTTTTAAATGGGAACTGCTATGGTTTTGAGTCAAATCAGTGTCTTTTTCACACGGAAAAATTTAATTCTCAAAATCTACACCGAATTTGTACTCTTTTATATCAGCAAACTAATAGATATTTTATCCTTTATTTCATGAACTATTTTCAGTTTACCATCGTAAATTTTTTTAAGCAGTGACATTAATCCTTATGATTGCTAGCGTGATTAACTGCTTTTATTTTGATAACAATAATTACCGCTGTTATAAAACTTGTTTCTGTTTTGTTCAGCGCGGCTGTGTGACTGGCAGTGGGGATAAGACGGTCAAGTTCTGGGATTTTGAGCTGGTGGTACCTGAAGGGGTTGAGAGTCGTGCCAAAGTGCTGTCACTTCTACACACACGCTCCCTGCAACTCGAAGAAGGCGTGCTCTGTGTCTGTGTCAGTCCAAACGGACGTCACGTGGCGGCAGCTCTGCTTGATAGTACAGTTAAGATCTTCTTTTACGATACCCTCAAGGTAATTTTGTTATAGATTACTGTATCTATACAGCAACTAGAAGTAGTTGCTAAAGATCACTCACATGTTGAGCCGGACATATACTTGGCTGGGAGGAGAGAGTAGGAAAAATGAATGGGTCACATGACAATCTGCCACTCATTTTTACTTAATGTATTTTATAAGTATATATATTGAGATTTTAGACATATTAAGGGGCATTCACAAAGCCTTAAGGCCACAATTAAGGCTCGATAATTTAAGACCAGAAATTTTGGATCTAAAAAACACGTCTAAAATCAAGCTTTAAATTATTGAGCCTTAAATGTGGCCTTAAAACTTAGTGAATGCCCCTTACTATTTTATAAATTAATTTCAATTGACTTGTAATAAGCAAAAGTTGAATTTAATACAATTTTAATAAGATTTAGATGGTAACAGAGTAAATTGTAAAACCTAAATTCACATCAAAACATGGCGTCAGCTCCTGATGAGACCTCTCTCACTTCTAGATTAATTCAATTTTAAAGATGCTAATGTTGTTACATAAAATATGATAAAATCTATTTTATCTTATTGTAAAAGCTTCTCCAGCAAATGCTATTCAAGCTAAACATTGCCATTTTGTTCCAGTTCTTTGTGTCGCTGTACGGACACAAGCTGCCAGTGCTATGTATGGACATCTCTTATGACTCAACAATCATCTGTACTGGCAGTGCAGACAGAAATGTCAAGGTGTGGGGCCTCGACTTTGGGGACTGTCACAGGTCATTGTTTGCCCATGACGACACGGTGACTGCCCTCAAGTTCGTTCCCAGGACGCACTACTTCTTCACATGCGGCAAGGACGGAGCTGTCAAACAGTGGGATGGGGACTCTTATGAGAGAATCCTCACTCTGCAGGTACGAGCTCAAACTTGTATTACCTAATGCTTTTTCAACATGTACAATTAGGGATACTAAGAATAGTGCTCCCGCTCTAATGGAGTATCGACATCAAAAATTTTTATTACAGAAATGGTTAAAGGGTGCAAAGTTATGCTACTCAGATTGTTTTTCGGATTTTTTTGAGTCCAGGAACTATTTTAAAAAAATTATTGAAGGTAAAGAGAAAAAGGTGCCTCTGGACGCTTCTTTTAATAAAAAGATAAGACCAAAAAACAGCGTGGGTTCAAATCCAACCTTGGCAACACTTTTTAGCAATACTTCCCGGCCTCTAAAAAATCTGAAAGAAATCAGAGTGGCATAACTTTGCATCTTCTATTCATTTTTTGCAATAAAAATTTTTGAGGTCGTTGCTCTATTGTAGGCATTTTCTTTAAGTCTTTGAAAGTGTGGTGAACTGAAACTATTGCCTAGACTGGGTGCTCTCTCTTCTTTCCTCTCCCAAATTTTTAAAACTGCATATTCTTTTGTCTTATGGAGCTGCAGAGTGAGTGAATTAGTCATGGTAAAGTTCATGCTGTCCTAAGATGTACATTTAAAGTTGTATTGCATTTATTTATTTATTTATTTATTTATTTATTTATTTATTTATTTATTTATTTATTTATTTATTTATTTATTTATTTATTTATTACACATTTAGAACCGTGAGGTACAGTACATAGTGTTTACATTGCTAATACCTGTAATGAGAACATTTTTAGAATTAAACATAGATATACATATAAATATCATCATCAATTTACATTTTTTTATTTATTTATTTATTTATTTTTTTTTTTTACTAAAATTAATAAGCACAAACATAAATTGTTGTTCTAATTTTACAGTGGTAACTGTGATGATATAATAACAAAATTACATAATATTATTATTTGTTTTAAATAAATATATACTTTTTAATTTTTAAATATATTTGACATGTACATGCCTCTCACTTAACATTATTGCAATTTTAAAATATTAGTAGTTTAGAATAAGAAACGCATTTACATTTTTTGCTGCTGTTCGTCTTTGTTATGCTATAAAAATTGTTTTGAAGTAAAAAGTCAAATAACTTAGTCTTAAATTGTTGGTCACTAGTTGAAGTTTTTATGATATCGGGAAGATTATTGTATAGTTTCGGACCTAATACAAATAAACTTCGCTTCTCTTGTTCTGATTTTGCAATAGCGGCATATTTGTAACTGATTTAAACGCGTTGTTACCTTCACAGTGTTTAGTGATAAACCATTTGTGTAGTAAACCACTCTGTGTTTAAAACAACAAAGTGGAGTGATCAAAGATTTTTTGACCCCCTACAAGTTAAGATTGTATTATTTTTTTTTAATAGTTGAGGCCAGTGCCCTTCAGTTAGTCAAGAAGAGTGTAGAACACTTTAAAATTTTAATTTGAAGGTCACCATTGAATTTCTGGAGAAGAGCAAATATTGTAGTTCTTTTAAATGTAAATTATACATTGAGAATCAAGACAAGCTAATATTAAAAAATAGAAGCATGATAAACTTTAATTTTATTTGGTTGAAAGGACTGGGTGCAGTCGGCTGATTTTGCAATGTTCCCGCCATCCTATCTTAACTTATGTTAAAAAAAAAAAAAAAAAAAAAAAAACTAAAATTTGCTGTTTTGGCATTAAAGTTAATTTTTAGAAGAAAGTAAATTCTTGATTCAAAATCAGAAGACCTTTAAATGAGGGTGAGAGAAAAAGTAGGAGGTGGTTTCAAATTAATTGCTTTAACAGTTACTGAGAAAGAATTCACATTTTCTACCATGGTGGTTTATGGAGACAATTCTCTCGCTGAAGGACACTTGAAGCTTCTGTTGCTTCTCCTAAAATTACAACTCTGCATCTCGTCTCCAAGGTTGGCTTGGATAAGCAGGTTAAACCACCGATTTTACCAATGTTAAAGGGCTTAGCCAATCAAATTCAAATATTTTAGGCCCCATCATACCACAAAACTTTGAATGCACCCATCATGCAATGCTATTTTTGAAATTTCGCTGTGCAATGGGGCCTAGAAAATTGATGCACGAAATGCCTGCATGGCTTATCCTGTGTAAAGAATCCTTGGTTGTCTTTTGGAGTTGCATCTCCGGCAAATTATGCAACCATCCCCTTCATTAAATTTTTTTACCAACATTAATTGAAGTGTTGTGCTGTTTCAGGGCCACCAGGGTGCTGCTCATGCACTGGCAGTTTGTGGCAGCTATGTGGTGAGCTGTGGTGCTGATAGGGTGGTGCGCCTTTGGAGCCGCAGTGCAGAGCCTCTGGTGCTGGAGGATGAGCGAGAGGAGGAGCGTACTCAACAGGACGAAGCAGCCCTCGCCACGGGCACTGACACCCTTGTGCCAGGACAGCCAGGTCACAACCTGCCTTCACGCAAGACTGTTGGTGCAGAGAAGGCGGTGAGTGTGCCAGAATAAGGTCATGAGTCATTTTAACAAAATGAACCTAGAGATGCTTAACATGTCGTCACCTTCTTTTCCACAGTTTGCCCTTAAAGTAATTTTTCTTCTAGTAAAGCAATGTTAACAGGATTCCTTCTTTTTTCTCCTTAATTTGTTAAGCAATGATTTAAGTCCTGTAGTCATAACACGGGCTTACCAAGCTATATACACTAATAACTTGTTATTACGCAACTTGTTGTTCGGTTAGACTCTATTTTGAGTAAAGGAGATCACTGTCCCGTAAAAAATAATTAGCATTGCAGGTATAGGAAAAACTTGATACCCTATAAAGTAAAAAGTAAACCTAATTTTCCGAGTCCCTTGACTTTACATAATAACAAGTTTTTACTGTATAACAATTTTAAAATTCTTCTCTTATCCCGATGAACTTTTTATCCCACTTCACTTTTGGTTTTGTGAATAAACTGCTTATATGTAGGATATTATATAAGTCTTTTATTAAACACAAAAGTGTACATACAGAATAATATTAGAACATAATAAACAGATAAACACACATACAAATTACATATAATAGTTACAGAATAATAGAAAATGATAAGCAATATAAAATAACAGATGATATTGACAGCTTGTTACATCATATTATATCATATATATATAGGTACATATAAATCAAAATATGACATAGAAAATAAATAGAATGAAAAGCTTGTTGCTTAATTGTTATTCAAAATAGATTATATGAAGTCTCCCTTGGCATAATCGCTGATAGGTTTAACTCTAGATTTACAGGTATTTAAATGATATTGACTATAATATTCATTACATAATTTACATATACAAAATTGTTCAGCTTTATGATAACCAGAGGATTTACAAATTAGATGGTGGAAGCCGTGAACAGCTTGGCGAGTTAAAAAAATTCTAGAATTGGATCTATCCAGTTGGGGCAGAGACCAATGTTTACATGTCATAGCATCAGTGCTGTAAAACTCAGGATTAATATCCTGAGCTTTTTTATTCCTGACAGCTAGAAAATTGGAATATTGATCTGTCGTTAGAAGTTTAAACATATCTTTGATTTCTGTAATAAAATAATTGGAATCTATCAGTTTATTAGCCAGTCTTGTTTCGGTAAATTTTGACAGACACTGTAGTCTTTTAACAAACATGTCTTTTACTGATTCTAATTTATCAAGGTCAGATACAGATAAATGAGGCCATACGATCTCAATACCATAAGTGGTCACAAAGGCGACTTTTAAATTGAATAGTTTGCGCCCTGTTTTGACGGATAGACCAGACAGACCTGAGATAGTGTACATAGCGGTGATAGCATTCTTACATCTTTCTGTTATGTTTGGAGAAAGAGAGCCCTGTCATTTGTAATACTATGCCGAGATATTTACATGAGTTTAGGAATTCAATCTTTTGACCGTCACAATAAATTTCATTGTTTTTGCACAGCGGTCCGCCTCTTCTGAACTTTACAACCTTGGTTTTCTCTGTGTTAATTTCTAGACCATTTGTTTTGGCCCAGATAGATAGATTATTTAGCGCTTTTTGTAGCTTGACTTTGTTCTTTGAAATAATAGCAAGATCATCTGCATATAAATTTAGTAAGACTTGATCATTTTCATTTTCACAGTTTATATCTTTTGTAATCTCGGTTATATCTGCAGTAAAAAGATTATAAAGGAGAGAGCTGCTCGGGACTCCTTGCAAAACTCCGTTAGATTGAGTAATATTACTAGAACTTGATAAACGATCTTGAACGCATACATAATTGATATTTAAGATAACAGCTAAGATATTCAAAATTTCAGAAGGAATTATATGTAGGATATTAGTTCTATATTAGCACACAGGAGGTGATTTTTGTTGCCCCTCCTCCCAGAATGGCCTCCCAAGTCAGTACATTAATGACCTCATGGACAAGTTATTTTGTAAACTATGCTGTTCATCTACCAAAGTTCATCTGCTCAGGGTGAAAATATGAGTTATGACTTATCTAGTGTTAGCCAATGTCATGCTACAGTGTAATTCACATGTCCAAAAAAATAGTTGAGAGTGGTGGTTTTCATGCAGGCGGAGTTACTGTTGGAGGCAGTGGAGATAGCAGAGACATACCGTTTGGAGCTGTCGCAACACCGAGCTGATGCCGAGACAAGGCCACAGCCACCACCTCTGATGGCAGCCATGGGCCTTGATGACCCAGATGACTTCCTGCTGGACACCCTAAGGAGAATAAGGGCCAGGTGAGACACCTCAGCTATAGTTAAAATCACATATGAGTTTTCCTCCTGTTTTCCTATGCTTTACATTACCCACTCCAACCGTATAAAAACGATACTAAAATAAATATCCAAAAAATTGCATGATGAAATGCCACATAGACTATGAGAATACTTTAAACATGGCTTTCTTTTTAGATGAAAATTTGATTGTGAGATTTAAAAATAACTTCATTATTTTTTGCTTATTAAAATTTGGGAAATTAATTTTTTTGAGGTTGGCATCCCCTGCACAGAAGGCTGTGCATTAAGAACCGGAACTACTAAATGATTCTTGTATGTGATTCTGCCTCTTATAGTTATCATGTTTTCATGACTCGTAAGTTTCCATATAACTTTCTGAAATACAGTATTTGAAAATTCAACTTTTGCCACAGTACTTAATATTTGTTGCTCTTCAATACTTGCAGGAGCAAATATAATTTACTGGAATATTAATTTATATAAAACTAACTGCAGTAAGTTATGGTAAGATTAATACATAACTCATATCTATATCTATTATATAGTTAATTTTGTTGATGCACTGATTTCTAGCAAATTATCTTGTATTTCCTACTACATTCTTCCAATTTCCACCAGAGCCAGAGCTAGGTTAGATTTAATAATTTTGCAACTTTGCCTTATCTATAGCAGTTGTTACCATAATTAGAATTACCTGTATTGTTTTTAAGTAGTGGAGACACAAATATGATAGAGAATATTGGAGGGAAGTCCTATTTTATTTATATTTAAACTACAATGTTACCAAATACATAAATTAATGCTCCTTCATTAACCTTAAACTTGTACAGAAAAAAATGTCACTTATATTAATTATACTGAGTATAGATTTTTCACAGATTATACATTAATTGGTTCTTTAGTTTCTTACAGTCAATGTTTGGTGATTTCCATACATTAGCTACATTTTTGTCTCTACTTTCATGAGGCTTCACACTTATTTGAAAATTTACAACATGTTTGACTTTTGATACAATGGAGGCTTCAAGTGTTCCCCGGCGGGAAAATTTTCTCAATAAACCACCATGCTAGAAAATTCAAATTTTTTCTCAGTAAATATTAAAGCTATGAATTCGAAACTATCTTCCCCCCCCCCCACCCCTCCAACCCCCAATTAGGGGGCCTTTTGCTAATGAATCAAGAACTTATTTTCCTCTAAAAAATTTCTTTAGTGCTAAAAAGGCAATTTCGAATTTCTTTTTACATAGGTTTGGATAGGACAGTGGGAACACCGCAAAATCACCTGACTTGAAGCCTTCATTGCAAGTATTATTATCTCTAACTGGTGCTCCAAATTTCTTCTGCTAGGTTAATTAAGTTTATTTGTCTACTACTTATTACATAAATGTACGGCTTTCCTTTATAATCTTAGTCCTTGCTCCATGCCACTTTGTTGAATTGAATATCGACCTCAAGAATTTTTATTACAAAAATGAATAGAAGGTGCAAGGTTAGGACACTGATTTTTTTTTAAGATTTTTTAGAGGCCGGGAAGAATTGCTAAAAGTTATGCTGAGGACGGGTTTGAACTTGTGCCCCTTTTTGTCCCTATCTTTTTATTACGAGAGGCATCAAGAAGCGTCACTCTCTGTACTTTCAATAATTTTTTTTTAAAATGTTTCCCGAATTCTAAAAATTCTGAAAAAAATTAGTGTAGCTTAACATTACACCCTCTATCCATTTCTGCAATAAAAAAATTTGAGGTTGATACTCCATTGACTTTGAGTCATGACGGCAAATCTATTTTGGACATTTGCATTTTTGCAGTGATCTGGAGGAAGCTCTGCTGCTGGTGCCCTTCTCGGTGGCTTGCCAGCTGCTGAGTGCCATGCCGGGGTTGCTGCGCAGAGGGTGGATGGGCGAGGTGGTTCTGCGCACCCTGTCATTCCTGATGCGTGTGCACCACGAGCCCATCGTTGGAACAAGCTCTTTGCTGCCAGTTATCAGACAACTGCAAACTCTTGCACTTTCATCAGTTGACAACGCCAGGGTAAGTAATTTTATTGGAGGCTTTAAAGTGTTTTCTACATAGCCTCCATGTTAGAAAATTTGAACTTTTTCTTGGTAACTATTCAAGCAATCAATTTGAAAACATCTCTTACCCCCCTCCCCCCTTTCTTTTATGGGTCTGATAATGAATCAAGAACTCATTTTTCTCTAAAAACTTTCTTTTATGCCATAAAAGCAATTTTGATTATTATTGTTATTATTTTACATAGGTTTAGATAGGACGGTGGGAACACCGCAAAATCAGCTGACTTGAAACCTCTATTTTGATGGATCAAAGTTATAATTATCAACCTTGTCACTAATTGTAGAAAGAAGGTGAAAGAAAATTCCTATTTGATAAAAATTGTTATCGACTAGAAAATAAAATTAACCTTTTTTTTTTAATGTGAAAACTTTGCTTGTAAATTGTATAATTTTTATCATTCAATTTGTAAAATAAATTTCACAGTTGAAACTGGTACCCAGCTTATATAATTTTAAGCTCCATTTAAATTTCTTCAAATCTCAAATAGTTTATAATCATAACTATAACTATGCAGTTATTATTTAATAATGTTATTATTTTTTAATCCTATAAAGCAGACAAAATAACACTTTATGAAAACAATCATAGAATGATTTACCTCAATATTAGTAGTGAAGTAAATATTTACATTTTAAGCATAAAAAAATCATTATCTCAATTTTTTGTAAAGTAAAAAATCATTTGAGTTGGCTCTAAAAATAAATTGTGTCCATAATTTTTTGTCATACTTGCAAAATTCACTAAATTCACTTTTATGAAATTTGCGAACAAATCTTGGTGATTTTACTAAAAATTTCCTTTTAAATTAAGCATCTATGCTCCATAGGGAGTAGGGGTCCTTAGGACACTTCATAATTTCATAAAATTTGTGAGTTGAGAATTATTAATTAAGGGCAAGGTAACGCCCAAAGTAAAAAAAAAAAAAAAGAAAAAACGGATTACTGTTATGAAACATATAAAATGTTATCCTCTACATCCCCTATCAGTAGCTAAAATATCAGGTATACAAATTCAAGCTAGATTTTGAGTTATTAATTTTTAAAGTTGGCTAATTTAGTATATGGAAGTTCCACCATGTTAAATTAGTCAACTTTAAAAATTCATAACTCAAAAACTAGCTTGAATTTCTTTTACCTGATATTTTAGCTACTGATAGAGGATATAGAAGAAAACATTTTAAGATATGTTTCATATTTTTCCTGTGTGGGATTTTTTTTTTTTTTTTTTTTTTTTAATTGGGCGTGTTACCTTATCCATAAATTCATTCCAGATGTAAATGTTCAGACTTAGTAACTTTTTACAATTGTTGTAAAATTAAAGAAACATATTTTCAATGTTTTATTATGCTTGTCAATGCATCTACTTGAAGTATGGTAGTTGTTTTCACTTCTTTGTCTCCTATATATTTACTTGTCCTTACTAATCTGAGCATTGCTGTACTGTCGCAGGACTGCGTGGGCACCAACCTCCATGGCCTGCAGGTGCGTCAGCGCAGGCTTGAGGCAGAGCTGAGCGTGCAGGTGTTCCGTGAGGCTTCACAGCGCCGCAAGGAAAAGGACCGCAAGCGACGCAGAAAGGAGAAGGCCCAACACCGGGCAATCCTTACACTTTAAATATAAATAATAAAGGCAATTCCTCCTTTTTTAACTCATGTTTTTTTTTATGATATGAAACCGATTAGATCTACTGTATAATTAACTTTATTTAAAAAAAAATACAACAAATTTCAATTGGTGTATTATTATTTTTTTTTAAACTTTCCACTGTATACAATAGCAAAGATAGAATATGTTTGTACACTCAAAATTTCTAGTTTAGGGATATCAATACATATTGTATGAACTAATGTATGAATGTTAAAAAAAAAAAAAAAAAACATGAAAATTATGAAAAAAATAATAAAATGTTCTCCTCTACATCCCCTATCAGTAGCTAAAGTATCAGGTAAACAAATTTGAGCTAGTTTTTGAGTTATGAATATTTTAAGTGCAATACTTTAACATGGAGAATTGGAACTTCTATGTTAAATTAGTTAACTTAAAAAATTCGTAATTTAAAAACTAGCTTGAATTTGTATACCTGATATTTTAACTACTGACAGGGGATGTAGAGGAGAACATTTAAAAAACGAAAAAAAAATCATAATTTTCATGTGGTATTTTTTTTCAACATTGAGCATGTTACCTTACCCTTAAATTGCAGATCTCAACCCATTTTCTGGTAACATAAAAAAATGAGATTTTCAAAATGTGTGCAAACTCTACCAAGTTGAGATCGGCGAACTAGATGCTACCATGAAAATATGGCAATTAAAATATTTGCAAAATGTCCTATTTTCTATTTAAATATGTTATAATGATGAGTTGTGACAAATGAAAGAAGCCAATTAAACAATGATAGTGTAAATTTTTGGGGCCACGCCCCCTTTTTAAACAGTTTTTTCACCAAAAAATTTCATGTCTGAAAAATCCTATGAATTTATTTATGAATGTATTTAATTTTACTTATTTTGTGGGTTAATTCTCATAAGGATTTTCATTTTTTTTTTTTTTTTTTCAGAAAAATTATTCCGTAAAAAAATATTTTATTTGTAAATTGAAAATCTATTAAAGAATTCATCATAGATTAATTAGATATATTTTAATTGGTGCCATACTTCAGATGAAGTTTGAGTATGTAAACAGTAAAATGCTGTTTTCTGTGCCATAAATTTGAAATGAAAAAAATTAAGCCTCCGAAACACCAACTTTGGGACTTTTTTGGTTTCCATTTCTCAATAGAGGGCAGGTTAAAATATTTTTAGTTTCTAGAAAACAAATTCTTAGAAAAAAAAATGTAATCGCTCACTCTACTTAAAAAAGCTCTTAGGGGTGTAGCCCTGTAAAAAAAAATATTATAAATCAATTTTAGTGCAACATTTCAATGACAAAAAAAAAGCCACGCCCCTTTTTTCCAAAAAATCACCCCTCCGGCGGGGGTTGGGGCCCTTCAGGCCTCTATCTAAAGCACACTGGTAAGAAATTAAAACTACTTTCACCACTGTGTACAACCAAAATGATACATTAATAAATAATTTGAATTTGATGAGTGCACTTTAGGACTATTTGACTGCACAATTAATTGAAAACTAAAGAAATTTTAAAGGATCGACAGAAATTTTAAAGGATCGACAGAAATTTTAGTCTTCTAGAAAATTAATTAAACACTATCTACATAAAACTATAATTTCACAATATGGCAATTGGTTGCTTTTTTTTTATTTATATTTAATTTTATATCAAATCAAAAAGGAGGTAATTTGTAATACGTTAGAAGCCCAATTTTCCATTAATCCATTAAATAATAAAAGAGTTGTATTTAATTGTTGCATTTTATAATATATATCACAATTTTAATTTACTTCTACAAAAACAAGTTTTGGTGCACATGCAATCACTTTTGCATCACTTTTAAAAATTAGTTCACAGCTACAATCCCTTAAAAGGGTAAGATAACACGAACAATTGATTGTTGTAGTCCCATTTGATTGACATGTAAACCTTAGCAACCTCATAATATAATTCTGATTTTTTTTTTTTTTTTTTTTTTTGAGAGACAGTCCTTAGCACCAAAAAAATGTGGACAAAATTTCAAAACAATCGGACGATCCAATTTTTTTAAATTAATTTTTTAAATTTTCAGTATAGGGCTTTCCCATGGAGACCTAAACTAAGAAATTAATTTAAAAAAATTGGATCGTCCGATTGTTTTGAAATTTTTTCCATATTTTTTTAGTGCCAAGAACTGTCTCTCCAAAAAAAATCAGAATCATTATGAGGTTGCTAAGGTTTACATGTTAATCAAATGAGACTACAACAATCGATGGTTCGTGTTATCTTACCCTTAAAGAGGTGATAAAAAAAATATGCAAATAAATTAATTTAACAAACAGACCATACGTGGAGTGCTACTATTTGGTACAATTATTCATGATCCAAATTTTAGACTGATATATATATGAGACCTCTAGTTTTAAATCTAGTTTCAAAGCCAGCAATTGCAAGTTGCATTTTCAGTAAAATAGAGTCATTTTTGTATCTTGCGAAACAGTTAAGGGCATTGGGTGTAGCACCGGTAGTTGGCAACACTGACGTATCTTCACCTTGTTAATTTTTTATCATTGCTCCTCGGAGTAATTTTTATGATAGATCTAAGCTGATTGCTGTAGTATCAAGATAATTAGTAGCCCAAGTGCACAATTTGGCTAAATAAAGCCTGATTTAAAGAAAAGTATTTTTTTTATATTTTAGAAAAATGCATGTAAATTTAAAAAATTATAAAAAAATACTTTTCTTTAAATCAGGCTTTATTTAGCCAAATTGTGCACTTGGACTACTAATTATCTTGATACTACAACAATCAGCTTGGCTCTAGCATAAAAATTACTCCGAGGAGCAATGATCAAAAATTAACATGGTGAAGATACGTCAGTGTTGCCAACTACCGGTGCTACACCCAATGCCCTTAACTCGATTATTACTATATAAAACAAATAAGTATATAAATATAATCAAAAGGTCTATTTCACAAAACACAAAACACAGAATACACAATCAAATGAGATCAAGTAAGTTCATCCATTCTAAAATAAATTAATGTTTTAATGTAAATTATTTTATTAATTATATGCATGGTAATAAAAAGGTTATATATATACATATTAATTATTACAATCATTCAGACCATGATTATGTAATATACAGTGTGTAATATATGTTTATAATTCATTATAATTTCATAATAGTTACGTAAATGACTGAAAATTTGCTGTATTAATATATATATATATATATATATATATATATATGTGTGTGTATATATATATATATATATATATATATATATATATATATATATATCTAATAATATATCTCTGTATGAGCAAAAACTCAAGCAGGGTAAAACTTAAAACAATCAACGTAAATTTTGTGGCTGGTATAGTTTTCGTTTTTAGAAATGTTCATCAAACAATAAAATAATTATCTTGGGTCAGAGCTAGCTAGCTGTGTTAATGTAGACAATGTTGATGTGTTTTCATGGTAAATAAGTAAGTATTTTGTTGTTTCCCGGCTTCTGGATCAGAGCCAGACACGAGGGAGCATCGTGCACATGTTTCAGGCATTTTGCCCAGTTCCGTAAGTATACTGAGGCTAAAATGAACCAAACAATGAAATCAACAACAACATGAACGAATTAAGCGTAAATTGTTATGTTATTATATATCTTTACGCTCGCATCAATTGATCGTTTAGTGCTGTATGAAATAGAATTTAATTATGAATTCTAATTTATATTTATAATATCAATACAGTATAATGTATTTTAAAATCTATATATTTAAGTTTTTATATTAGTATCAAAAATATATGGGTTATATGGGTATATTCCAGTGTACTTAAATTTTACCGTCATAAGTACTCATCCGAATCCCCGTAATCGGAATAAGAGCATTTTAAATCTTTTAATTAACGAGTACCTGGAGGCTTTTGGCCTTCTACTTGCAGTTATATAATATATGGAATTAATTAATTACAACTTCATCTGATGGAGTATTATATAGATTGTATATTTCCTTATGGACTAAAAATAGTATTTAAAATAAAAAATATGAATTTATATTTTACCTTTAATCGTAACTGTTCTATGATAAATAAAATGATATATTAATATGCAATAAATGCAATCCAACATACTGTAATATATTCAGAATAATTTTTTTATTTCTGAAATGCGGCGAACAAAATATAGATTTGAATGAGATCAACTTCTTCCTATATATCCTATTCTTCCTACTTTCGGTCCTGCATGTGAAATCCTCTCTATTTCTCAGTAGAACTCACTGTACAAAAAGCATATATATATTATATATATACATATTATATCACATTAAATCACACAAAATGAAATTATTTTAACATTAGAAATTACATAACATAACAAATTAGTTAACATTAGAGCGGGGGGCATACATGACAATTGCCCCAAAATACAATTAAACCAATCAATCATTTAAAATTAGCAGCACTCATCCTTGAGATCATGCAGGTCACAAAATGCAGCATTTTATTTTATTATCTAGACTCTTTCATGGGCATTGTACAATAATATAACATATATTATAAGGTGATTAAGTGTAGCACCGGTAGTTGGTAGCACTGACGTATCTTCACAATGTTATTTTTTGAATCTACAAATCTGGAGTAATTTTGAACCTATATAGAGCTTAGCTGATTGCTGAAATGTCAAGATTATGAGTTTCTTTAGCGGACAGATTTAAGTTTTTATGTCTTTAATTAAATAAAATTATTTTTTAACATTTTTTAAAAAAGAACAGGAATCTTTAAAATTTAAAAAAAAAAAGTTTTATTTACTTTCAGGCATAAAAACTTAATCTGTCCCCTACAGAAACTCATAATCTTGACATTTCTGCAATCAGCTAAGCTCTAGGTTCAAAATTACTCCAGATTTGTAGATTCAAAAAATAACATTGTGAAGATACGTCAGTGCTACCAACTACCGGTGCTACACTCAATCACCTAAAGTCAAAATTAAGAAAAAAACAAGAAAAACAACCCATGGGGCAAATAAAAAAATATTGCTGAGCAGCAGTCCATTCGCTAAAAGTGTTCATTCACCCAAATTAATTAAAGCTTAAAACGTATCAGAAATTAATAAACACATAACAGATTATAAATACATAATTATATAATGTACAGTACATTATATAAAACAAGAAGAACACGATGTACACATTGACGTAATTATATAAGAGTAGAGATTGGTTAAAATATTGTCATTTGGTTCGGTAAATTGATGTACAGTCATCGCTTGGGAAAATTTCCCGTTGCTGCTTTTTTATTTCCGCCATGCCCCGTAAGAATAACAGTTAAAGTGTTTAAACAGGCTGCAAGTGAGAAATTTTGCAAGGCAACGGGTGTACATGAAAACTTAAGTGCAGATTTGGTTAATTTTGTTCAATTTCTTTACATAAAATTAAAAATTATACGTAAATAAATTAATTAATTAGCTGCAGAACGAATCTGCAATGCATAAAATAAAAAATTAGCCAAGGCTATAAATTTGCTTAATGAGTAAACAAATTATACCATTAACCGAAACTAATTACAAGTATTTTAACAAGAAACCATTAAATTTCATATCGTCATATCTTACGTCAAAACCATAATTGTGATTTGACCAATCAGAACTGCAAATTGCGTAAGCAGAGCAGTGAGAATTGTGTAATAATATTTCCACCCTCTCGATTTTCACTGTCAATTTACGTTCCAGCTTTTGGTACGACAACATCTTTGAGTCGATCTCCACTACACTTTATTCAGTGACTTATTCACTAATTTTATTATAATTTCATTAATTTTCTGTTTGAACTTCAGCTTAACGATAATCTTCAATATTCGTCTGTCTATACTGATGGAATCGGAGAAAGGTAATTATTATCACCTGATCACCTCACTGGACAATTAACCCTCTAACACCCTAAAAATCGAGAGGAAATACGTTTTACTACGTCATATAGTCTTACAAATATTTAGCAGACAAGCATAGGAAAAGACTTTGCATAATTATGACGTCACAGCGTCTTTTCTCCCGATTTGAGGGCCGGTGATAAAATGTTCAAAAATATTCGGAAAAAATTAGGTAAAGCACAACTCGAGGTCCAAAAATGTGTAAATAAAAAATGTCATGCCAAGTTTTGTATTTACGCTATTTTCATTTTAAAGTTTGCTGACTCTGAATTAGAATTGAGTTTTCCAGACGAGACCCACGACAGCATGGAGGCAATGGCAGAGCCGCAGACCCTAGAGGACCAATTTGAGAGTGCCTGCGAACGCTGGGAAAAACTGACTGTCGAAGAAAAGGCGACTTCTGTGGAAGAAACAAGACGCTTGACCTCGTGGGTGAGTGTTTTTTAATTATTATTGTTATTGATTGTCCGTATGTCTAATCTTTATCGAGGAGTTTATGGACAGGGACGGAGGGAGGTTAAGAAAGGTCAAACACCCTAACAATTCTGAGGATGAGAAGAGTAAGGAAACTTGGATGATGAGGTTATTAGGATAGAAAAAGAGGTGGCTGTGACCTTGCGTTTTAGTTATACTGCCCCGATATTCACCTGGTTTTGACGATTGGATACCACATGCAGAAAACTATCATCAAAACAAAAATTACACTTTAATACCTCTCAAACACAGTGCTCGACTTGCAAGCGCTGCGGCCACTAGGCATGCAAGAGCATTTAAAAAAGCTCTAAGTCGGCTCAAAACTGCAGGCAGTCAGCGGCGAACTCAAGACGATCCAGATTAGAAGTCCGACACGCAGCCACACTGCATAGAGCACGCCAATTTTGTTGCATTAACTGAGTGAGTTCTTCCAATTTTGGGGCACCATAGCATATAATAGAATATAAATTTTATTAATTTCTAGCTTTATATTCGAGCAGAATTGTAGCATTATACCTCAAGTTGATACAAAAAGTTGAGTATAAATTCGTCTATTTCCTACTATTTCCGTCGTATTTTCTAAGAAACAAAAACTCTTTCATATAATTTAGATACATTGCAAATTATTAGTGACAACTAAAACTAATAATGCTTTAAATCTTCATTCTTTGTTTATTATAGGCAGTCCGAGTCAGGTTCGAGTTCTTTTGGTAAAAACATTCATGCTTTGAAATAATTATTAACTATTTTGATCGTGTACTCAATAATAACGACGATTCTCACGTAAATTTGGCACTGCTAATTTCGATCTTATATCATGCCATGGACATGGAATATATTATGCACGATTCCATGCCGAATGGTATTGACTTAATTTGTTAAACAAAAAATGTGCATGAGCAAAATGTGTGAATTGCTCATTGAAATGTGAATTGTGTGAATACAATTAAAAAATCAATAAATCGACTGTGTAAAACAAACAAGCACCCAGGGGCGGATCCAGCCCGCGGCTTTGGGGGGGGGGGGGTGCCCTATCCCGCAATGTTAAATTTTGGGGTGGGAGGGGGGGCGACGGGTGGGGGGGGGGCAATACTTTCAATGTATTTTGGGACCTTTGGGGGGGGATCACCCCCATCGCCCCCCCCCTTGGATCCGCGCCTGCAAGCACCCCAATTTAATTAATTTAATTTTCTATGTATGCATCATGTGTATAGATATATTATTGTACTTTATATTGTACTCTATTTAAGATGCTTCTATCTTATTTATAAATTTAGAAACATACTATATACATGCATTCAGTACAGCAATTACTATATTATTAATTTTTAAGTATTACTGCGTAAATATTAGTGTTTATTTAAGTAACTAGGATTATTTTTACATGAATAACACGTGAATAAAAATCTTATGCTAAAAATATGAACAAATTTAAAGATCCTGAAGTTGAGACAGTGACAATTTCGAGCAAAACAAGGTAACTCCGATTATAAAAACACTATACTAAATTATCAAATATGCAAGAGACAACATGCGTAACTTTTGAGGAGCCATAATGTATTGTCAATTTTTTATTTTTTTTTTAAACCTTCTTATAACTCCCTCAAAATTTTGCTTTTTCACCCGTTTCTTTTTTGTCAAAAACATAATTATATGCAACACTATACTAAATTATCAAATATGCAAGAGACAACATGCGTAACTTTTGAGGAGCCATAATGTATTGTCAATTTTTTATTTTTTTTTTAAACCTTCTTATAACTCCCTCAAAATTTTGCTTTTTCACCCGTTTCTTTTTTGTCAAAAACATAATTATATGCTTCAAATCCGGTCTCTTCTTATTTGTTTGAAATTGCTTTTTAAGTAATGAAATAAAATTATTTTTAATATAAAAAAGTAAGCTCTGCATAGTATATATTAATTTATCTAGAAGGCAATGCACGATATTTCTAATTTACATTTAAAACGCTTGATTAATTTCGATTCAATATATATATGTAATCCATCTCCACCCAGTTAAACTTATATGGTGTATCTGGATTTTATTGGGTGAAATAATGAAAATGCTATATAAATAAGTTTTAATTTTGTGTACCGCATAATAACATAATTAAGCTATTACCGAATGATCAACACATACAACGGATCCAATGTTATGTATTTATTTAGGAGTATTGTGTATCGTCTTTTCAGGTTGCAAGCTGGAAAACTCATACACACTATAAATTGTTAATAAGAACATGCTCTGAACATGTAAATAATATACACGTGTGACGTGTGTGTTTCGTTATTTTATTTTTAGACACTCACTTAATTGTCGGTGATAGTCAGTGGTGTATATAAAGCCGTGTGTACATGACACACAAAAAATTGAGACCTCGTCATTCGCTTTTAATTTCCTTACGAACTCTATAATATAAGGCGGTAGAAAGAAGTATCCACCGAATGCTCATGTGCTCATGTTTTTTTCCCAGCCGGTAACTATATTATGAATTTTTAACTATTAATTACCGAGCAGCGTAGCGTAGTGGTTTGATCTCTGCCTATCGCTCGGGAGACCCAGGATCGCTTCCTGCCTTGGCTCAGGTGACTTTTCGTCACTTCGAGCTGAGGTATGGCAGCGTGTTCTGGTAAGTTCCCGAGAGATAGCATGTATGTTCTTCCACTATACTGCCTGTATTCGGGAGGTGCCGAAGGTCGTTCCCTTTGGTGTCGTCTGCCTCGATGATGGTTTTCTGTGGTTTCCCATCGTCACTCCCAGGCAAATGCCGGGGCAGTACCTAACACAAGGCCACAGCCGCCTCCTTTCCTATCAATCCTTCCAACTGTTGTTAATAATGTTGTTAAGTTTGAATGCTTACACCAATAGCAGAATATGCTGTAGTAAGCTAACATTGTAATAAAATAAAAAATAAAATAAAAACTAAGTTAAGCTTATAACATCAGTTATAACACCATTTCTGTCGTAATATAAGCGATAAGAGTTATTATAAAAACATGTTTTAATTTTCAAACTCATGGAAATAAAATTTGGTGATCAGATGGGATAAAATTTTATGTCACCTTAATACAATAACGAATTATATTATGAAAGTATCACAAACTGAAAATTACATTTGGGTTCCACTCCCTAGATAAGAGTGTGAAAATAAATGTAGAGCATTTAATTTTTTTCCATACTAAAAAAATAAAAAATAAAAAAAAAAAAATAAAAAATTATAATTGCATTTATTGTATGGAGTATCGACCTCAATTTTTTTTATTGCAGAAATGGATAGAGGGTGCAAAGTTATGCCACCCTGATTTTTTTCAGATTTTTTAGAGTCCGGGAACTATTTTTAAAAAATTATTGAAAGTTCTTTTTGTGACGTCACGAGACGCCGCTCCTTAAGAAAAAGATAGGACTTGCCACCGCGTAACGTCACAAAAATAACTTTCAATAATGTTTTTAAAATACTTCCCGGGCTCTAAAAGATCTGAAAAAAATCAGGGTACCATAACTTTTTACCCTCTATCCATATCTGCAATAACAAAAATTAGGTCGATACTCCATTGTACCTAAATTTGAATCAAATTTGTAGTATTTTGGCATCATTTTCTAGTGAGTTACGTGTAAGATATGAATTATGGAACAGTCTATCTTTTTATTATGCAATGATATTGTTTTTACAAGCCAATCATGTATATTCTGCTCTTCAATAGTTTGTTTATTTTTAACGATAATAAGGCATTTAACTGCACAAGCCTCTTACATGCTACTACATGCAGCTTGAGTTAATTGTTGCGAATATATTTTTGCGTGATCGCAGAATGTCACTTCGGCTGGGCTTCTCAGCTGGAAATATCCGGTCCCTGTGCGGCGTCGCTCCAGTCGTAAGAACACGTAGTAAAGTCATTTGAAAAGCCGTGATAAGATAACCTAATGGCTGCTTCAATTAGCTGCTAAGGTGTTGCTTTATTGCAATACAAACTTTTTTTAAAAAAAATAAAAAACACAGATTTTATATACTGTTATTTTTTTCTAGTGTTATATATGTATATCATTTTATATAAATAGTATAAATACGATACATTAATTCTTTACGAAAATACAAAATGTTTCAGTTTCATACCAAAATTAAACACTAAACGTACGTACACCTCAGGGTAGCACAAACGTTACCCATGTTTGTTATTTGTGGCCTCTGCCTTGAAGACGTAATGCACTTAAACTTTATGGGGATGGTTAGCTTTCCCAAAATTGCAAATCGAAGTCTCTTGGAGTTAATTTTGCAGATCCAGCAAGCCAGGTAGGAGTAAATTAACTTCATACTGTGTCCAGGTGTAACAGTGCAGGAATGTAATTATTTCTTACAGTTGAAGGAGCAACAATGTGTTCTATGTTTTTAACGATATATGGAAATTAAGTTACGAGAAGTGCTGCTCGTTTAATATAGTATATTAATAATTCAATTCGTTCTTTACGTTTTATTGATTGTGACCAATTTAAAGATGAGAATGTTAATTAATAATTTTTAAATCAATAACTATGCACATCTCTTTGCTGTAAATAAAAACCATTTTAAAGTACATATCTTGTTTAGTGTACGTGTGGTGACATATTCGCATCAGATCACTGAAGCCAAGCAACGCCAAACTTGGTTAGCAGTGGGATGGGTGATCAAGCTTCTCTTGCAGGTATACAGCGGAGGTAAATCAATGCCCTTTTTTAATATGTGGTTTTCCTGGCTTATCTTCAGTTCATTGATAAACGCTATAACGTCCATCCTGACTGAGGTCTCCATGGTTTCCTCAGTCACTGGTAAAGGCCTGGATGGATTTTTTGGTCATGGCTACCTCGTTGGCTCGTTGCGGATAAGGCAGCTAAATGCATAAGTTAGAATTTCGGAAGATTCGGTTAAATAGAATTATTAGCTGATATATAGTTAAATATAGGCTAAATATAGTTATAGTAAGTAGAAGTGCCTATTATAGTTAATTAAAAAATACATAGCCTGCCAAATCTTACTGTTTATGTTTTTACGAACTAAAAAGAAGAGTACGTAATGCCATTTTTCTACAGGTCAATGTGTTTTTGTTTTACATTTCACAATACAATAAATATAAACACTGTTTATTTATTACTTTTATTATTTACGCGTGCAAGAGAGGAATAAATAGTACGCACGAGTTCAAAAGAAATAACGACATTTGGCAATATTTATTTTGATAGACTCATTATTATGGTCAGTAACAGGTCAGTTGTATCAGTCGTAGTGGTATGTAGTGAGTGAATCGTAGCTAGGGTACCCAAAAACAATCACAATAAAATATTTGTCAATATAACAACAACAATTTAAAACAAACAATAACATATTTACAAGTGCAGTCATTGTAAAATTTGCAGGACGTATTCGTGGACTTTTTTTTAATAGAAACTCCGTCCATGAAGTGACTTTAAACTAGCAGGGAGAGAGATAAATTAAAGTGCCACGTACTGTATACACTCTAAATTAATAAGATGACTGACGACGAACGTATGACTTTGATTAATAGTTAACCCAGTCGATCAATTGCAAGTACACGTTATATAAAGTATATGAAATTCATTTTACAATTTTTTTTTTAAATATAAAAATTACAAATTACAAATTTATAGACAAATTTTAACAATAAACAAATTACAATAATTAAATATAATTATTAATAATAATAATAAATAGTACTTTAAATATTAATAATAATTAGCGGTTCATTTAAAAAAAAAATGTTTTCACTTCAAAATTTGAATTCGGTTATGATATAAAAAATACGCCATGCAGAATTATGTATTTATGTGTTTTTGTATACTAGATAATATATGATGAGCAATAAATATAATTATTAATGTTGAAATATGTCAATACCTTTATGTTATTTTTTTTTTAATTACAAATCCATTTTTCCATTCTTATTAAATTTATGAGCATAAAGTACTCATTATATAGTCCGATCTTATTAACTATAGTAGAATAATCTATAGTTTAATAGAAACATGAACATGCATGCAGTAAACAGTGGGAATTTTGCGCTCATCTGCCCCTGACCCGATATTTGCCAGCTGTCTTGTTTACTTGGCGACCACAAGCTTGCATTAAATAGCATCAAGACGAAGCAGCATATATAAGTGGTGCGAGAAGATTATATGGGTCAATCTCAAGCAGGAATAGCAGGTTATAACATCATGGTTGTATATCACAACAATAACTGAATCAAGCAATATAATTAATTTTTTCCTTCTATATTTCCAAGAGCTTTTCACTACTGATTATATCTTATAACATGGAGACGTGTCCTCAATTTGTTGAAGACAAAATATAATTATTTATTTGCATATATGTATAAAATGTAAACAAGTTTGATTAAAGGCTTGTTATATAGAGTGAATTGCAGGTCATCTTGTGGGATAAAATTTACACTCATGGGTAACTAGAAGATGCATACATGCATTATCTTTTTATATTTATTTTTTTAACATTACTTTGAAGTAATTTAAGCTCTTTGTTAGTATAAACTCACCCCATTTGTTATACTTCAATGAACTTTAGTTATAATTTTATTTATGGCTTTTACCCCCACAGACTGAAATAAAATGCCTCATCGCGGGTTTTGCTTTTTCCGACTTGATCACTTCTAGAATTGATCAAATTTAAATAAGTAAAGCCCGAAATAAAACTTATCGTCAGGTTTTGCTTTTTCTGATTTGATCAATTATTCTGGAAATAATTAAATTTAAATTAGCAAAACACGAAATAATACTTCTCGTCGGGCTTTGATTTTTCTGATTTGATCACTTTTAGAAATTATCAAATTTAAATGCGCAAAGCCCGAACTATTTGTTAATTTTGGGCTTTGCTCAAATTGCTAGGAATAAAATAAATCCAGGTGTGCGTATTTTCTTCCGGCTTTACCTGATTTCGGACTTTGATGGCAACATATATATACAATAATAATATTCTTATCAACTATCGTTTTTTTGTATTACACAAATTAAAAGGACTCTGAATGCTATTAAAATATTCATAATAACAATAAATTGATCACACCTTATAATATATAAATAAATCGTATCAAAATACGCTGTAAAGATTGTGGCATTATATATTTCAATAAAAGAAAAATTTCAATTTTTTTTTAATAGATTTATTAGTGAAAAATAAGAATACAGTCCTACCAAGGCCTTATGGGTAGGTGCTGGTGTACAAATTATATTATACATTACAGTGAGCTTTGCAGAAAATTAAATACAAGCAGAAGAAAAATACAAAATAAATATTCAATCAGCAAAAACATGCACATATAGTTCTTTTAATTATCCTTTGATTGATAAATATTTTTCAGTGTACATCTTCATGTAGCAATAATTACTTCAATATCTTCATCAAACTTGAAATCCTCGTCAAATATTACTCCTAGATATTCAAAATTATTAACAACATCAATTACTGGACAGTTACATAAATCATAATTATGTTGATGCATACAAATATATCATTATGAGTTTGTAAATTAACTTCACATTCTATCCTTTTATACGGGTTCACAATATACAAAACTTTAGTTTTATTACTAATAATTACCAAATTATGGTCATGTGACCACTCACATACAATATTTATATTATGTTGCAAATATTTCTTACATAACTCGATATATTTGTTTGCACAAATTAAAACTAAAGTCATCAGCATACATAAAGAAGTCATGAAATTTCACTTTTTTTTTTCTTTTTGAAAATGTATAATTTTTATGAAAATTAATTACAAAATTAGCAACCAATGAAGCAAAATAATCAGAAATGAGTCAGAGAGATGAAGCACAGATAGACCCCCCCCCCCCTCCGTCCCCTTAGTAATAGACCAGAAAAATATTGAATCATATCTTTGTCATGGAGTTTTACCCTTCTATCTATATAACCTTGTCTTGTAATTTGCGTCACGTTCATATAACACTGAGGAGTATAGACTCTTAATCCGAATTTCCGAGTTTCATTATGCAGTTAAATGTACCGATACCTGCATGTTACAGTATGTATATACATACAGTGTATGTAATGACAATGATATTTGCAGTACATAACTATTTAAAATTTAACAAACATGCATGAGGTAACTTCTTGGTGATAGAAATGAGATATGTCTACTTTCAACTAAACTTCAATTTTTTGTGTTGTCTAACGAGTCGATAGCAGCTTTAGCTAGATAACCGAATGCTGCTTACATCTTTTTGATCGCCAAGAAATCGAAGATTTGCATATCAGGCCCCGGACTTGAGCTCATGCAAAGTCATGATGGTTAAAGCAGTCCCACGATGAACTGGTTGGCTCGAAGCCATCTCAATCTTGAGTGAAATGAAATAACAATTTCGTCATTTATTAGCTAAAATTAGTTTTAAATTTGGACGAAGAAACTTTTTATTGAGGCTTTCTTTAGCTTTTGAATTCTATATATACGTGTATATATCATTTCAATATAAAATAAATATAATATGAATTCTTACTCTTTAATAAAAATATATATAAATAAAATTTTATTATATTATATGTGTCATGTTAATGGTCAGCATCCATGATGACATACCCAAACCTTTGTCCTACCATTTACTTACAAAAAAAGATTGGGCGCACGTAAGGTCCTATACGGAGCAATTTTTCGATCGCTTATTGTTAACCCTCTGAATAAGTTATGTTTGCAAATTTAAAATTACGTATTGGCACAAACCTTTTACGTTTGCTGCTATAAAAATTTTATTATTTGCCTGGGGTCAGTTTAATTAAAGAGCATCTAAAAAAATTTGCGGTAGCAGTGTTTTGACTTCGAGCCGAAAAAACATGCGCAGAATTAAGGGTTGCGCGGTGGTTGCAGCAGGAGTCAAAATCAGCAAACGAACACGAAACGAACATGGTGACTATATAATTTTTCTGATGGATACTTACCATTGTCTCCAACTCATTTAACGTATTTGTTCACCTTCACCAAATTGCAAGTAAAATGAAATCACAAATGCGTAATGAATTGTTAAAATTCAGCATGTGAAAATGTTTACGAATTTTGTAATTCAAATTGATTATATATTATTATTTGAAACAATATTAATCTAGCTATCTTGACATGCATAAAACATTACAGCAGAGATTATTTTATTCTCTGATTATAGCCTATAATATCTATTGTCCAGCTCCAGACTATTAAGCTTTCGTTACCCTGCACTATTTCTGGACAGTGTCACAGTTACTGTGAAGGTATGGTGAACTTCAATTCTTTGGTAAGAGATTAAAGTAATCGCTTTCCTCAACTCCCTTTAAATTTGAAATCATTAAACCATACGTACGACCCGTACTGAATTCACAGCGTCCATAAATCAGTCAGGGCCGGGTAACAAAAACTTTGTCTTGTGGTTTACAACCATAATTTTAATTTTATGTTTTCATTATTATTCTTGCATGCCCTATAGGGATTCAAAGAATTATATATTTCTTTGCTTTATTCATGTATTCGTCATCACAAATAATATCCTTGCGTGTCTGTGCGTGTAATGACGTTTGAACTAATTGCTAAAGAGTAGGTCGTCCGTCATATCGAAATCACCTTGACCGAGTCTCCGTATAAGTGTGCCCTGGTCCAAATGAATTCAAAAGCTGCTTTAAATAATAATGAATTTGAATTACCTTATTTTACTCTTTGTACCCAAATATTATATAATACAATTTATAAAAATATATATAATAACATATTTAATGTTTCCATTTTCAATATAAGACTTGTGGAATGGAAATGCACAAGAAGTTTGCTTACAAAGAAAAAAAAAAAATTGTATCAAATTTTGTAAATTAATTGATAAACTAAATTCTAGCTTGTACAAAGTGTGCAAGTCTTTACATTATAGAACATTATAGATGAACTTGAAGACTGTACGAAAAAATTGTAAGTAAAATTTAAATACATTTTGTATAATATAAATAAATATAATGAGTGCGATTCACGAAACAGTTAGCCAGGTTTCTAACCACGTTTAACTATACCTGTTTTACGTGTTAAACCACCCTAGTTAAACGTGGTTAGAAACCTGGCTAAAGGTGGATTTTCATGGGCGGCAACGGCGACGCGGCGCGATTTTAACTTAAAAGCTGTGAAATCCTATGCGGCGGCGAATTCGCAGGTAATCGCGTTAATTACGATGCTCTTTTTCTTTTAATCGCCCAATATGGCCGCCAATGGATGTTACAGCAAGTGCGCATTATTCGCGTCGCGTCGCATGGTAAAAATCGCCATGTGAATCCGCCTTAACTGCTTCGTGAATCGCACCCATTATAAATATATACGACTAATAGCGGCAAATATTTACACTTTACAATTAATTTTCCATACAATAAAATGTTATTTTGTACTGTCTGTACAACCTTGCAAACGATATTTCTTTGATCTAAATTGATTTAGAACATGTTCTTAATGAATTGCAAGCAAAAACTTTTATGAGTCACTCCAAGACGTTTGAAAGCAGGAGAGGAGAGAAAAGTTTATTGTGAAGCCGGTGCTACACGATACAATTATTGAATACATTTTTTTCCTTATAAGAAATAAACTTCAATTTAATTCGTTTGTATGGATGAGATATAATATTCTTGGAAGGAAAAAATATTATATATGCAAAATAATTGTATCGTGTAAGACAAGCTTTAAGAAAAAATTGTAAGTAAAATTATATAGTCAAAAATTATATTATATATATTATTGTAAAAGAGAATCGCGACTTTGAGCACATGACATTTCTCCAATCTATTTCAATTAAAATAATAAAATTCCTTGACACACGGTTGGTTAACAGTTGTAGTAATGTGACACATAGGTCTAAGATATTATTTTGCTTGCAAGGACATGACTATGTAATTGGTTGCAAGGATATTTCATTTGCAATACTTTAAATTCAATTTCAATTATTTTAATTTTAACTGATTGTTATTCTAAATATGGTTCAAATATAATGCATAACATGTCAAGAAAATTCTGTAATACATTGCCTTTTGAAGAAATAATTATCTACAATAATAGAAAGTTTATTTAAAACACTTAAGCCAAATTATACTGGAAAGATCATAGCACCTGAATGACGTGTGTTGCTGCAAAAGCGGAGATTTTCAGCTTTAACCAGATTTCAAATCTGGCTAAGGTTAGATCAGCACAAATTACCAACCCCCACCCTAAGCATGTTTATACTAAGCTATAGAATCAGTAACAGCTGAGAGAATGTATATAACATTGAGAAGGCTGCATGGGGATAAACACAAACTTTGGTGACAGTATAATAAATAGACAACCCTAGACACGCGAGTCTCACAACACATTCAAATCTCGGCCAACACACTTGATGGGATCTTTAAAATTGACGTATTTCTACTATCATATCTCAAAGTGTTATAATAACAGTGATTTAATATTTAGTTTATTTAAAGTGTCATTTAGTTAGTGTTAATTGTTCACTACAACACTTAAAAGGTAACTTTTAATATTTTGTTTTTATCCTTTGTTACATATTTTTTTTTTACATTATCTTAATTGTTGTCGTAACTGATTTTTTTTTTTTAAATAAAATTGCTGCACATAATTTGAAAATTCTGCAATAAAAGCTATAATAATATATATAGTTTTTATTTTATTTAGTATAATATATACAGATTAATTTGAATTTATTTACAAAATATTTCGATCGTTGTCATTGGCGTAAAGTTTGTCCTTGGACTGCCTTCAAATAAAACACTGCGTATTATACGCTAATTATGTTCATATCCTTATGAGCTATACTATATTCTGCACGTTCCTTTCGTGCATCAACAATAAACAATTAGAGAAAAAATGCAAATTAAGCATAAGTTGGTGTAATTTACTCAGTGAGGGACTTAAAAATAATTATAATTTAACTTCGTATTTTATGTTTTGGGAGTTGCATTTAATGGTTGCATTTATTAAATTATTATATATATTCAACAGCTGATTTAATTGTAAAGCCGGTATTACACGATACAATTTTTCTAACTATTATATATAATTTTTCCTTACAAGAAAACTTAATCTCCATTTGTTTGTATGGAGAGAAAATTTTCTTGCAAGGAAAGATGGTATACAATAAACAGAAAAATTGTATCGTGTAATACCGGCTTTAGAATGACACTATTCCATAAAAAAAAGTCAATCAAATTAAACAAAAGTGTGAATTAATAAGATTAGTTACCAGCTGCACCACGTTTATTATTTCGCATCTTGTACGGTAAATATAAACGTTAATTTTTTTCATTTATTTATTAATCATTTCACTACAGCATATTATATCATTTGTGTGAAGTGTCAAACCTAAAAATTAAAAAAAAAAAAAGAAAAAGCAAATAATTTAAAAAAAAATAATAAAAGTTAAGCAAATAAATTTTAACTATGTATATACGTAGGTAGGATAATACTAAAATATACAAAAATTATCAAACGAATACAGGAATATTACATCAGAAGAAAACTTGTATGCTCTTATAGACAAGAAAAAGAACGACAAAACAATGGTTTAATGGACAGGAGCGATCAAGTTGTATTTGTAACTCAGCCCTTTGTGCGTAAGATACCCTGCTGAAATTTCTTGAACAAGATCTTGTACAAGTCTTGAACAAGTTTTGACCAAGATCTTGTGCAATAATCTTGCCAAGATCTTGGCAAGATCTTGGCAAGATCTTGCGCAAGATCTTGGCAAGATCTTGGCAAGATCTTGTGCAAGATCTTGGCAAGATATTTTCTTGTGGAAGATCTTGACAAGATCTTGGTAAGATTATTGCTCAAGATCTTGGTCAAAACTCAAAACTTGTCCAAGACTTGCACAAGATCTTGTTCAAAACTTCTTCAAGACTTGCGCAAATTTTGCCCAAGATCTTGAGCCCAAATAATCTTACCAAGATCTTGCCAAGATCTTGGCAAGATCTTGCGCAAGATCTTGGTAAGATCTTGGCAAGATCTTGTGCAAGATCTTGGCAAGATATTATCTTGTGCAAGATCTTGGTAACATTATTGGGGTTCAAGATCTTTCACAAGACTTGCAACTGATTTGTACTTGAAAAAATTTGTGTAAGTAAATGCAAGATCTTGACAAGATTTTCAAGATTTGGTTGCAAGATGTGGTGGTACCTAGTAGAAACCTCACAGTCGTCACATACATTTATCCATCATCTGAAAAAAAATAAAGAGTTTAATTAGTTGTTTTCTGGTATGCATAGTACATAATAGTTTTCGTTATAAGTTCGGCAGTTGTCTTGCTGGTTTCCTTTCTGTGGATATTCATCATCCTGCTTCATCTCTCCGCTCAACGCACAATGAATCCTCTCACTCTATCCATGCACGTACGCAACGGCTAGGCCTGCGGAACCTGGGGATCAAAGACATATTTAAAGGATATTCGATAAAATTAGACATGCAAGATCTTGCTCAAGACAATTGCAAAAGGTATTGTGCAAATCTTGCTCAAGACAATTGCAAAAGATATTGTGCAAATCTTGCCCAAGATCTTGCCCAAGATCTTGCTCAAGAATTTTGAGCAGGGATGCATTATATACAGTATATATTTAAATGCATGATTAACAATTTTTGTACTGTAAAACAAATTTAAACACTTCACTACTGTACAACGATGTTAATTTAATACATATACAACCACAATTTATTGCATTAACTTAAATGCATGCATATTATATAATATGCATACATACCTTTATCAACTTTATACAAACCAAATACTGCTATGCCATTGATTTATGCGCACAACAGCCAACTTTTGTCGATCTGGTATGGTTGTCGAATCCTTGATCAGAATCCATCACATCCCGGCCATGTTTGCAAGCCGCTCAGCAAGCAGGAAGCAGGTCAAGCCACCGAAATGTCATTAAAAAAACAGACAATTTTGTGTGAGCTTAACAATATATTAAACAAAAACAACTATACATAAGTTAAAGCTTACCTGGAACTGTGTAATAACTACTAATTAGCACAAAAACACACAAAATCTTAATGTTTCTTCACCAGCTTCAATTTTCACCAACCATCCATCTTAAGTGTTATAAAAAAACGGTCATGCGCATTGCATTTGTTTCACATCGTCAACTTGCGCAGTCCACTTGCGCAATGAAAACGCGCGCAAGATTTCTTCTTGCTCAAGTCTATTACTTGCAATGCTCAAGATAAAAAATCTTGGGTAAGAAAAAACTTTTTGAACAAGATTGTCATTTTAAACATGATGGTAACTTGTCCAAGAAATAATATTGAGATAAATATGAAAACATGTTGAAGATTTTTTCTTGCTCAAGATTAAATCTTGCGTAAGAAACGATTTCTTGAACAAGATTGTCATTTTAATCAAGATGATAACTTCTCTAAGAAATAATACTTAGAAAAATATGAAAAATTGTGTAAGATTTTTTCTTGCTCAAGTCTATTACTTGCTCAAGATGTAAATCTTGAGTACGAAATGACTTCTTGAACAAGATTGTCATTTTAAACAAAACGGTAACTTCTCCAAGAAATAATCTTGAGAAAAATATGATAACTTGTTTAAGATTTTTTTCTTGAGCAAGTTAATTACTTGCCAAGATGTTGTTCTTGCGTAAAAAATGACTTCTTGAACAAGATTACCATCGTGCGCAAGACGGTAACTAGCTCAAGAAATAATCTTGAGATAAATTCGAAAACACGAGCAAGATTTTCTATCTTGCAAAGAATATTTTCTTGCGCAAGTGAGTTTCTTGTTAAGATTGTGATCTTGCGTAAGAAATGACGTCTTGAATAAGATTATTATCTTGCTCAAGATCTTGTTGAACCAAAAATATCTTATTTTGTAATTTTTTTCACATTTTTGGCTAAAATATTATTTTTAGAAGGATAATATCCAATAATAATATTACAGACCAGCACTCAACCCTGTTGCGCCTCTTTCTTGGTCTTCTCGTGTTTACTTGGCAAGATCTTGTCAAGATCTTGCAAAGATATGCTCAAGATTTTTGAGCAGGGTATTTAGGGGTAGAAATTAATGAAGGACGGAGACGAATCAAAATGTAGTAAAATTTTATTACGTACTGTACCTTATGCATAAATGCAATACTTCATTTCGCCCGTACTGTACTGATTATATTTTACTCACACAAAACTACATGGCTATACAGTATAAGCAGCTAGCCTAGGGTAATCTTTGGTAGCACAGAGCTGTAATGATAAGTTTATTCTTTTTTCATGTTTTTTATGAAAAATTGCTCCGTATTGGATCTTATGTGCGTCCAATCGTTTCTTGGTAGTAAATAGAATGGACAAATGGTTGGTGACGTCAAGATGGATACTTCCCATTGGGTATATACATCATACGTTTAATTACAGTAATTTTATACTCACTAAATAGAAAATCTACAATCTGAACCTCCAAAACCCTACCTTTATTTTATCATTTTCCCTCATGAGTTCATTAACAAGTCAGAGTAGGAAATTCACAAACAGCCATTAAGAACAATTTACTTCCCGAACTTCCGAAGGAACTCCCGAAGGTTGTGTAGTTGTGCGTTTCGTGGGTTCATCCGGAAGGGGGTTTACGGTATGAACTAATGGGGTACTGACTACTGACCGGTATTTGAGTTAGCAATACTAGTAAAAAGTACTGTGAATGCTATGAAGAACGAGCCCTATTAGAGCACTCTACGACAATTTGCTGATTTTATATGAATTTTTAAAACTTTTTTTGATGACGTCATACCATTGAATCTTAAATGCTGGGAAAATGCATCAGTTAGCATTGCTAAAATGAAAAGTTATTGAGTTAGGAATTTGAAACCTTCATTATCGTGATTCTAGTGCCTAAAAACCTTGCAAATGAAGTTTTGGTTACATTTCAATATTAAGTATGGTATTTGGCAATGTTAACTGATCTATTTTCCCATTTAAGATTCAATGCTATGACGTCATTTTTGAGAGGTTTTAAAAATTCATATAAAATCAGGAAATTGTCGTAGAATGCTGTAATAGGGCTTGTTCTTCATGAAATTCTCGTGCCTTTTGAAATGTTGACAAAAACTTGAAACTTTTTTTTTTGGTCAGTACCCCATTCCAGCATGCACTAATATGAGTGACTGAGGGAAACCTGGAAACTTTTTTTTTTTTTTTTCATTCCATTTATGACTACAGTTTTTGTAGTCATAAAAAAAACTTTTATTTTATTTTTTTTTATTTTTATAAATAATTAATTGATTAATTAATTATTATTGCAATATAGTCCAATATTATACCAAGGGAACCATATAGTAAAAAAAGCTCACCCTTAAAAAAGTGGTCACCAATCCAACAATTAACAACGCTCGGTGTTGCTTGACTTCGGTAATCTGACAAACCCTGTCAAATGTATATTTTGGCACAAATATTTTGCTGCTAAAAGTCCATGTTGTCAATGATACCCCTGAATGAGAGTTATTTTTTAAATAGCAAAAATATTTATTACAATATATATTATATCAATATATAAGTTTATGTTTACATTTTTTCTATTATAATTTACATGATGATATGTTTAGCAAAAGTTTCATCAAATCCGTGCAGCCCGCGGTCACTTTATTATTTCATCATGTCCGGTGGCAGTGCGCTGGCGTGCTTTGAGTTATATTTGATTTGCTGCTATAGAGCTGATGCAAATGCCTAAGTAATTTGTCAGCCAAAACTTGCGTTTATGTACTAAATTATACTACAGCCAAATATTATATTACTGCATAACTTTACATTAAGTGTGAGTGAATCCAAGAAAGCAAGTAGGTTTATGTATCTATAAATAAAAATAATTACAACATATACATTATAGTTAAAATTTCACAAGTGCATTAAAACAATTTTAAAATTGGCAACAGTATATCTGTCATGTTACAGATATATTTTGCATGTTCTCTTATTTGAACTCTGCAGCCTTTTGAAATCAAATTTGAATTAAATTTGCATAGAGCTTTTTCGTACAAAAGAAAATATTGAAAGTATTTTATTTCACTTTTAGGACTTTTACCTTTGCCGGTGTTCGATGTAATCTTTCTGTATGTAGTATGTTGCGATGATCACTTAGTGTTCGTGCACGTCACTAACACTTGCATGTACAGTACTACACATATTACTACGTTTCGAGAGTCAACCTCTCACTTCCTCAGGTGATCTGATACTGATTGTACTGGTACCTAGAGTACTTAGAGATACTTGATGTAAGACTTTGAGAGGGAGGGTAAAGGACAATTAGTCTCAGATCACCTGAGGAAGAGAGCCGTTAACTCTCGAAACGTAGTAATATGTGTAGTACTGTACAATAGAGTATAGTCCTCATTTTTTTTTATTGCCGAAATGGATAGAGGGTGCAAAGTTATGCTACCCTGATTTTTTTCAGATTTTTTAGAGCCCGGGAACTATTTTTAAAAAATTATTGAAAGTCCTTTTTGTGACGTCACGAGACGCCGCTCCTTAAGAAAAAGATAGGATTTGCCGCCGCGTGACGTCACAAAAAGAACTTTCAATAATTTTTTAAAAATAGTTCCCGGGCTCTAAAAAATCTGAAAAAAATCAGGATAGCATAACTTTGCACCCTCTATCCATTTCTGCAATAAAAAAAAATTGAGGACAATACTCCATTACATGCAAGTGTTAGTGACGTGCACGAACACTAAGTGATCATCGCAACATACTACATACAGAAGGATTACATCGAACACCGGCAAAGGTATAAGTCCGAAAAGTGAAATAAAATGTTAATTAACGTACCGTGTACCATACATAAAATAGCAGGACCGGAACAACCTTAGTATTGGGTAATCTTTTATTGAATATTAAAGTTAATAATGGACAACATACATTGTATGAAAAAATTTTATTGCAGAAATGAATAGAGCGTACCAAATTATACTACTCTGAATTTTTTCAGATTTTTTTGAAACCCAGAACTATTTTTAAATAATTATTGAAAGTGCGGCCACGCCCCCTGGAGGCGTCAATAGGCATCCAGTCTCTATCCTTTTTATTAAGGATTCAGGGGTGTCAACTGAAATCACAGGACTTTCAATAATTATTTAAAAATAGTTCCGGGTCTCAAAAAAATCTGAAAAAATTCAGAGTAGCATAATTTGGTACCTACCCTCTATTCATTTCTGCAATAAAATTTTTTCATGTATGTTGTCCATTGTTAAATATATTAATATTGAATATTTTGAGAGAGGCTCTCGAATTATGTACGTATTGTTAACTTTTTTCATATTTTTTGAGCCCTCAATCCTCAAACACGCTTAAATCCATTGAGCTCTATACAAGTCGACTTGTAAAGAGCTCAATGCTTAAATCGTGCTGAAAAACGCTATGACGTCATTTAGTCAGACAATTTCATGCAAATATTTAGCATGCACTTAAATATAGGAAAAGAATTTAATGGCGTATCGACTTTCCTCTCTATTCTATTCTAGGGTGTGCTAGAGGGCAAAAAATAAAATAAAAAATTAACAATACTTAACTCGATGCCCTGTATCCAAAAAAAAATATGCAATAATAATAATAAAGAATTCATGCAAGTTGTTAGAAAACAATGCTTGAAATTTTATTACTATATATACTGCTGATAATATATACCTGAACATCATTTAATAATATATGCTGAGCATTACACTGTATTATGTTATTAAATATATTTATTTTTTAAATTATTTTATTATTTATCATTAATTCTGTGTTCTTATACATTTCAAATTTTGTTTTTTTCTTCACTTTGGTACATTTACAACTTTACAATTTACAACACAAACTTGCGTTGCGTGGTGAATAAAAAAAATATAAATAGCGATGACCTTACCGACACATGCATGCTCTTGAGGACAAAGCGAGTGTAAATTCACCCGAGCCAATGTCCTAGTGATCACATCCTATTTGCGCTGATGTCCACGTGTTACTCGAGGAGCACCACACGCGCGCTTTGGAAGAGGTCACGTGACCCTGTTGATGCAGAAGCGAGCCAAGAAGTCACCGCCATGGCAATCCATTCATTGTGTACCTAAGCATTTAAATGAGGACTTACAGCTTCAACTTGACAGCTTTAAAATTTTTATGAAATTTTTACAGTAAAACTAATGGTGCCATTTTAGTCATTCATGGCAATACCCATTTAAGGATGGAAGGAATATTTAAATTTAAATGGACAAACATTTGAAAGTTTAATACATGCAGTCAATTTTAATTTATATTCTCGCTGGAAATAACTGAAATTTATTATTTTATGGCCGTCTTGTTCATGGATGAATTTTGAAAGTTTGCAAATAATTCAGTACTTTTAATTATTACGAAATATCTTTACATAATTATTTCAAACTGCAAATACAAATCTGAAGGATAGAAACCTATCACTTCCGGCTACTTCTAGTGAGACTATTAAATCAAAATCACTGTTGTCAATTTCTTTCCTAACGTTTTAAATTAATTAATCCACTTTCAACTTAATATTTATTTTGTAATAAATGTTTCTTAGTGTACTTTGTTTGTCTCCATTAAATACTTAATTAAAATGAGGGGAGGATTTTATGTTATTTATTATTATTATTATTATTTAATTTATTTTATGTATATTTCACCTCTTTGTTTATTGGGTTGGAGTATCGACCTCAATTTTTTTATTGCAGAAATGGATAGAGGGTGCAAAATTATGGTACCATGATTTTTTTTCAGATTTTTTACAGCCCTGGAACTATTTTTAAAAAAATATTGAAATTCCTTTTCATGAAGTCACGCCCTATCCTTTTCTTAAGGAGAGACGCCGCGTGACGTCACAAAATGGACTTTCAATATTTTTTTAAAAATACTTCCAGGTCTGTAAAAAATCTAAAAAAAAAAAATCAGGGTAGCATAATATAATTCATGATTTTTTTATTGCTTTTCGATTGAATATACAACAATAAAAGCACGTCAATAAATGTTCATCAATCACATGTTGCAATGTATGTCCACATGTTTTTAATAAATAGCACAATCAAACAAAAAACACAAACATGAAATAAAAACAATATTGCACTAATAATCCTTTCAAAAATCCTATGCCTCGTGTATAAACAAATAAAAGTGAAAAATTTGAGAAATTAGAATAACGTTGCACCCTCTATCCATTTCTGCAATAAAAAAAAATTGAGTTCGAATCGATACTCCATTATATTAATTAATGTTTTGAAATATACATCCCACTGAGTCTCCTTAATTGAGGGGGGGGGGAATCATGTTATAATGCAGAAAAGACTCCTCGGTTGATGTTATTTGAAATTTCTATTTATAGTATTATTAAATATTTGATTATTAAATATATACATTACATTATAGTTATATGTTTCCAATTTGTGTCAAAAAACTAATCATTGAAAAGAATTAAGAAACACGTGTCTTTGTGTTACTCTACAGTCTGCACGCAAGACGATAAACACAAATCAATGCGCGCGTATTTCCATTTGAACATTTCTGATAAGCAACAAGTCAAAAGAACAAACCTTCTTACAAATGAAGAAAGGGACTTTTTGAAGACATAAAGGATCACTAGATGGCTCGCTGTATGCTGAAATTTTGATTGTTTTACCCAAGAATACGACAACATTATACACCAATATTAGCACTGGGAGAATCATATAACCAACAAAATTTACATTTATATGAAAGGCATCACGTATGAAGTTGAAATAATTTTTAATTATACTTTTAGTAAGACTTTTGTTACAACTAACATATATAATCGTGCTTTCACTTCTGTAAAATTAAAAGCTGCATGGCTGCCGTCAGGGCATTTACAAAATTCAAATTCAAAATTCTTTATTCAATCCATTTCTCGACTCCTGCAATCAATATATCAATAATAAATATTTGTTGAGGTTCATATATAAGACAGGTCATGTAGGCAAGAAGATTTTACAGCAATCTTTGCTAGAGAAAATAGTTGTAATTCATAGCACTAGGTTCTCTATTATATATCAAGCTTTACTTTACTGTCTCATATGTCATGTATAATAATAAAATAAATAAAATATTGTATAATTTTCTCCATGCTCTCTTATGAAGGATATTTTAGTTATTATTTTGCACTACGTTTTTATGCAAAAATGGTTCACAAAGTTCATTGTCACTACTAACTGGATCAATTTGCAGGTTGCACCACAACAATTCAAAATGCATTAGCTGCCCTAGTACAAAAAAAACACCATATAAATAGCATATTTCTGAAATGAAAAATGAACTATAATTGCAATAGTTGTGTACTAAGAGTGTCGTTAATCTGTCGCTTTTAGGACATTTATAGTGGTAGTGATATGGTAGAAATATACCAACAGCTGTTATATATTTGCTATATCTCGGTATTCACTTCAATATTTTTCACATATTGCTAACATATTTTTATAATACCGCATTCCATGTAATCTATTTTAACTATATTTTTGCAATATAATATAGTGAATATAGAATGCATGCTCTAAAAGTGGTATATTATTGTACTATTTCTGTAATAAAGTGAGATAAAAATATAAGCAATGTAATATTTATCAACTATTTTTGTTCTTTCTATGCTATATTTATGGCATATATTTAATAGACGCACATAACAAGTATATGGTCCCTGGCACCTGGTCCAAGGCAAAAAGTTTTTTAGAGACGGGCAGCAGAAACGAGAAATCGAATTATGTCGTTACCTACCTACAGCTAAGCCTACCTGCCTCTCTTTACCGAATGCTTAGCCTACCTGCCTATCGAAATACTAGACGCCTATACGCACGTGAGAAAAAGGAGGAGCTATAACCGTATATATGCTTCAGAATCCCAATGCAAGCGTACCCGAGTTGCAGAAAATTCAGATTTAAATATAAAATCCATTAATACACGCTTGGATTAATAGTGCTCTTTTTATACACTATCTCAATATTATACGTAAAACAGATACCATCGATGTTTTGAGTTTGCAAAACTTGTATTTTTCATTAATAAAGGGTGTATAACTGACCAAAACGTTTCAACTGCCCCAAACTATCAATCAATCAATCAATCAATCAATCAATCAATCAATCAATCAATCATTAATTAATTAATACCTATATTATAGTTATCATGGCATAAATTTTAGTAACGTTATTCTGTATGCCAATGTATTGAAGCAGTACTTGAGTTTAAATTCAAATAGCTTAATTGTTGCTGGAAAAAGAAAATGCCTATGAGGATCATGCATATTAAGTGAAAATCACTAACAAATCAAAATCACACACGTATTACATAGAGAATCGTTGTGCATAGCTCGCACGATTATTTGAAATTATTTTATGTAATAAGAAAAAAGTATGCAGGTATATAACTGTTAGATAGACGATTCGACTCACGGATAATACAAAAATATAGCAAAAACATTCAACAACATTCATTCAACATTACATTCAACTCCAGCACTATTAATATTTTCCCCCTAAAACTGTAATATTGTAATTGCAAATTCGTATGGCAAACATATTATAAAAATATGCTGTATTTAGTTGCATCGTGAAATGAATATTTTTTCATAAAGCTCCATCCAGTAACGCAGTGCATTGCAATATTAGTGCAGTTATAGGTAAAATTTTGAGGTTATATATGACAACAATAGTGCACAAGATATTAAGCATAAGGCAAATATTTTTATTCGGGTAATTAATTATTTTAGAAATATAGCATTTTCATTACACACAGCGTGTATATTTTATGACTATAGATGTAATATACTTACAATAAAAATATACTGATGGAATATTTTTATTCTACTTATAGTTTAGCCACCAATAACATTTAAGTCAAAATAATTGCAATTTTAGTACACTGGGCGACTACATAATGTTTAACTAAATGTGCAATATTCGTAAATAAAACGCAACATGTACTTATGACACTAATATAGCTGATTTATTTATTGACTGTCTAAAACACAAATAATTCTGCACTATAGTTAGGAGACTTGGCACACGGAATACATACGAAAAAATGGCAAGAATAGTTGATAATATTCACCTCGTTGCGATATTATTTTAGCCTATAAGTGCTATATTGTCATTGTTGATTGGTATAGCAAATATATTGCAAAATTATGTTGAATTTAGTAATAAAGTGCAATGAGAAATTTGAAGCCAACTCAAGTTATGGCAGTGCATTGCAATTTCAGTACAGTTATAGGTGAAATTTCGGCGTAATTGCAACATTATTACACTTATATATCACTTATAAGGCAAATATTTGTACTCGGGTGGTTCTTAGTACTTGATTGAGTGATCGATTCAAGGAAATATTACGTTTAGTTGCTCCATCCCTGATGGGATAAATTTCATCCTTCTTTCCACCCAGTGCAGTGATGCACTAGCTTGTGTGTGGTTACCCATACTTTGAAGTCTTTGAACATCACTTTGATCCATTGATATATAAAAGTATATTTATAGAAGTGTCCGTCCTGACTAAGGTTTTCCACGGTTCCCTCAGTTTCATCTCAGCGTATGCTGGGGCACGTAATAGTTCGTAGCCACTATCCTTTCCCTCCCTTCACCCTACCCATTACTCCGCGCGGCCTTGAGCCTCAAGTTCATAGCATTTGTGTGTAAAAAAATATATAAGAGCGCGATTCATAAAGGAGTTATTTATAAAGATAACCATCAATTTCTAATATCCTGTTAGTGTTATTCCATAAAAGTCGTTTACGTAGTGAAAAACCTGGTTACCTTCCTTTTGGAAATATTAGGGGATATGTTCCCTATATTTTTTTATACATAAATATTTTATTATTTTTTACGTGATCATCAGTTCAAAATATGTAAACAGAATAATGAATTCATGTTAATTCAATTAAAATTGAAATATATGAATGCATAGTTGTACCAAAATTACCTTTAAAATATGGACAATTTGTATTTTTATAATAATGATAACAGAAAAACACTATCGATTCAAAAGTCTTTAAGGAGCAATTTAAAAAGTATTTTTAATATTTTTATTACCCTCTATTACTTTATTAAAAATGGGAGCGATTCAGCAAGCGTTGATTAAAAAGAGCGATTACCTGTTACATGGTATAAAAATTGCTTGTTAAAAAAACTTCTTTAATCGCTTGTTGAATGGCAAATTTCTTAAATCGCTTTTTAAAACACTTAATTTTTTTATGCATGTATTAATTGCACACGAACTTAAGTTGTTGCGATATAAAGGTTTATATATCAAGACGACTTTAGTTCCAGATGGGCCTGATGGGCACGTCTGCTCAGCACCCCAGCGTCGTGGATCCGGTCACACCTCCAGACACGGAGCACCCCACCGAGACCTCCCCCGGCGACGTCAAGAAGTAAGTACACATGGGGGGATGACCTCCAGACAGACCCCTCCTTAATTTCCTGTAAATGTAATATTCACTGTCTTACTCGTGTACACTAAATTGCAAGAGCAAATAGGCTTTCTTTGTGCGAGGAGAAGGAGCTATGAATACAATGTGACATTTCTCTTGCAAATTAGTATACAGAGTTAGTCATAAATAGTATGACCTCAAGGTGGCTACATTACAGGAGTGCGCCGCTACTACCATCAGCTTATGCATATAATATATTATTATATATGATCATGCTATATATCATATTAACTTCGTAGTCATATCACTGTTAGTGAAGTTTTTAATATTCTAGTCAAGCATTTTTTTTCCTTCCCCTTAACTTAGTAAACTTAAAACTTCACAGCTTTTCTTTTCGTGGACCCTTAATTTCTTTTTATGATTTAAGAGTCCCTTCCAAACCATATATGATCTCGTAATCCATTCCAGCATTTCCCAATTGTCACTGAGGGAACTATGGGAACCCTCAGTCATTTGTTATCAATTACATCCGAATACACAAATGAGTTTTCTTTAGCCTTTTGATTCAATCTGGTTGTGCCTGTACGCCTAAGATCACTAAAGCTTCAAATAATACCGTGAGTAATTAACTAAATTTTTGTAATAAATTCATAAATTTGAATTAATTAATGCTTTAATTAATTACCAAAATAAACAAGAAATTATCATCACTAACTTGTAAGTTCTGCTGCTTTCTTTGTATTCAAATAAAAAAGAATTAAATGTCAATAAAAATATATTTTTTATAATATTAATTTATGTATATTATACATTTTTGATTATATGTTCAGAACATTTCGTTTTACAACGAATTCGCAAACAAGGAAATACTTGTCAGTTCTTTGACTCCGACGTTTCTTTGCAATTCTGACAATTATAGAAAACACGTACGTCTCCTTTGATGGATTTTTTGTATATCAAAACTAGGATCAATGTGATTAGCTGATTATGTAAAAATTTGAACAAAGCTATGAGACAAGCGGAAGTTGCTCTGTCTGTGAAACAAACAAACGTTTTGACGTCATCTTTTACTTTCAACTGAATGTTTATAAGTTATTGTTGAGTTAAAAATGACTAAATTGATAATAAGATCAATACGCGATACACGTGCAGAGTGCTAGCTTTATTCGTCTATCTTTTTACTAGAAAAATGAACAAGAGAGTACGTGAACACAGTGAATCTCAAGCTAAAATTCTAACTATAATAATTAAAAAAAGCAAGAAAATGAAAACTTCACAAATATAATAATTTTAATATTATTGTACTTGCTTATTCGTATAAAAATTTCGTTATAAATCTTTTTGCTGATTTCTCTACATTCTATATATAATAAACCTAAAATATCACAGAGATTTTAAAAAATAACATTAATTATTATTAATATTTTTATATATAGCAACTGATATTTTATTCTTATTTTAAATCAGAGCGTACAGTACAATATGTCTTACAAAGTGAATGAGAAAAGTAAAAACGAGATATTAGAAGAATAAAAGTTAGGCAGAAGACACCAAGAAGTCGAGAAAAGTATGCTGAGTACAGATGACTACAGATGAGTAAGTAAATTCAGTTAACGAAGGAGGTGCCGCATATGATTACTAACAAAGAAACTTTCTGGCAGCCTCGTCTCGCAATGGACAACTTGCATGCTGCATGTTACTGCATGTATTGCATATTTGAATAGAAGACGTCGATCGAGTTCTGCATATTTGTTGTAACTTTGTCAGATTTTTATAAACCTGATGCTAGAAAATGCTTGACGTTATATCGATTAATTATATAGTCAGTCAGTCGTCTAATGCTCAACAATTGTGTACGTACAGTAAACTATCCTTGTCCTTGCATGTTAAATATTTATTGATTAATGTCTTCAAAGCATTTTGCATTAAGGATTGTAAAGAGCTAACAAAATATGAAACATTTTGAAGTATTATAATTAATCATATAAATTATAAACATTATGTAAAGTACTTTAATTATGATTCTTTATGTATAATACTCGTAAATACATACAAAATACAATTAACTATGAAGTCTGCTTTTTATATAATCACACTCGAAATATATCAAGATTTTTTTAATTTGCATAATTAATCCAATGCCTATGCATTATTAATTTTATAACCCATCCCGAGTTGAAATAAATTTAATCTTTTATTCGCTATATTAAGCTCTGTCCTCCTCTAATTTCCTCTTACTTTGCACCATTTTAGAGGAAAAAAGAGGGAAAAAGACGAGATTACGTCTTTTTTCCTCTTCTTGATCGAGCATAAAATGTTAGAAGTATTGTCTCCCTGTCATCTTTACTTTGAGCGAAGAGGAAATGAGATGTGTTTTAGCGGTAAAAAGATTAGGTTTAGACGTATAAAGGTGGATTCAGAGGCGATGCGACGCGATTTTGTCACACTGTGAAATCCTATGCGGCGAGCGAATTCACCAGGTTGCGGCAGCGAAATCGCGTTAATTGCGATGCTCTTTTTTTTAATCGCCAAATATGGCCGCCAATGGATGTCACAGCAAGTGCGCATTATTCGTGTCGCGTCGCATGATAAAAATCTTGATGTGAATCCGCCTTAAAGCATGAGTTGAAGACGAAATTTTTCAACTAGGGATGCAATAATAAAACCATATTTTCTACAGTAAACAAATCATAGCGTGTCTTAAGCACTGAAAGCTACTGTGTTCCAACTTCCAGCAATATAATAATAATCAAACGTAATAAAACACTGATCTACATCTCAGGACATCAAGAACGTTATCCCTGCTCTGTTCGTAAGCGGCATGCAGTATAATATAATATCTGAGTTGGCGAATCTTATGGAGAGCTACAGTGGGTGCTCTTCTAATGTCACCCAAAATTGAAAATCTTCATCCCTTTATATCTCTTTGAGTTGCTGAAAAACATTCAAATAATGTATCGGGAAAAATTCGTGATGTTCCGAGGTGTACGTACATTTTTTTTTTTTAAACGTTAACAATTATGTTTTGAGTATACATGTTAAAATATATACTTTATAATATATATATGCCATGTATATACTGTACAAAGTGTTTAAATGAATACCACGATTTGGCATGCAGGCTAAAGCATGATGTTTTATGAGTATACATATTATAGAATGCAAAATATCAAATTTAAGCTTAACTTTTTAAAAATTGAAACCATAGAGAATATAATTAAAAAATTAAAAAAGATTTGCGTGGACTTGTTTTCATTAGAAATGAAAGAGTAACAAAATTGGCTGTCTCGATCCGAGTTCCAGAATAAACAGGATCAGTAGTTAGCGGAAAGAAATTGCTCTTATTTAATTACACTTGCATGACTAACAGTTTGACTATAAAATTTACCTCTAGGGTTCTCCATATATATGAGCACCGTTGGTACCATTGGTGTAGTAAAGTGAACTGATAGAGAACATGCGTTACTGAGAGGCACCAAGAGGGCCACTCCCCTGGATCCGCACCTGTTTGGGACCTTTACTTTCTAAGCCAGGTATTCTCAGGTCAAAGGATTAGCCGTTATGGACCCACGCTGAATGTGGACCCCTTAGTCTCCTGATTTCACAGCACCTGCATGACTTCTTTATATGCGGCTACGTGAAAGAGAGTCTTCAAAACAGCAGCAGGCTATAACTCAAATTACTGCATGTCATCCAGTCTGTCATGCCGGAGATGCGCTAAGTGTGGGGGCAAACTGAAGATAGACGTGTATCAGGGTACCAACGGTGTTCATGTGAACAAGTTTTGAAGTAAATTGTGCCATGGTTCCAAACTGGTAATCAAGTGCAAGTTTGAATAAAAAAAATACTTAACGCAAAGCTAACGCAAAGCTGCTTCATATTATATAATCTGGACTTCGGAAACGGCAATTTTCGCTCTTTTTTTTTCTTTTTTTTTTCTTAAAAAGTAAAGTTGAGCTTAATTTTATTGGGCATATTACAAGTCTATGTACCCATAAAACATCATGCTTTAATTAGGCTGCGTGCCATATTGTGTAAATTCCTGTAAACACGTACACTGTACAGTATATTGTCAGATGGCAGTTTAGCGATGTCTTTTAAGTTTTTTTAAGTGGTTTAAAGCCAAACATGCAAATATATACATTAAATACTACTTATATACTGTATACTTTTCTGTATATACTAAGCATGATTAAATAATCAAATTTAGTAAAAAGCAATTAGTATAAGAACGTTACTTAATTGAAATTTTAAAATACTTTGAAGAGTAATAAAGCTTGTTGTACCCTCTCGTGTTTAGGCATCGTCTCAAGTTCATGTCCAGTCATGTTCCATTATGTCCATGTCACCATGAGGGACATAAGATTAGCTACTGTCATGCATGGCTTGTGCATTAAGAGTATATAAGTTTAGCGAAAACAAGCATAATATATATACACTGTCTACATATGTAGTTTACGTAGTATGTAGGGAAGTGTGCAGGACACATGCACGAACAATCGCACTGGTGACGGTCCTGCAGCAGCATGCCAACGAGTATCGGCTCTGGTGCCCACTCTACCTATAAGTTCAGACAGTGAGTTGATTGCTGAGTGTGTACAGTACACAAATTAAATTGTAAAATATTTCAAAATTTAGTAATATGTACAATTTACATGGTTGTAAAGCGGGAGAAAAAAAAATATGTTTTAAGTTTGCTATATTAATAACAGTCATTGCAAATCAACAAATGAAATTTTTGAATTGCACGTACTGCACAAGCCAATATATTTTTTTATAAATAATAATAAATAACACAATCAAAGCATTGAGGATAAAAAAAAAAGATGTTAATTTCATGTAGTTTACTGGTGTTCAGATCAAGTTATAGGCTAGCAACGATTTTTTTTTAAATTATTTTTAAGGTTCAACATTCATTTGATCATTAAAACTTGCAAGATGTGCCATTATAAATGTAAGTTTTTTAAGCTTACATTCGATTTTTCATCCACAATAAAATTTACTATCAACCATTATTTTAAAATTTATTTATTATTTTATAGCAATAAAAACGCAAATGATAGCTGTCAAAATGGCTGATAATAGCATTATAATAAAATCATCATTTAATAGCTAAAATAAAGAGTTAAAACCATTACAATTACAAATATTTGAGTTAGTGTTTTCTAGAGCTATCTAGAGAAAAAAGTCAGACTGAAAGTAATATTTATCATGGGGCCACACTTAAAAAAAAAAAAAAATAATAATAATAAAAAAATTTATTATTTATATACGAATCTTATTTACTGTGAAAACTTAAATATTAATATATCTTGGCAAACTAAAGAAACCTCGACTTGCTCTCAAAGTTCAATAATTTATATTTCACTCATAATTATATATTTATTGTTTTTATTCAAAATTTCTGTAGTTGTTTTTCATTTTCGCATTTCTTTTCTGTGTGTGATGGCTGAAGGTATTTTTATTATTTCAAAGTAATGTGAATGAGGATGTTTCTGGGTTCAAATTCACTTTTATGCTTGCATGCATTTTTTGCAAATAACCGAAACGATGGATTATCATGACATAATTACTTTATAATAATGTGATTTTAATAGTTCTTTGGTGTAATTTATATTTAGGTGTATATAAACGAATTAAAGATGGTAAATATTCCATTTATTGCTTGATTTTACTCGCAGTATAATTTACTATATACAACATAATTTAATTAATCATTGTGCTCCAGTATTTTATACTGAAAATTACCATTTTACGTTTTCTCAATTACAATATGCACGTGCATGTAATTGGTTTGCATAGTGTAATTTGTAATATTGCCTCTTCTCATACTTGTTCTTTTCCAGCAACGCAAGCCATAAACTCGATTCTGATTATGAGGAAAACACGGACAATTTATTGACCTCTGATGTTGCTCCTGGTGATGATTCAACACTCAGCTCGTTCAGACAGGTGAGCGAGGCCTTTCCCGGACACTTTGTTAAAGTTTAGAGAAACCTGAGAGTCCAATTGGAACAAACTCGAGGACAGTCCGAACATTACTCTGACTGATTTTTTGGCCCGAGGAAAATTAAGTTTTGCAATTTATGAGAAGCAATCAGCGTATTTACGAGGTTTGCATACCATACAGTTTCTTAAGTTCAACAATGGAAGTTTGTAGTTTTTTTCCGCTTCCGTTTAATAGTTAAAAGATTTGACAAGAAAAATAAGCAGTATAAGAAAAACTCTGTTTCTAGAAGTATGAAAAGACTGCGTTCTAGATTTAGTTCTGACCTGAACCATGTTGTACGTACCTACAACCAGTTGTTCCAATAAAAATAAATAAATAAATAAATAAATAAATAAATAAATAAATAAATAAATAAATAAATAAATAAATAAATAAATAAATAAATAAATAAATAAATAAATAAATAAATAAATAAATAAATAAATAAATAAATAAATAAATAAATAAATAAATAAATAAATAAATAAATAAATAAATAAATAAATAAATAAATAAATAAATAAATAAATAAATAAATAAATACACAAATAAATAAATACACAGCAGGAAATAGCATAGTTTCTGTCTCATGACAAGAGATGTTGATACATTTATTATACAAAATATTTATTGCAATTAATTAGTTATAATTTCTACATTCCATAAAATAGCATATTAAATATCTGAAAAATTACCTGCAACATATACTGTACAGTACAACTATTCATTATTGTTTTAAATGCATTTATGTGTCAATATTGTCTTTATGAAGGTGCAAACCGCATCGAGATAAGATGAAAAATTACTTATCTATGCACTTATTTTAGAAAGAAGGAAAAAGGGGATTTTTTTAAAAATAAATTTCAATAATTTATAGTGAGTTCCATAAATACATTGTCATGTCAAATTTAAAAAAGCTAAAACTGACACTATATTTAATCGCAGGTATTTATTTTCAGATCCGCGCGGCTTTCATTGTCAATTCAGCAGTGATCCACCCTGGACTTATGTTCTCCTTCTCGGCGGTGGCGCTTCCTCAGCTACAGGCGCCAGATAGCGCCATCCCAGTCACCCCTGAACAAGCCTCGTGGATAGGTGTGTGTTTCTCTGATATTTTATTATACACTCAATAGAGTATCGACATCAAAAAAATTTATTGCACAAATGGAGAGGGTAAGTTATGGCGCTCTGATCTTTTTTCAGACTTTTTAGAAACTGGGCTAAAAGTTTTGCCGAGTTTGGGTTTGAACGCAAGCCCCTTTTAGTTCCAATCTTTTTATTAGGAGAGGCGTCTATAGAGGCGTCACTTTCTATATACTTTCAATAATTTTTTAAAAATAGTTCCGGGACTCTAAACATTCTGGAAAAAATCAGGGTAGCATAAATTTGCACCCTCTATTCCATAAATCTGCAATGAAAAAAAATTAAGGTCGTTATTCATTTCACTTGACACAACAAGAAGTTAATACTGTAATAATATCGAAATATAAAAACACTTCAAAATTTTTTTAGCTAGCCTGCTATACAATTTATTAAAGATATATTAGCAGTTTAGCTCAGAGAACACAACGCCATATTAAATTTATTTTGGATGGTCATAGCTCTGAAAATCTACTTCTCTATAAGATTCGTTCAAATTAAAACAATGATTTCAATTGACGCCTGTCAGAAAGGGCTATCTTTCAAAAATAAATAAATCAAGTAAATTTAAACTGTTAAATTTGGTAAAAATAACAAGATAATATTTTGAATGCTGAATTATTTTTAAAATACATGTATTTTTTATGTGATTTAGCATCATTGCAAAAAAGTTGTTTGTTTTACATACTAACGAAATGGGCAGGGAGATTTAAATTCGTTTCGTGAATCTAGTTGCTTGGAGGATTTGTACAGTACTTACTGTACAGCTTGTTCATTTGATACTTTTTCATGAATATTGCAATTTAATAACATAGTATAATAGCAATCAATGTTTAAAGGTCATGCAATAGAGTATTGACCTCAAAAATTTTTATTGCAGAAATGGATAGAGTTATGCTACCCTGATTTTTTTCAGATTTTTTTGAGCCCGAGAACTATTTTTAAAAAATTATTGAAAGTTCTTTTTGTGACGTCACGAGACGCCGCTCCTTAAGAAAAAGATAGGACTTGCCGCCGCGTGACGTCACAAAAAGAACTTTCAATAATTTTTTAAAAATAGTTCCCGGGCTCTAAAAAATCTGAAAAAAAAATCAGGGTAGCATAACTTTGCATGCTCTATCCATTTCTGCAATAAAAAATTTTGAGGTCAATACTCTATTTTTTCTTCTTATTTACTTCTCTACCTGACTTCACTGGTCACTTTCTCGACTTTTGTTATACCCATCATCTTGATGGCTGCTTGGACCTTTTGACTACAGTACATTCGATCATTGATGTAAATTTTCAAATAAGCAAACTACTGTGGGAAGCTCACCACTAACGCTGGTGACCTTTTTGCACGTTCATTGCAGCAAGTGTAGCATCGTTTGCTACTCCGCTGGGCTGCCTGCTCGGGGGTGTGATCATGGAGAGGTTCGGTCGACGTGCCGCGCTCTTCTTCCTCTCGCTGCCCTGTATCGTGGGCTGGCTCATCGTGGGCTCCACGGGGCTGATGGGAGCGCACCTCAGTCCAGAAGTAGCCTTATCAGCAATCTACGCCGGCCGAGTTCTCCAGGGAATTGGCACCGGTATAGTGGCTGGAGCCTCCAGAGTCTACACTAGTGAGGTAACTAACAGCACGTTTCTATCTAGTGGACCCAGAAAGCATAATCGGAGGCGGAGGAGACGGGGAAGTGGGGGGAAAGGTTATTGGGCGCGATTCGCGAAGCAGTTAGCTAGGTTTAATACGTTTAATTACACCTGTTTTTTCTTGTTAAACCACCTAGTTAAACGTGGTTAAGCTAAACGTGGTTAACCTAAATGTGGTTAAAAACCTGGCTAATCACTTCGTGAATCGCACCCATTATTATGGGCAACTCCATGAGATAATTAAATGAAAGTAATAAAAAAATTTAGTGGACTGCCCGTGGAAATTTCACATTTTCGGAGGAAGGGAGGGGGAGGGGACTGGATGCACACTTGTCTCACCCTCTATCAGCTTCGTTTGCCAAAAAATGCAGGTGTTATGGTTATCCCCACAGTAAGACACTTGTTGCATTTTTTTTTAAATAAAATGTTGTCTGTCCAATTATATAGTTATTTTTTTCCCAATAGAGGCTTCAAGTCAGCTGATTTTTCGGTGTTCCCACCCGCTATACCAAACCTATGTAAAAAAAACGTGAATTCGTTTTTTCACTAAGAAAAAGATTTTTCAGGGAAAATTCCTTTACGGAACTTTGGTCCAAACTAAAAAATAAAGTAGATAATTCAAAATTTAGATTTTTTACTTGATTTATAACCGAGAAAAGTTAATAAAACACTTTGCTTCATTTTCATGTGCAAGATAGACCTTAGCGACAAACAGTTGCGCAGCGAGAGCGCATCACTTGAAGCCTCTATTAAAATTTAGCTCTGATTAAAATTGTATTAGTAGGATGCCAATAAAAGAAAATAATTTATTATTATTATATTATCTTACTAAAATCACTAGCGCGCTGCATGTGCAACCATAACAATAATTAATGTTTGCATTTTACAACTGGACAATTTGTCAGACTTTGTTTTGTTTTTCTATTTTGGAAGAGTTAAAAATATTGAAATTAAAAAAAAAAAAAAAAAAAAAGTTACCAGTAAAGTCGGGTGAAGCAATGCTAAATTTAGAGAGACATAATATTCGTGTCGATTCAATAAAAATGTATACAGAATGATATATTACGGGTTTCTCACTAACCGTGGTTAGCACCAGCTTATATCAATAACACCGAGAAATTTGGATAAATCCCTTCGTGAATCGAGCCCTAAAATATGAAGCAAGCCAACAAATATATTGTACTATAGTACAACGCATAAATTAATTAATTGTTTGGTATTAATTTATTAAATATTACCCTTTATGTAGTATACTGTTTACATACATTACTCCCGTATAGCTTATAGTATAATTAAACGCGTATATTATATAGATAGCTGTCCGCGGCGTTAACACTCGTATAAGAAATCAATTGAACGGGCGTCCGCCGCACTGAAAATGAGTGTAGCTATACAGGCTATATACTTTATATTTTATTAAACAGTAGAGAATTTCTAAAATAAAATCATGTAGATTTTGCCTCATGATTTAGTTATGAACTTCAGATAATCGCGATATTTGATAATTTTGATATTTGAGGGCTTAATTAGTCACGAAAGAGTTATCCAGAAGAATCATGCCCATTAATAATTAATATATTTAAAATGTTCACATGCATGAAGCCTATATAATATAATAATAATAATAGATTTTGTACTCGAATTATTTTGTCATGTATTAAATTTATTCTACACTGAATTGCAGGTTTCGTCACCCAAACTTCGGGGCAGTTTGTGCTCGCTTGCCTCCCTCGGTGTCTCGACCGGCGTCCTGTTAGGGTACACGTTTGGCGCCCTCGTTACCTGGCCCTTTGTAGCTCTCCTGGCGGCCCTCCTGCCCCTGACCTCTGTGACCTTGGCTCTTATTTACCTCCCTGAGACACCAACCTGGCTCCTCCAAAACAACAGGTTTGACGACGCTCAAAGTGCGCTGAAAAAGCTGAGAGATCCTAACATGTCTACTGATGACATCAACAAAGAATTATCACATTTAGGAGGAGAAGAAGAAGACCCTTATGAGGAAAATAAAGGCAAATTAAGAGCAATATTAAAACTTTCAACTTTAAAACCATTATTTTTAGTTATGTTTTACTTTCTTTGTTATCAATTTTCAGGAATAAGTGTATTAACATTTTATAATGTATTTATTATAGAAAGAACTGGTGCCAATGTTAATGGTTATATTACTGCAGTTTTATTTGGTTTGATTAGATTATTTTGTACTATTATTGGTTGTTATACGTTAAGTTACTTTAACAGAAGAACATTAACCTTATTTTCGGGTGTTTCTAGTGGTTTAGCAATGCTTACTTTGGGAACACATGGATATTTAACACAACTTGAAATTGTTACCAGTGAATTTTGGATGTGGAGATATTTCCCTATTGCATGTATTGTTTCATTTTATGTGACATATTCTTTGGGATTTCTTTTGGTACCATGGGTGTTACTTGGGGAATTATATCCGGCCAAAGTTCGAGGCTTATTAGGAGGAATTACGTCATGTTTTGCACATTCTTTTCTATTTGCTGCTGTAAAATCATTTCCTTTTCTGATGGATAATATAGGATTCCATGGTGCTTTCTGGTTGTATGGTTCTGTGGTTTCCATTGGTGCTACTACATTATTTGTTTTGCTACCTGAAACACGAGGAAGAACATTATTGGAAATTGAAGGATTCTTTAAATCGAAACGTAAATTGTCAATTACTAATACATCTCAGCAAAACGGACAACAGTAATTCCTCCCAACAGTCAATCGTTTGTATCAGATAGGACAAACTTTCTGCTGATAACCTATTTTAGTTTCAATATACATATCAATGTTATATCACCTATAACTTTTCTTTTCATGTTGTTGAATTGATTTTGTTGAATGTCATGTACCTGTATAAGGGAACTTATAACCAAATAAAAATATTGTAGTGTTGCTTTTTGTCTTCTTCTTCTTTTTTTTTTATGTTATTTGAACTGTATATTATCTTGATTATATCAACTTTTTATGTATAGTTGTTTCTATCTTTTTTCAGGATGCAAATCTCGTTTGGGTATTGTCTTTTTTTGCACCCTCTTGGGCAGTATTTCCTATTTGATTGTGACAATGTATGTATATTGTCTATTCTGCTCAATAAAATCTATATTATTATCATGCAAAGTTATTTAGTCTTTTTTTATATATAATATTACGAAAAATTATTTATAAAACTCGCGGTAAGCCTGTATTACACGATACAATTTTGCATACAATTTATTCTTGAATGAAAATTTTTCTCCATACAAATAAATGGGGTTTAAATTTTCTTGTAAGTAAAAATTATATCATGCAGTAATTATAAAAATTAAAATCTTAACTAATTATAAATGAGTTATGCGTGCTCATCTGGTAGGAGAGGACACTGAATCCAAATCCATCCCAATTGCTGGCATTTAACTGTGACTGAGGGAAACGTGGAAACCTTTGTCAGGATGGACGCTACACATATCTTTTGTTAATTAACTGAGAGTGCAACAGTCCAAAGACAGGCGAAAAGCCTGGGTGGGTGAAGTGTGGTTTGTATTGAAAATTTTCAGTATTGTCACCCATCCAACTAAATATACTGAAATAACGCTGAACGTTGATTGAATTTGGTGATCTAACGAGAACAGGTCAATTACTGTGACACTCTCCTTCTATTTTGTTTCTTCTGACTACACAGAAGTGACCGATAGCAATGCTTTGTTATAATTATATGATTTTTGATGTTCGATCAGTTTCATACAATGTTCATGAACACCTCGATCGGTATGAACTTAACTGGTTTATTGTAGCCTCTATCTCTAAGATATCAAAAAGATATATGCGAATTGCAATTTTGAAAGAGGTAAGGCGAGAAAGTAGTTTTGAAATCTCAAAATGATTCAAATTCACCATATAGAGTGAGTGACAAGGAGTGAAAACGCCCATAAACAGAATAGGGGTAAGGTTTGTGGTGTCTCGATCTATATGTACATTTTTATTTGAATGGAGGGTTCACTAACTAACCAATGAATGGACATGTAGCCTTATTTGTACGTACAGTACATATTATATATATATATGTATAATATGAACGAAATATGAAATAACGTTGTCTGCTATTTTGATGATAGTGCGTTTATCGTGAAGCTGCCAATCATAAAAAAAAAAAAAAAAAGCTGACGAGACTTTGTGCTTCAAGGTTAGATGGACTCGGCCGGTTGACATTGCCTCACCTTTTATAATTGCAAAGATCGTAATAATTTCATAATATCACATTACATAACAAAAGCGTGTTTGTTTTGTTCCCAAGTTCTTGCTGTAATGTACTGAATGTAAACAGGGGGATTTCTTTAAAACTTGTTATGCGCAACAATAATTGCAATCATTATTAAGAGATCACTTCGATCAAAGTTTTTTAAAAGTATGAGTTACTTCTAATGATAATATTTTAATTATGAAAATTAAAAAATACAAAATATATATTTTTTCTGTTTAAATTGAAACTGCATTAACAATATTATTTATTAGGTGTACGCAAAATTTATAATCTTATGTCCAATTTTATACTGAACTTTAACTTTTAAATTTAAAACTTCACTGCATGAATAAATTTACTGAGTAAAATTGAATAAATTTTAACTATATTAATATTTTGCTTTGTAGGTGTTCCCTGGCCCAGATGAAAATATGAAATATGTAGCTATGGGTGTTAAAATGGTTTAAATAAAATGAACACATTCAGGCAAAAAAATAGAACAAAAATAGGTGGTGAAATTTAATTTAAGATAGCTGGCTACATAATAATATACGATTATTTGAAACAAATTAAAACAGATAACCCCATCCAACTCTCTTCTCTTGTTTTTGTTTTTTACTAAACATTGTCACTTGTTTTATGTTTTAATTAACAGATTAGGTTATATACTATGTATATATACTTTTTATTTATTTTATTTTCACCTAAGTACGTAAATTTACAACATGCATAATATATGACAAAAACAAATGAGGTGAAAAGGATGTGATACACGGCACAAACAGCACTACAACAGAGAGTATGTGGTATTACATCCATTTTAACAACAACAAAAAATCAATATAATTAAAATTTAAGAAAATCATATTATAATACTATATAAAGAAGTAAGAGAGTACAAGACAAAAAGTATATATTTTACTATTCTCATAAAAACCCTTACAGGTCAATTGTCAAATCAAAGTCCAATAACTTATGAACAATCATATTTTTTATTAAGCTATTTACAGTATAGATGAGCTACATTTGCAGATTTTGCAGTAAGTTAATTACATTATAATATTTTTCAATGCATAAATTTATTTTAGTTTTTGGACTTTTACAGATTCCAGAGAGCCCATGCATATTCTAAACCTAACTGCTAGCAAATGCAACTGAAGTGTGATAATGGTTATCTTCTATCATACAGTCAAATAGGGTCCCCTGCTCATTTAACAATAAGTATATACTGTTGCTGACATTTCGAGATTATGTGTCCATGTAGAAGAATTTTGTACCCTCATCGGTCCATATTTTGAGAAAAACTATAAAAAATGCAATAGCAAAAAATAATAATTGTTAGAGTTAAGAGTCACATTGTCTAGGGTAAGCTACTAGACTTCCAGTAGGTTGGTTTGAGGTCAGTCATGGTTCTCGCGGCTGCGAGAGAGAAGGAGGGGGGGGGGGGGGGAGGCGCCAGGCTGTCTGCGGCGTCACTCCACGCGTCTCTCTCAGTCTCGCTTTATTATTTCTTATCGCTGACTCGACAAGTCGGCAGGCCAAGCAACAAGAAGGAAGTCTCATGTTATTATCGTTTTAACAGAGCTAGCTGACAAACTATAACATAAAAATGTACAGAAACACTTTTTTTTTTTTCTGTTTTTTTGAAACACAATTCAGAATTTCATGAAATTTAAAAACTGCTCTTGTATACAATAAATTCTCTTTTTTTTTTTTTTTTTTTTTAATTTTTTCCTGAAAATTATTTTAAAAGCAATTCCGTTTTAACTATGAGTTCAATCAGATTGTTCAATGAGGCCGGTATATAATATATCTCTGCATGGTGTATATTATTCTCCCATTGTACTGTACACCTCTGGACAGCACGAACGTTACTTCTGCCTCACTTGCTAGAGCTGCAGCTCCAATAGACAGAGAGATGCAGATTTAGTGATTTATGATGAGCACCAGTCTAACAATATCAAAAGAGTTTTCGTCACCACGCCACCATAAACTGCATTTTAACGTCTACAAAGAAAGCAAAGTTCGTGTTGTCCAGAGGTACGTGTACGTGGAGCTATATTTTAACAAACTATAACTCCCATAGTTTGAATTTTGGTATATACCATACATCGGATATACATCAGTGTATAATTCATAATGTACGACACGCTGAAAATTATTGGGAAAGGTTAAAGTGAAACCGAACTCTTCTCTAGATCCAGAATGGTACCTGCGTGAAACAGCAAATAATATTTAGTGTCTTATGAATTCAAATTAAAAAATGATTTATTCGTCAAATTCCAAACATAAAATACACAAACATTGATAATGCAAACACTTTGAATGTGAAAGTTAGACACGTCAAGAAATTTACATATTTAGAACTTAAACTGTAAATAAGAACTAACACCATAAAAACCACAATCATTACATATTAGAACTTAAACTGTAAATAAGAACTAACACCATAAAAACCACAATCATTACATATTAGAACTTAAACTGTAAATAAGAACTAACACTATAAAAACCACAATCATTATAAGTTAACAGTTCCACAGAATTTTTAAAATCTCTGCAATTTGTAATATATATCTTTTACACAAAGTGGTATATAGCTTATATAATAATTATTATATACAATCTAATACAAATTGCGAGGGGTCCTTTATTATAAAGTTCTAGCCCCCATATTGATATTGATTGCATGAACTTTTCTTTCTGAAGTATAATTTATAATGATATGAAATTTAAGGCACTTATGATTATAAAGAGGCCCTGACTCATGTGTACATCAGTACTTTAAGTATACTTATATTATACCCGGGGTTTTACATTCATTTTTATCGTGATAGTGCATGGTAAAATATGGAATCGTTTAAGTTCTCAAGTATAAATGTAAGCAAGGCTACTTTTGCTGCAGTTTCGTCGTATATAATACCCCCCCCCCCTCCCTCCCCTTTCCTACAGAGGAGCAACGTAAGCATGCTGAACCGCGCCGGGAATATTCCACTCATGCCTACGAGATCGCGAGCGGCTTACTATAAAACAGTGTAGTAGTTAGTAGAGCGAGAAAAAGAACCTGAGAGCATATTTATTTGCAATCGCAAAATAATAATAATAATAATTTTATTGTACTCAATAATAAATACGGTATACGACTTGGTGTACGTAACGAGAGTAGAATAGGACTCGTAAGTTATATACGTAATTTTATACACTGATATATAGAACATAGATAATAATAAATAAAGACACTAGCTACATCATATGATTATAATTAATTAATGAAATCAGCAAATACAGTACTAATAAGTCTGATAAATACATACAAGGATTTTTTATGCATAGGAGGTTAATCAAAGTGCATGATTCTGAACTCCTGGTATCCATAATTGCGAGCATGTGATATATTTTACTATATAGAGTATAAGCGTTAATAAAACTTCTTTCACGTATTAAATTGTCAACAATGTCTTAATTATGATAAATTAAATTATAAAGGTGACAATATTGAAAAGCACAAAATCAGACTCGTGAAATTTATTTCTGAGTTTTGAAATTTATCTCAAAGTACTGTGAAGTAAATTTAGTCACTTGCCAATTTAAAGTTTAAAAGTTTATTACAATAAAAAGATGCATGAATAGAGTCAATACAGTCACTATATACGTTTACGTATTATACACATATGACTGTATTTAATACGTATTCGTTGATGTTACGAGGCATCGTCAACAGATCCGTATTAAATACCTAACACCGTCATGTGAACGTAGTGAGTGTTCATTTATACGCTATACAATAAGCCAACAAATATCAATATTAAAATCTATTTAATTTATTATGTAGTTTCTAAATAGAGAATGATATTAAAAATCAAAGTGACAGAGATGAACACAAAGATATCATTACTATTATTAAGTTGTGATGTTTACATTAATGCAATCATTACTGAGCATTCAAAGTGTCCCTAAACATAAACATGACGTCATAAGATGTTTAACATTATCTCTACTGCTGATATAAAAACATTTAGGTACAACTTAGTTGAGGAGAGAATGTTCTGCCTCCTGAATTAAAAAGTTGAAGTGTAAAATATTTTGTAAATAAAGATTTTCTATTTAATTAATTATACATCATGTCACCAAAATAAATGTTTTATAATACTTTAATTAGCTTTAATTATAATTTATTATTGTTCTTTTATATAATTATAATTCTTGTAACAATATTCACTTTCTTATGTTAGATTTGCACGTTGTCAAACATTAATTCTATTCAAATATTACTGCTGCTGCTGAGTGTTTTATTACAAATGTTCAAACACCACAGTGGATAGTTCCTCCCACGCAAACCACACACCCCCAAGTTGAGGAACAGCAGCCAACTGAGGACGAGAACGGGAGGGTCAGGTCTCGAATTGGAGAACATGAAATCATCAGTCATACACCTTTTCCGTGCAACGTTTAAACAATTATACAACAAATATAAACATGAAAATAATGTTTATACAACGTTGCATGTTAGATATTTTGGTATATATATATATATATATATATATATATATATATATATATATATATATATATATATATATATGCCCTGTGTTATTCTTACGGGGTATGCATGGTGATAAATCAGGCGGCAAATAGAAGTTTTCCGAGGTAACGACTGTACATTTGATAGATTCGACCATGTGGTATATAGAACAAATAAATACATAAAATATTGTTCTCTATTGTTTTGACATTGCTGTGATAGAGCAAAATTGTTATGGATATATAATAGAAAAAGATCGTTCTATTGACGTAAATGTTGTCCTATGTTTATTGTCGTCCAGAATGATTATTGCGATAAATCCGCGAGGACAACAATAAAGAGGCATGCAGTGTATCACGTGACCACGCAATGGGGACCTCGTGATCACCGCATGCTGGGAGTGCTTGTCTGATATGTTGCTGGCTGCAGAATCTCACTCGGTGCTAGTTGCTATTAAGCTTTGGCATGGCCTAGCTTCACTTGGCTTGCTATACTAACTTTTGCCTGCTAGCTATATTATATAGCTGGCCAAAAACCTGTTTCACCTGTAGATAAATACATATATATATATATATAAAAGTTTGCGAGTTTCGATGTTTCTTTTCTTTCTCTGATGGTAAATGTTTTTCTTCTACGTCATTACATTAATTTGACTCTCTAAATCTTTCATCAAGCGTTATCAAATGACAGAGTTATAGCCAATTAAAAATTGTAAATTTTAATGCAAATTCAAAGTTTTTACACACATTCATCAAATTCCAAACCATATAAACAAATCATAAAAAATTATTATTATTATATTTTTTTTCACTCATCCAAATCTTTTATAATTTGGTTAAATAAATACTGTTGTTTATAACTAAACAAAATATCTGAGTTTATTAAGATGTAATTATGCTATATAATAATATATGTAGTCAGGACACCTCATAATATATATTATTAAAATCTCAAAACAGCACCAACTTTACCCCTGCATAATTTGTTGGAGCCTGCAGTTCCATTTAAAAATACAGATTATGCAGATTCGATATGTTTTGGGAAAGGTAAGAAAAACACCCAGCCAGCACAGCAAACCAAACATCAAAGGATGCATTGTATTAAAAGGCACCATTGAAAGTTTAACCATATAATAAGTAATACTAGTTTAAATTTTCCTTAATTGGATTTTATCACAGCGCTCGGCCAGTGTTATTTATATAAATAAAATGCATGCCTACCTACGTCTGGTTTGACCTATCTCCTCTGTCTGAGTTAAAAGAAAATTATAAATGTAACATTCGGCAGTTGTATGTATAATAGGTAGCATGCACTTTTGATAAAAAATAAAATAATGTATATTATACAGCAGAGTTAATTGCCTAGTTTCAAAATCGGCAATTTGCAGTTTCAACTAAGATCGTAATCCCATCTTTTTACCAGGAAAATGATCCTTACTGAAAATGCAAATTGCCGGTTTTGAAACTAGAGCTAGTGGCCGAGCACTGTGATAAGGACGAAGGAAGAGTTGAATTTTGTTCCTTCTAATACAAAATTTGTTGTTTGTTATCCACTGTACGAACTAGTTCAAGTTCACCACGCGGAGCTCCACATTATATGGACAACGCCCACACTCAGTAAAATATAAAGCTCGTTATACTGCATGAACGACCGAGGTACTGTCATACGTTAATACTCATATAAATATAATCAAGCTTTTCTGTAATAACGTGCCATATGTATATATGTTATGTATAATACCTCTGAGGTACGGTACACGTTCAAAAGCTTTCATCATAGATTTTATTTTATTCTAAAATTTCAACTGCGTAGATTACAAATCTCTTTTTACAAACCTTTTTTTCCCTTCAATTTTCAATGCTATTGTTGTGGATACAACAATTGCTTGGTTATATAAAAACTTTTGTATTATTATAGTGATTTTCAATACAAAGCTTTGATGGTGTACTAAAATTCGTGACCTTGATCGCGAAGAGCACGTGCCGGACACGTGAGAAAGACGGTGGGTTCCTCGCTCGCACCACCCCCAGACGTATATATCCCGCTGCCTATATGTATAATATTATAACATGAATCACGTGCCGTTTATTTTAGATATTCTTTTGTTGCTTGATTGGCTAAGATTCATTTGATCTCCTCTTATCGTCAAGCAAACCATGCAGCTTTTTAAAGTCGCAAACTTTCAACATTTTCATACCTGTCTTTAAATTTTCAAAACAGTAATGAAATCATTTGAATTTGAATCATGAAAAAAAAAATAATGTTTTTTATTCATGTAAATCAAAGGTATATAATTATTAGATAGATAGCGAATGTTATATGTAATATATATATATGATATTTGCAAAGTCTTAATCATTCAATCATTCAAAACACTACACACACACATGTCATGATTGCTCAATTATATACACAGATAAACTTAATAGCATCACTTAATGACTTATTAACTATAAACAGAATTAATGACACATATAATTATATGTATAGTGAATATAACTTACGCTATCAATTTATCGTTTGTAAGCAGCTTATTATAATTAATTATTATAGCTGCTGTGTCAGTCTGTCTATACACATGTATAAGAATTGATTTTTTATTGTGTGTTAATTGAGTGATGACAAATATTACTTTCATGCAATTGAAGTTTCCCTGATAAAAAAACCATCTCTATAATATTAAATATAGACAAATGTACAAGTATTAATATATCGTACAAGCTATGTGTCATCGTCGAGTTGCGATTATCCAATAGTGCCCTTGTACTCGGTATAGGAATATAATTATAGTAATGAGTAAATGTCACTGACATATAATGCATCTTCAATATTATATTTATGAATTAAATTATTCCTTTATTACATATAGCAATGAATTTGCTCTTAAATTAAAAGTCATTAAAATATAAGGCATATATTTATTAAGATTTTCTAAATCCCCGTCGATCGCAAGTATTATAAATTGCTTATCTGATTTTTGACCTCTACTGCATATGGTCTGCTATATTTAACAATAAACATGTTTTGTTACATGCTTTAAATTATGAATGTATTGCACATGCAGATTTTTTTTTTCTGGGTTTTCAAATTCTGCATGGGATCGAAAAGTAACATATTAAAAAAAAAGTAATTATTGAGCCTTCATATCATGTTATATGCACTCTTTAAGAAAAAAAAAAAAGAGAGAGAGAAATTGTTGTCTGTAACGCACGTCAAAATTTAGTCATATTAATTAAATATAAAAAATGTTCCCTTCACAGAAATAGCTGGAAATGTTGGAAATGTGAAGTTGGTGGTTATTTAGTTTGTAACTCAGTTTTGAAACTTTGTAGATAGCTTTGAAGTGGAAGTACTATAGTCGATTGCAACAACGAATGTAAAGTTCTTGCAAAGTAAAAAGTTCTTGAGATTGCAAAACACGAAAATACGACTAGAGAGGACAGAAAGTGTGCACTTCCGGAAGGAATATTACATTAATTTGACAATATTCTCGGAGAATTATGTCATGTTTACATAAAACAACAAGTATTTCAACAACATTCTTTGATCTTGTTGTTTAAACATTTAAACGTTTTAATGTGCCGCGCGGCAATGAAATACAGCTAGTATAACCTTGTAACCATATATGATATAACACAATAACACAATCATCAAACTTAAATAAGAACAGAACGATTTGCACAGCAAAGATAACAAGTCCGTACATGTTTTTTTCATTTTATCATATAATTTGGCATCGTTACCAGGTGCTATATATTATAACGTTATATGAGTTATCACATATCATGTCACCGAAAAAAAATAATGGAGTGGAATGGAGGTGGTTTTGATATTTAAATATTTATTGAATGTTTTTTTTTTTTTTTTTTAATGCAATTAAATATCAAATTCAGTTTCAGCATGCATTAATTGTCAGCGTTAATTTTATTTACAAACTCCTAAAAAAACGTTGTTTTCTTCATAACAACTTTGCAAATATTAAAAAAATAAAAATGCAATGTACAACTCCGGACAGCAAGAAAATTACCTCTGTATACGACTTGCTCAAGCTGCAATAACAATGTTTTGTACTTTGGGGTGAGGTAAGAAGAGAGCACTCAATCTAGTCTATCAATGTGTCACAAAGAGTTTTGGTTCATAGACTGCGTGGTATAATTAACGCTCACAAATAGATACAGTTCATGGTGTTCCAAGTCCCATGGTGTACCTTTTGTATTGTATTTTCTTTATTTTATCATCTCTTTCATGGACACAAAATATATTATCACAATATAATACAAGTCAAATAAAAAAACAGCCCATGGGGCAAACGAAAAAGATGCTGAGCAGTCATCCATATTCACATGATTCACATAGTAAGTAAGTGTTCATTCACACATTCATTCATATCAATTAATAGTACAATTTTACTATCATAATAAATATTATTATAAATCCTAGCATTGCTATTGTAAAAAAATAATAAATTAACAAAACTTTACATTAATTTTATTTAATATTTATCAATATATTTTACATGATTAGTATATATATATTTTTTTTCTACCGTGTACAGGCAGTATAGTATTATATACCTTATCTATGACATAACAATATAGTATTAGATAGAAGAAAACATTAGTATAAGATACAAGTTCAAATTATTCTACTATACAGTTTTACTGCCTTGTTATGACATGTTGTTTATGATGGTGCATATTAAATGAGGATGATGTCATAATAAAGAAATGAATCATAATCAGATCACGCTGTAGACAAGTGAACCATGACAGTTGGCATGCAGAAGCTTGCAATAACCGGACAGTTATCATTAACAAGAACTTGATACAACTGGTATAATAATTGTTTTTCAGTTTTCATTATCTATTAAAAGTTATCAATGATTATTATTTTTCAAGTGTTTTTTTTCCTTTTAAAATTTTAGCATATGTAATATATCTCAAGGATATTATTTGTGGTACAAGATGAGTAGAAATATTTTAAATTATAAATTGGCACGAGGTTAATTGTTATATTTTATTACAATAAAAATAAAATATCACGTGTAAATTGGACCCTGATTAAAACCGCCTATAAGTGAAATTAAGGTAGGAGATAATATATTTTATATTAAAGATAAAAGAAAGTGGCAATCTTAAGTTGAAACTAGTTTTAAGCCCGTATGATTCTCAGTTACTCGTATATTAAATGTCAATATTTTAAGTGTATCTTTTTTTAAAATTAATTCCAATGTGCTTTTTCCGTCATCGGTACGTATCATACAAGTACAAAAGTAAAAGCGTTCGAAAGAAAAGAGTGAACTCGGCTAGGAGTTTAAGAAGGTCTCTGGTTTAACTCTTGGCCGGGTCACATATGGTCACACTATTAAGCCTGAAAATTAATAAAAGCAATGGCAAGGATTATCACTTTATCAGAGTCTCTGTGTCTTCTAGGTAGAAATGTCAGAAATTTACCAAAGTCTCATGCAGATCTGTAAGCATATATGTGTGATTTTACGACCATATTAAGACACGAAAGTCTCTGAAGTATTGCCACAGGAGATAAAAGAGTAGATGTTGAGTTCTTTACAAAAGATCAAACTTTACTTGTTTGTCACCTTGAATTAGGCATGCATTAACTTACTGAGAATATAATACGATCGAGTGGGAGGGTCCACTTCTTTCCCATGCTTCAATACAAGGTGGGTAAAGGTCTGACCTTTACCCACCTTGGCTTCAATATAAGTAAAAAGAACATGTACATACGTATAAAGGCATTTATTATGACTGGAATTTGTAATCTTAATAAAGTGATCACACTTATCATGTTAGCCCGCCCTTAGTTTTTAGAATCATCCCGTGAAAATTTGCGTATTATTTACTAACGAGATGAAACTACATGATGCGAAAAGAGAGGAACCGGTTCCCTCTCAGCAATAACTTAAATGTTGCTTTATTGCGTTATCCGCGGCTGCGGCCTGTTACCTCGTTCAACAGCCGCCGCCCAAAAGACGTGCACAACTAGCTGGTCCTCCGCAGGCCGGAACAATGTGCGTCATTATGAACCACCAGCTGTTGATGGAGCTCAGTCCGTGTGTAGAATCCTCCCAGGTTGAATAATAACTTCAAAGAGGCAAGCTAAAAAGGAGAAATATTACCAATGTATAATTTTTTATAAAACAAATATTTGCTTTTTAAAATGAAAAATTTTGTTGTTGATCGAAATATAGTTATAATATTTTTTGATAAAAGTTATGTTATGCAAAATTGAATCATTGCAAATTAATAATAAATTATAAATAATAAATAACTATAATATATTAAAGGCTGCTTAAACTGCTCAAATATTACAAAAATAAAATTTTTAAAGGTTGCAACTTTATTCAAACAACATTAAAATGTTAGGCCTTAGGCAAATCTTTATTTAGGCAAAGGTGATTCAGGTGTTGCAACAGATTGACAGTCAAAATTATTTGATCATGCACTGCATAATATATATTAAAATATTTATATTAATTAAATAATATTGCATTGTTGTTTTAATTTAATAAATTTAATTTTGATTTTATCAATTTTGAAATTAACAATCATGCAGTTTATTTTTTAAGACACGACTGTGCAATTATGCAATTTTATAACGATATAATATAATATTTGCAATTCAGGTGCGCAGAAAATTAAGAAAAATATCTGTTTATAGTGTTAATACAATATAAATAATAATAATATTTACAGTATTATATTTAATAAATAATGTAAATTACGAAATTTTGTTTCCAAAGAGGAAATTATTTATCATAATAGTTAGCAGGATGTTGCTGCATATATATAAAGATTGACAATACATTATATTTAAATTTGATTATCCAGAAAAATATGAAAAATGTGACATAATACGATAATATATACGGAACAGTAAACCCCAAGGGTGTAGGTGTATAGAAAAGTCGTATTCGAGGAACGTCAGTAATTAATAAATTTCTGGCAAGATGGCAAAACATATTAAAAATTATAATTAATTCATAGAAGTTAAACAAATTGTGGGTATACTTAATAAACAAAAATTAAATTTTAAACAATGAGTCAATTTATGAAACACTAGGAATTATTAGACAAATTCAATATTAATTAAACTTTATTAGACCGTTAAAAGGCTTAAGAAACTTTTCTTCCCAATGTTTCGAAAAGGTGATATAAGACAACATGAAGTCAGAGTTATATTTAAAGTTAAAAACATTGCATTTGCCGGGATTCAAACGTCGAAGCCGAACTGTGCTGGTAACGGCCTTGATGACTTCACTTTGTTGTATACGTTTGTCTGTACGTTTGGGCTGGGCTCTGGCCAAGAGGTTAATAGTTAAATAGTTAAAATTATATGATATTTTCTCGGTAGGTCGCCGGAAGTTTCTGGCCATTCTATTTATATTTCAGCGCTGCAATTTCACCCACTGATCACGTCAGTACTGCTAACCGTTCTATAAAATTTCAAAAATGAATTACAAATAGAATAGCTACAAAATTTACACTTCCAGAAGGAATATATCAAATTAATTTTACTGTAGCAAGCAGGCAAGATGCTCGCGTTTTTCATACACCCACCGTCACCTATACCCCCTCAATCGCTTCTCAATACATGCGTCCTTCAATCTCGAGCATTGCCTCAATTAATTAATCTGAATATCTATTTTCATCAGTCTACGTGTGATAAAGAGTCCTTCACTGATACCTTGACAGATTTTACTATACTTGTAAAAGGACTCTAATCAGTGTTATTGACGTATGTGAAATTAAATGGAATTATGATGATAAAAGATAATTATTTCATTCTCAATTGTTTCCGCCCGTAATGTTGATTGATTAGCATTTGCATTTTTATTTATTGTATATATTATTCATGATGTTATTATATATATATATATATAAATATATATAAATGCATGTAAAACTGAATTAACTAATTACGTAGTATAATAATCATCACCTTAGAATGAGAGTGCCCAAATTAAGCACCATGAGATTTTAGTGCAATTATCGGTCTTATATTTTATGCAATAAGTCTGTAATTGAAAGCAGACATCGTGGTGCATAGAGCATGTAGGTACGCATAGTCTCATTTTGAGGCAACGAAATAATGTTTTTTGTTTGCATAAGACTGCATTCTTAAAAAACTACAATCTTCATAAGTATATTATGCATTTTCAGCAGAAAAAAAAAAGTTAATTTAAATGTGTACAAACTAAAATTAAATCCTTTCCAAATTGTTACTGTACTAGTTATAGGCTACAGATAGAAACTGCTATTTTTTTTTAATATGTTAATTCCGAACAGAACGTAATAAATCGCTGCTGATCTTTAATATTTGTTGATTGAGGGCTAATCTGTTAAATCTTACTGCTGATCTTTAATATTTGTTGATTGAGGGCTATATAATCTGTTGAATCTGAGTAGCCATGAAACTATATTAATAGTTAATGAATGTGATCTAATTTTTCTTTCAATTGCCATGAGTTTATCGTCTTTTCTTATCACATGCATCTTCTGAAAAACAACCTTTAAATAAAGCAGATCGAATTTGTTTTTCTGATTATAGTGGCTGGATCCAAGGCGTGTCATACTCCAAGTTTATTATATATTATTTTCTGAAAATAATTTGATGCTAATAAAATTAATATTTTATTTATTTGATGCTACATACATATGTATGTAGCATCAAATTAATTTCAAAAAAAATTGTCCGTTAAATTGTCCGTACACATCACGTAAAAAAAGACAAAAGAGTTCTTCTGTGGTGGGAAATTTAAGTAAACATGTCCATGCAATCTTATGAGCCACTAGGGAGAGGATAAAGATGTTGTGATCACGGTCCCAACTTGTCCGTCCAAGTCAATTATTTGTATAATTTAAGTGAGGAAACCTCAGTCAGAATGATCACTATATATTATAATGACAGCAATGTGCGGTATATTATTGCTTATTGACTTTTAGATAATTAAGAGCTGATTTGTAATAGAGTGACTAATTATTTCTTAATTTTTATAATCTAAAAAAATTGTAGTGTTCTAGAAATTGTTTATTCAGTAACTATATTTATAGTTTCAAAGTACAGAACGTCATTCAATAGTTTCTCAAAAAGTACCTTCAACATATATTATTAAAATTTATATAAATCGTACTTTGTTCATAATATCAAAACAATGTTAACATTTTTTTTTAAAGATAAAAAGCTTGATTGATAAAAATAAATCAATAATAAGCTGATATGATCACGTTGCTTCTTTTATCAGGTCAATGCTACGTACTAAGCACGTCAAAACAACTGCTGGCGAGCTGGCGAGTCTATGAGGCAGCTAGCTGTCGTAAGATTGAGGTATAACTGGTTCCATATAATCATAGAATAGAATATTAACCTACAAATAGTATTTTAAAACTCAATGTCCACTACACGTGTAAGGATACAACAACAATCTTGAAAAGAGCCGCGCGGCCAGTGATAGCACGCATGTAAAGCACGAGGGTACGACACTCCAATTATAAACCTATTATAGATTGTACGTACCATTGCTGTAAAGGTCATCTGCACTGGTAATATTTGCAAAAGCACATTATATCTGAACAGCTCGAACTTAACTCCTGGCTCACTTAATTGTTAGAGATGGCGTACGTGGCGCAGTGCATTGACCGGTTCTCATTAGATCACCGAAGTCAAGCGCAGTTATAGTACTTTTGGATGGGTGATCGTTTCAAGTAAAAATTTCGTTGCACCCTCCCTGAAGTCAATTATATCTCGCTTTCCAGTGATGCACTTGTGTGTGGTTCAGATATCACTTTGGTCCATTGATAAAAAGTAGAGGTGTCCGTCCTTACTGAGATTTTCTACGACTCCCTTAATCTCACCTCATCAAATGCTGGGACGCGTAACAGGCCGTGGCCAACATCCGTTCCCTCCCTTTTATCTGTATATAATACCCATGCACGTACCCATTACCCCGGCTCGAGCTCCAAGCTCATGGGGATGTATCCTTTTGTAAAAAAAAAAAAAAAAAAAAAAAAAAAAAAAAAAAAAAAAAAACTGGTAGCTCCAATAGAAAAATGCAGATTTTTGAAATTTTGAGGGACATTTTGTAAGAACCCTGTCTATCAATACCAAAATAGCTTTTGTTCACCATCTCTATAGACGGCGTGATGACGCCTACAAACAAAAAGCAGGAGTAAAGTTAGTAGTTTCTAGAAGTATATTCACTACGTTTACATGATGATATTTAATGCGTATTTGTTGACGACGGCTAATGTTATTCTTATGAGGCGTCATTAACGAATACGCATGTAACACCGTCATGTAAACGTAGTGTTTTTGAGACTCCAATGAATGACCCAGGACCTTCTCTATTGTTGTACCAGTACAACAATAGAGAAGGTCCTGGATGATCCCTGCTCTGTTTGTTGGGCGTTGTCAAGCAGTCAATGGAAGTGCATGTGGTGTATTTAACCTTTTTTGTGTGGCTGATAGACCAGGTGCTCTTCTTAACTACCCTAAAATTATTGTATATATTTATTAATATTGGAGCTAAAACTCCAGTAAACCAAGTGGAGTTAAGTGTATGTTGCACATCTCAATCGAGGAGTATTCCTTTAAACTCTTTAAAGACATGCAGTATACCAATGATACTTTTGCTGGAGCTGCAGTTTCATCAGACAAAGATGCAATTTTGAAATTTTAGCTACTTATCACCAAAAATATTAATTTTCATACCTTTCTATGGACTGCAAGAAAACGCCTATGCAAACAGAGCATGCAAGAAGTTTAAAAATGGTCCGATTCGCCAATGTTTATAAAATATCGAATTGAACATTTTTTTTTTAATTCAGAGTATATATCCAATTAACATTTGAAACTGTGGTGGTTCATTTGAAAACTATTAAAAATTAACAATACACAAAACTTTTAAAATATATGCTTACGAAGTATTATATAATTATTATATTTAAAAACTATCGAGTGCGCGCGGTGACTGAATATTTTTTCTTTCCTTTAAATTGTATAATTAAATAAAATATTACGCCAATTAAAAGTTTTATTTAATTGTTGATACTAAGAAACAAAAATTAAAGCAGTAAAATAAAACTCAAGGTTAAAAGAATAAAAAGCTTGCTAAAGTTTTCTATAGCTAAGATGGAACACTTGGATTTTATTTCTAATTCAATTTTGACTAAAACGCACGTGTAACTTTATAATAGGCCTGTTCGTAAACCCTGCTCCGTGTACACTTTCTACACCCAATCGACCTTATATCGCATGTACATAAGGGTGATTGGGTGCAGAAAGTGTACACCGAGCAGGGTTTACGAACAGGTCTAAAATATCAAGATTTTTTTGTAATTTTTCGTGCTGGATAGCATGATATTAAATTATAAAGAGTTTGTTTAGTGCTATTTCGCCATCCGATTATTACAATGTATATTATGTATACAAAAGTATCAACATTTGAAAGACTTGGGGACTATTATACTCTTTTCTTTCAAATGTTGATACTTGTATATACATACATTATAATAATCGGATGGCGAAATAGCACTAAACATACTCCCTTATAATTTATAATATAAATATATTATACGTAATTGAGTGCGTTATACACGATTTATGAAACTGTTCATGATAAGTATGATAACTGTAATACATATTCTATTAATTCTGTATTTCTATATTTTAATTTTATTACGATGTTGACAATCAATCGTTGTTTTTATCAAACTCCTTCGTTAATAAATTATTAAAATTTTATTTATTTAAAATATAAATCCGAAAAAAAAAAAAATCATCTAAATACATTATTTTATTATTGTAATGATGTACGAACTAGAATTTTCCTTTCAGTGCACTCTGTGTGTCTTCAGTCACATTTTGTTACTAGAGAAAGGTTATGGTTTTTTATGATGCTAAAAATAGAGCGCTGCATAGCTAAGTAGCTAGGCCAACCATCTCTATTCCCTCGTCAACCTTGCATGAATACATCATGTTAAATGCAGTTATATTAGCTGCAGGCAGGCGATGCATAAGATCCTAATATCCTGAATTATTAATTCACGAAAAAATGGATGAATGATCAAATATAATTATATTTATTAAGGAACGTAGAAATATATTACACTCCAATTAAAATTATCCGATTTATATACAGTAAATTGGAACAGGAATAAAATTCTAACAAACACTTTCATCCTATCGTATTTTATTAATTGCATAATACGAGATATTTCACAAATAACTTATTCATGCATGTTTTGCTATTCAGCTTGTTTGATATATTATGATGGTTTGTTTACCTCTGGTAATCCTTTGTCCGATTTCACCTTCACCTGTTTGAACGCAGGTAAAAAAGAAAAGGTATATTCTTTTTTTTTCTCTCTCTCTCTTAACGTGCATTCCAGAATATTCACCTAAGTGTAAATATTATTATTTTTTTTAATTTATAAACGGTGCAGATATTTTAACACCTTGCCAAGTTTTACACACAGTTTTTCACAGGTATCATGTGATATACCTGTGACAAATTAATAATTTTCATCCTAATTTTCATGTTTTAAAACTATATAAGTCAACATACATATCCAGAAGCATCTGGAAAAAAATAATCTAGATATTACATTTTTGAAATGTGTGCATTCCTTTGTTTTCTCATATCATTTTACATGTTATGTTACTTTACTACATAATATACTATATTCTCAGATTCTTAGAAGAGAGGGAAAAAAAAATGTTGTTTATTGTTTCCTTTTTTTTTTTTTTTTTTTTTTTGTGTCCGAGTGATGCAATGAGAATTAAACTATCCGCTTTAAACACGATTATCGCTTTCAATGAGGTGGAAATGAAGCAGATGTGCTCACTTTGCAAGCTGGCTAATCCGATAAGACACGAGCATAATAATGTCAGCAAGCCAACTCTTTCCTCTATCTAGCTTTACTTTGTTATATTCGAGCATATAATAATATATAATATATTATGTAATAAATATAAATCAATGCTAGTTTTCCTAGTTCTATTATATCAACAATAGCATGCATGGAAAATATATTGCCTTTAAATTTAATGTATAATAAACTTCATATTATATACTTATATATTTTTATTATGCTATACATGAAATTGACAACTTTTTATATAAAAGTCTCAATTCATTTTTTTTTTCTATTTCATGTAGTTAATGTAACATAATATAAAAAAAAAATACACACTATATATTAATTTTAATATACTACGTTTAATTTATGCAGCAGTTGACCACCATCCAATCAGATGACCGTTTGTCTGCAACTCTGCAATCCTTTCCGGATTTTATTCCAAAAAAAGAAAAACATCAATCAAGCACGGATTTATAGTGAAATTTGAATCCACACATTCTCCCGAATTTTAGATTTAACGTCCGCCCTCATTCCTTCGTTTTTTGTTTTTCATGCCCCCCCCCCCCCCCCATTTTTCAACTCTGACCCTATTTTTTTTTTCTAAGACACCAACTGGACCAATTTGGGAGGTGATTGGTGCCTCCTCGTTCAATATTCAATTTGACTCATTTTAATAACTGAAGTACAGTATCACCTTGTTCACCATTACACGAATGCTGTGATTAATTACTATATACTCTATATACGTACGGTCTCCCCACAGATGGATACCACAAAATGATACAAAATCTTATCACTCACAGCAAAACTAGTTTGGGTTCACAAAGAACCGAGATGTTTAAGTTAAATAATACACATAAGTAAATTGTCAAATTTATAAAATATACCGTAATATATATATATATATATATATATATATATATAATATATAAATCAAATCAAGGTATTTTTGTTTTTCGGCATGTAAAGACATAAAAGAATTAAAAGAAATTATTTAACTATAATAAAATTCATGATTAAATCTACAGTACATACAAAGTGTATTATGGTTTATAATTATTATAAATTATAACATAACTAGAGGTCACAGAAAATAAAATAATGCAATTCAATTGCAATGAATACATGCACATACAGCAATGAGTAATAAATAAATCATAAATACACGATAAAAAAGTGCAAGTGATGCACATCAAGTTGGTAGCAATAGCCTTTGCCTTTTTAGCCTTGTGTTATTCATAATGCGCAGAACAATATGATTACTTTTGAACATTAAAATTTTGTGACTATAAATAAAATTCACAAAAAAGTAAACTTTTAATGTTATATGTCTTAGGTTATCATGTTCTAAATATAAAAAAAAAAAAAAAAAAAAAAAAAAAAAAAAAAAAAAAAAAACTGTCGGTTATAGTTCTTAGTATTTTGGACCAGCTAGAAAAGCGAAGATAATGAAGCTATTCAACATAAAATTAATGTTAATTCTCATAGAATGAACAGCTGTATCAAGAACTCGCGTGTTATTATTGTGATTTGTTGAGATACGAAACCTGATGTATTCGTAATCTTTGTGTTCCACACTTGCGAATGTGAGGAGCTCTCTGTGCTTCTCTGCACTCACAACTTTGTCATCATCCCCCCCCCCCTCCAGTTTTGATACAGAAATAAAGCAAGATTTTTTATTTATTTTAACATGGAAAGACAAAATAGATCACGTCATATAAGCAGCTATCACCCTAAAAAAATGGAATTTTAAAAAATACATTATAAATATGAACATACATCGTAAAACATTTTTTCATCGTTTAATGAAATTGATGTAAAATTTATTTGAATTATTATTGGCTATTCTATTTACAATTTAAATAATACATGAGACATGATCGAGTGTTAATTTTTAAATACATTTGTTTATAAAGTTCAATAATTATTGTATTTTTTTTTTAACTCATCCCTGTATGCTTGGTAAGCTGAAGGTAAAGAACGAGCAAAAAGACAAAATAAATTTAATGTTATATTATACGCGTATACTAATTTAATTTTATTAATTTTAATTATAATTTTTGTTAATTTTATTATTATTATTATTATTTGTGTTTTTAACTCCCAACCTATAGTTGGAGTGGTTAAGCGCCAGCACCGGGCCCAATTGAGCCAAGATGAAGGCGCCCGCTGATCCAGTTGGTGATGTTACGATCCAGCGTCTCCTACTCAGCTGCGGGCAATGAGGGCTTCCCGAGTACACCCGCAAATAGCCCATCACACAGCCTTTCGGGCAGGTCCTCTCCTAGGCACGGTGCATGGGACACATTTCCGCTAGCACTCTTGGGTGCTGGATGCCTTTAATCAGGTCACTTAGAGGTGGGGATGCATCTTGGGCTTCCCAAACCAATGCCCTGGCCGCCCTGTGGTTCAAGAACCACAGGCTACGGGCCAGAGGTCACACTCGCAAGGCAACCCCCAACCCGCATGTCCTTCCTGAGCGCGAGGGGACACGTACCGTTAGCCAGAGAAGAGCCTACGCTCATCCCGTAGCTGGATGCCCATTATTATTATTACTATTATTACTGGATTTATTTCCTCTTATTTTTAATTTAAATACGCGCGTCCAGTTTTGATAACAACTACATTTCCAAAAAGCTGAAACCTCTCTTCCCGAAGCGGGTCAACATGAGAAAAGTATTATTATTGAAAATATGTTGAACAAAATTTGATTAAGATCAACTACTATACTCTATTACTGCCAAAAATTCATTTTTTTTTTTTTTTTTTTTTTTAAACGTTTGATATAAAACTGAAAGCGCTGGAAGGTTGACTGTGTTGTCATCAATTTCAATTTTGATTTCATTTAAATTATATATAACAATAAAGAAAAAGTTAGGAAGTGTGTGAGATTATTCATATAATATAAGTGACATGCATGTGGTCAAATTTTGTTTTATAGATAAAATGTTTCTGAGATTTTGACGGTATAATACCACATTATCACACTGATACCACAAAACTATCGTTACAAATTTGCAGCTGTTGTTGATACGACGACATCTACTGTAGCATGTGCTGCTGCATTGTGTCTAAGTGTCTAAGTGTAAGTAGTACGTTAGAAGAAGAGAGAGAGAGAGAGTGAGAGGGAGTAGAATCGACAAGAAAAAGAGAGAAAAAGAAAGAGAACTAGAGGAAGGGGAAGTGGTATAAAGGCGCGACACGGGCAGATTCGCGTGGAGAACGCAATCTGAAGTGAGAAAGGAGCGGCGGCAGACGAGCAAGGCTGTTGCATGCGCTGAGCACGTGGACACGCGCAACCTACTGAGCAGTGTGCTTCCCTTCCTTACTATACTTCCACAGTCTTTGACATCGTGCACCAGTCCACACACAGATTCACCTTAGCCTAGGTTGGCCGCTGGAGTCGTTTTTGCTGAACTGCGATATAGTTTGTGTTGAATACGGACTTACGTGGTATGAACCAAGAATTTCCTCTACTAAACATCTTCCATCATGGTGCTGTAAGTAAAAATTTTGTATTTCAAATGTCACTTTTTGTTGTTATTGAGGTTCTCCTGAATTAACAAAAATAATTAATGGAAACTGGAATGTTATATACCAAATATATAATAAAGTATTTTTAATTTTTACAATCACTGACTAGTAAATAATTGGGCAGGTGATTGATGATTTAATTGTAATATAATCGAATTATTTTTTTAAGGAAGATTTTAGTTATTTTCGTATTCAAATACTCTGTTTTTAAAATATTTAATATATTCATGGAAAAGATAATTATATTACAGATTTGATACTTGAATTAACGAAGGGATGAGTTGTCCAAGTTTCTCGTTTAATTGATCGATGTCTTTTAATTTGACTGCATGGCGCTATATAAATGTGAGAAACGTACGTATAACTCTTTCGTAAATCACCCCCAAATTTGTGTCCCTACAAGGGCTAATGAACGCTCTGATAAAAGAGCACCATGCAGTTGTCAGCACGTACTCAATGTCACCTCGTGTCAGTGGTGCATGTTGACATCGTCCTCGGATCGGCAGCTAGCGCGCGTGTACAGCTCGTTTGAAGCACGTTGGCTATTTTTGAAATCCCAGCAGCTTGCATGCATCGAGGACACAACTTTGACTGTAAGCCAAATGCATTAATTTCCTGTATAAAATTAATTTATTGCATTTTTATAAAATGTAAGAGAAAACTCATTTAAAATATAATAAACAAACGAAGGAATCTTAATGACATTGGGCCATCAGGATTAGAAACGAAATCAAATAATAAAAAAAAGTGCTTATATATATGCAAGTTAAACAAATGAAGCGTAAATTTTACTCCCTTTATTGGCTAGTGGCTACTTGTATATTCCATATTAGCAATTCATCATAAATATTTATAATGTTACTGAATATAGATGTGATTTGCAGCAGAAGTTGCAATTTCTCAATTACATAACTCGAGAAAGTAAGAAAATGCATATGCGACTTGATACATATACGAAGTCCATACACCACAGTGATCTTGTTGCAGAAAATTCTTATGAATGTTTAATAGCTCGACATGTAATAACATATGTATGCACACTTTGTTGTTTGACTTTTCAAGTATGTACTCTGTCTCACATTTTTTTCGGACCATTGTAATCAGTAGCCTAAAAGGTTGAAACTGCAAATTGTGCAGCTGCTGTCTCGTATACAGCCTCGATATGCTTGACTAATAACAAAGAAGGAAGTTCAATATTTATTTCTGTAGAAATATTTAATTACTATGGGTTATGGGTTTTCGCAATATTTTATTTATGTGTTGTTATATTTTTTACTAAAATAAAGAGTAAAAGTTAATTAATAATTTCGTAATATACTTAACTTTACTTAATTTACTTGGAAGGTAATTAAAATATTAAAAAATAACTTCTAAATATAATAAAACATTATTTAAAAAAAAAGGTATATTGTATGTGGGACATATATTATTAAATATATTATATAATGTGTGTAGCGGTAGTATAGTGCCTCAGTCATTGAACTCCGAAAGAAGTAAATAATGATCGTTAGATCGTCAGTACATTGCGAATGATAAATTAATAAATGGTCCGTCTTGTGGAATATTTCGTATAAAAATTTATTCGATATAGAAATTTAAAAAAAGAAAAGCAAGAAAAAATGAAAACATGGCATTTATATTTATACAAAAATACATTCGAGGACAGGATATTTGGCCAAGCAAACCTCGCTTGTAAAATCAACATAATAACTCAAACTGCGTGGCTGCCTGAAATTTGCTTGACAGTGAAGTTTGTCAAAAATTGACAAAGGTTTTCTTGAAATGACCGACCTATGCAAGATAATTAAACTGCACCCAGTAAAATGTTCGAGGACGTTCTCATAGAGAGTAATTGAGGGTATAATTGATTTAATTTATAACAGAATAACATTAACAGAAGTTATAACTTTCACTTTACTAAATAATAATAAAAAGGTGTTTGAATATATATTATTTTCTAAATATAGTGCGTTTGCAATTTAAAATTGTAAGCATAAATTTACATATATTTTTTTCTTGTTACACAGCGGTTAAAACTCGTTTCTTTTTTTTTTTTTATATGCAGAACATAATAATTATATGTTGCGATAACAGTGCGAGCGATTTACTAGCTTCATTAGTGGTGTGTGCAAGCTGATATGGCGGCTGTTTTGCTTGCTGACATCTGCATCCCGTAGAGGCGTTTCAGCTACATACGAAGTCTCTGATACTTTATGGATGCATGACATTATTGTGTAGCCTTGTCATTGTCGGAGTCGTTTCCTAACACGCGACCAACATTTTTCAACAGAGCCAACAACAAGTGAGAATTAGCTCTTCGAAGTAAGCTGCTACCGCAAATTTACAAATTTGGCATTGACAAAATCATGGGAGTAACATTTGTTAAACAACAACATCTTCCATGCTTATTGTACTTCCACTATAGAAATTTCAAGAAAAGTTCAATGCTACAATAAAATTTATATTGATGATTTTTTTTATTAAAATCATAACAGTATGATACTGCTAATTATTATTCTATTGTCAGTTGAATGTTAAAAGATAAAAAATTGAAACTGAATCCATATTAATATTGAAGAACAGCTTTAGTTTAATACAAATTAAAGAATTACAAACTAAATAGCTTATTGTAATTTTAAAATGTTTTCATGGTAGAAAAAATCGTGGGTAGTCGGATACACGCAGAATATAATTATACCGCTTGTCCAAGCAAATTATGTTTCAGCACTACGCAATTAAAGTTTATATATTGTAATTATTATACGTATATATACAATATAATTTATAATGCATGTGAGAGCTGTGGTTGATGTAAAATGTTCAAAATTGGACATCTATTTTAATTGTAAAATTGCAGAATTTTCTTTATAATGCAAGAAGCACGATTTACAATTGCAAAAATAATTATAATAATAATTATTAATGATTAATATATTTTTATGTAGTTAATTATTATACTTTTATTTAGTTATATTATTTATAATATTATTGATATCTCAGGTAATTAATATATAAGAACTATACACACGATAAAGGAAACACATGCAAGAATTATAATAAATTGAATTATTTTAAATTATTATTTAAAATAATTCTTTGTGATAGTGCAAAGCATTAGAATAATACTGTTACGCAGCTATGTATATAGATTGTTATATCATTATATAATAGTATGATACTGTATGAGTTCTCTACCACTCCACCGGCATGGCAGGCTGCGGGCGCAAGTTTTCACTCATGCAGCCCCTGTAAAGTAGACTGATTGCGTTGCTCATGCAACCACCATATACTCATCCATTCAGGTAAGAAACCTTACCCATTCGATCCAATCCCCTGTAACACAACTCTGTCGGTCCAGTGCTAAGACTGTTGGGCCAGTACTGTGCCAACACTCCAAAGTACCGGCAGGCGCGGATCCCCGAAATTTTGGATTTAACATGGGCAATATAGGCATTTCCCCCACTCAAAAAATTTTTTTAACATTGGTTTTATGGAGGCAGCCCCCCCCCCCCCCCCGAATTTTTTTTCTGGATCCGCGCCTGAGTGCCGGTCCAACATCATATTTTTGACACCCTGTGTTTACTGGGTCCATTCGTATAAAATTAGTACTGTTAGTAGATTTAATATTAATTATCACACCTCACATCAATATACGTAAAAAAAAGTAATACAACGTGCAGTCTACGTATTAGTACTTCCGACCGTCGATCTCAGGTCATATATAAGAAATTAATGTGAAATAAGAAGCCAAGTTCGGTAATGATCAGAATGCCGCGCACCCCAGGCCTGAGCTTATATTATACCCTCGGTGGGACACAGTATTTGGACACATGACAGATCTACAACATAAAAAGGGATGTTTCTCGCAATTTCGCGAAAAGTATTTGACCACGTGACCTGTCATTTATATTGAGTATTTATGTCATATAACTCTCGCATGTTCCTTTACCCTTTTTTTGTATAATGAACGAATATATTATTGGAATAACACACGTAATATTAATTTAACAATTAAATATGAAAATATCATTACTGTGAGATATATTCCAGTATAAGTGCATTTTATATATATATATATATATATATATATATATATATATATATATATTTTTTTTTTTGCAACAACATTCGGATCCAATATTATTGCTTTTTATAGCATAAAATATAAAGCAAATTAAGCGGTTTCATGACACTATAATATAGTTTTTCTTCTAATTTTTAGTTACAATGAATTTTTCTCTTATCTTAATTATAGTTAATTTCAATGGGTGAATGAACACTTAGTGAATGGACTGCTCAGCAATCTTTTTCATTTGCCTCATGGGCTCTTTTTATTATTTTGACTTGTACATTGTTATATATTTGTGCAGCCCATGAAAGAGATAATAAAATAAAATAAAATCTTCAATGCAAGCGACTTGCATACGAGACTTTTGCTTACAATTCATTAAGGTAATGACATGTTCTAATTATTCAATTATAAATCAATTTCTCGTGTCCCCATCAGGATCAGATAAAAAATTTATTGCAAGAAATATAAGCAAACATGTATGGTGCGTATGGTATAATGCGTAATCCAAATATAAACTTGTCTTTCTATTTTTTTTTTTTACTTTTTTTTTTTTTACTTTTAACCATATATGCATATAGCAATACCACATCATCATCATCATCGCATACATAATATATATGGTAGTAACTGTAATAAGGCAAAATCCACAAGTAAATAAGTACTCGAAATCTTTAAATTTGTATAAAAAGAAAATTAAAAGAATGAAAGGTTTAAAAATTGAATTTAAATGCATGCTTGGGCACTAGCTTCGAGACACTACGAACGCTATCCCTGCTCTGTTCATGGAGACGTTGTTATATTGGTAATTTTACTAATATTCAACTTTTTTTAATTGCTCTTAATTCTTATACCTTTCCCAATTTTGAAATGCCTGCATCACGTTTTGCATAGTATATCTTGAATATATGCAAGTCAGGCAGGCATTGGTGAAATTTATATATGCTATCCCGAGGTATAATTAATATTATAAGAATTTAAAAGTAAACAATTACATCATTAAAATTTGTTGTGAAAGTAATTCGCATGCAAAACAAAGACGCGGTTGAACACATAGTTTTGATTCCATATATTATAAATATTCTCCAAGGAGAATACATATATCCTCTTTGCATTCTCATTGTACATTTGCACCTATGTTCAACTCCGTTGCCAAGTGCAGCAAGGTCGTGCAAAGAGTAATCAACATCAGCTGCTGTTGCGAATCCCGCCAAGTGTAAAGGTTTGACGTCGCCTAGGTCAGTGCTTGCTTGTTTGCAAGGCGGTTGGCATTTCTATAGTGCGGAAAGGACATAGAGGGATAAGATAGACGGTCGTACGATAAAACAAACTAACGTTAAGTGCTATATAGACCTCTTGCTTCACCACCTTGCACCGTAAAGTTTATAGAATATAACATTGTTTTGTTGTTTTATGAGGCTGGTATATATTGAATGTCATTTGCGCTGAATCGTAACCATGATGCACATGATCCATAAACCGCACCTCAAGCTGTTAACTCTGTTTATGTTCTCCGCTATATATATTATATTTAACTTTTTTATATTTTTTCCGTGTTATTTAATATATCACTAAGAAATAATTGTCATAGCTTATAAATATGTTATGGTGTCCAAAAGTATTCGTAAGGTATAAAACAATAATAAATAATGCATTCATGGGTGTTAAATTTATATAGCAATTAAAGTCAGTTTTTTTTTTATGTGATTATTTGTCAAAGAAATTTCTGTAACAATTAAATTAGCACTGTAATTAAATTGACCTTTCTCATACACCAGTATACAGATTCCAGCAACATGCACACACTAATTTTCTTATTTCGCACACTAGCTACCCTAGTCGAAAAATAAAGGCAGTAGTCAAGTGGTGACTACTGCTAAGTGGTAATTTGAGCAGTGGTCAAGTAGTCACTGCCCAAGTGGTCGCAAGTAGTCACCAGTAGTCACTTTCAAGTAGTCACCAGTAGTCACTTTCAAGTAGTCACCAGTAGTCACTTTCAAGTAGTCACCAGTAGTCACTTTCAAGTGGTCACCAGTAGTCACTTTCAAGTAGTCACCAGTAGTCACTTTCAAGTAGTCACCAGTAGTCGATTTCAAGTGGTCAAATTAAACGGTTTTTTAGTATTTTCTCGCGATATATCCGTCTATCATCACGATGCAGTTTTTTCCCGTTTAAACCAACAGATAGATAAATTATAACTGGAACAAGTAAAGAAATTATTCTTTCACATTTTTAACTTGAATTATTAAAATGTAATTATAATACTTTGTAATAATTCAAGATAAAAACGTGACAAACAAATAGGACGAGAAACATCTATAATATACATACCAATTTTACGCTCCATGCAATAAAAACATTTACTTTTTTTTTAAAACTTTTTTAAAAAAAAAAAACTTTTTAAAACATTTACTTTATTAAATTATTCCTAACTTATTAATTTTAATTTAATTTCCTAAGTATTTTTTTAATTTTTTACAGCAAAATGAAAGAATAATATTTTTTAATTCATACTTTATAAATATATAATAAAAAAAAATATATATGAAAAAAAAAACACGTTGATTATTAAAGATTTATAATTATTAATATAATAAATAAAATACATAATAAAAAATGAACATCTTTGAAGAATAATTACCAACGGCTTTCATCTCGGCGTCTTTTTTATCAAGTTCCAAGAGCCGATAAACATTGACTGTTTAAGGCTACCTAGAACAAATAATTTGACACAAAGTAACGAGAATTTTAATAAATAAAATTTCATAATACGTTTTAGGTACTGAAAAGGTACTTATCTGATGTAAAACTGCTTGAAAAACAAATTGTTCCGGGAGCTCTGCACACACAACCCCGTCTCACATGTGTTTAGTGCCACCATTTTAGATAATTTTCTTCATCACGAGAACCCCGTACAATTGACTACTTGGTAAGTGATCACTTTCTTAAGTAGTCAGAATTTTGTGACAACTAATTAAGTAGTCAAATGCTAAGTGGTCATGATGTTTCGACTACTTGCATAAGTAGTCACAAAATTCTGACTACTTACCAAGTGATCAAGATTTTATGAACACTGAGCGCCGACTACTTAATTGCATAAGTAGTCACAAAAATCTGACTATAACTTATTACGAAGTGGTCGAGATTTTATGAACACTGAACGCCGACTACTTGCATAAGTAGTCACAAAATTCTGACTATATACTTACCAAGTGGTCGAAATTTTATGAACACTGAGCGCCGACTACTTGCATAAGTAGTCACAAAATTCTGACTACTTACCAAGTGGTCGAGATTTTATGAACACTGAACGCCGACTACTTGCATAAGTAGTCACAAAATTCTGACTACTTACCAAGTGGTCGAAATTTTATGAACACTGAGCGCCGACTACTTGCATAAGTAGTCACAAAATTCTGACTACTTACGAAGTGGTCGAGATTTTATGAACACTGAGCGCCGACTACTTGCATAAGTAGTCACAAAATTCTGACTACTTACCAAGTGGTCGAGATTTTATGAACACTGAGCGCCGACTACTTGCATAAGTGGTCACAAAATTCTGACTACTTACCAAGTGATCGAGATTTTATGAACACTGAGCGCTGACTACTTGATTCAGTGGTCCGACTACTTAACAAGTGGTCAAGATTTTGAACACTGAGCACCTGAGCACTTGACTCAGTAGTCCGACTACTTGACCCAGTAGTCTGACTACTTGTTTTAAGTAGTCAAGTACTTGTTTTAAGTCGTCAACCACTTGACTACTAGACTCATTTTTTGACAAGGGTAGCTCCTTCCAACTACAAATCGATCTGCAACACGATGCTGTGTATTAAAAGCTAAAAGTTTGTTGTTATTTTTGTTTCAGAGACGAGGCGACCAAGCAGGAAAGCCTCTCCTTGGTAGGCGATAGTCAAGTGGAGGGCGCGGTGGGCAGTGATGGACTCAAGAAGATCCCAGCGCTCCTGCCGGCCAAGGGTGGCCATAAGGAAGACGAGCCCTCGCCCGCGCGGAGACCCAAGCGGGGCAGTGCGCTCAGACAGGTACTTTTTAAAACTAACAACTCGTTGGAACAGCATGAACCGGCCTCGTTTGCCATCAGAGTTGCAGCTCCAAGAGAAAAAGATAATTATATGCAGATTTATTATTTTGAGGGGAAAAGATGAGCATCTAATGTGTAGGAATCCCAACAACATTCAAGTTCACCATTGCACGACTGTGAAAATGCCTCGCAAAACAAAGCAGGAGTAAAATAAAATTCGTGCTGGCACGAGGTTTACATTACTCGGTTAGAGTGTTATTTAAATTGACGTATTTAGGAAAATTGACCATTAAAGATCCTTATAGATTTCATAGGCAACATATAGGCAGGTATGTACATTGACCATTGACGGTCGACCCCACGATATAATTATAATGCTTCTTGTGCCACTATATTCCGTTTTCGTCTCTAATATTGGTATATATAATGAACAACCTATATAATACGTATTATAAATACTTGAATGGCCTCATGGCATTTGCATGCATGGACAAGAAGAAGAAAAAATATTTTATCATAATTACAATGGACCAATATTATTTTATTTAGTAATTATCTTGTATGTACATTGCATCTCGTGCTCTGTTTGTTGGCGTAGTCAATCTTGCAATCACTCAATCTATAATGGAAGCGCGGTGGTGTGTATTACGAACTTAAACATTTTTTTAGATTGTAGACTGGGTGCATTTTCTTCTCCCATAATTGGTATATCAGTATATCTCTTTGTGTCTTGGAACTAATTAAACATGTAGCAAACCAAGATACATTCCTCCCCCGATGTGTGTACTTTAACTACGTTGCAGCGGATGACTGCATAATATATCAACCAAAATATTATATCATCATTTTTAACGGATGAATAATTATACATTATATTTTGTAATAAATTTCACGATAGTGTATGGTTAGAAATCAAAGTTACAGCAAGCATAATTAATTAAGAATAGTATACGTATGAGTAATATTGTAATAATGTTAATTACGATTGATCTTAAAACAAACACAGTTACGTAACTAAAACATTATTATAGATTTATGAGTGGGAGTATATGAATATGTCATATAAAGTTTTAATGTATTACTAATTAACAGGAGTGAAATAATCTTTTATTTGCTAACGTATAGAGAGCATTCATATCAGGCACTAAAGTACACATTATTTCACTTCACTGAACAATTTTTAATACATACTTTATAATTAAGATATTTATGAATTTAAGTCGTTCTATTTATTTTTTTTTCCTGTTAAAGATTTTTTTTTTCTTCTACGTCTCAATTAATATTATATACAGCCTCTTTAATTATTTTTTCCCTAAAAATTAAGAAACAAAATCGTTTTACTATATATGCTCAAATTAATTTTACGTGAGTTAATTTAACTTATACATTGAACCTTGAACCAATGTTATAAAAAATTACAGAACTAATAGTATAAAATATTATCCGATCCACAAGAATATATATAGCAGTAATTAGTCTGGTTGGCCATGCGTGTTAAATATCTGCAAAGTGCTGACGATTCCTCCTGATGGATTGCTCTCATCAGGTGCTGGTGGCCCTGATTGCCAACCTCGGTCCGGTCAACACCGGCATGGTGTTTGGCTTCTCGGCTGTTGCCATTCCGCAGCTGCAGGCGCCAAACTCCACCATCCCCATCGACTCTGACCAGGCCTCGTGGATCGGTAAGTAAAAAGTTATAGAACTGATTGCGCTGACGTCATGCCCCTGTAAGTTAGGCTGCCCTATGGAGGACCAGGATGCACAGACTAATAGTATATAAACAAATTATGTATTGATTTTTTTTTTCACTTTATTAAACAAAACAAACCAGGTTTAATAAATTCTAAAAATACGCCAATAAACGATAGATAGTATAAAAAAATCCTATCACTATATAGAACAATCAAAACTATTTTTTTCTATTTATTTTTGTAATTTCTCCTACTATAATGCTATATGGTATTTGAGCCTCCACTTTCTCTTTTCTACCCTCCTGACCGTCATCCGTATACCTGCTATGCAACTTTCCCTCGTAAACAAAAACAGCAAACAACTCTATAGTGGTTAAATACCTTGACCTCAGCCGGCCGGCCCATGCAGCCGCTTAATTATAATTATAATGATAATTAAGTTTTATTACTGTCCTAATGGAGTATCGACCTCAAATTTTTTTATTGCAGAAATGGATAGAGCGTGCAAAATTATGCTACCCTGATTTTTTTCAAATTTTTTAGAGCCCGGGAACTATTTAAAAAATATATATATTTAAAGTCCTTTTTGTGACGTCACGAGGCGGCAAGTCCTATCTTTTTCTTGAGGAGCGGCGTCTCGTGACGTCATAAAAAGAACTTTCAATATTTTTTTAAAAATAGTTCCAGGGCTCTAAAAAATCTGAAAAAAATCAGAGTAGCAAAACTTTGCACGCTCTATCCATTTCTGCAATAAAAAAAAAATGAGGTCGATATTCCATTGTGATAACATGAAGGTGCGCTGACGTGAAGTAATTAATTTTAATGCAAAAATTATTTTTTACACTTCTTATAGTTCTTATGTTTTTATACGACATAATTTGTAATTATGAATATTATAATAACTCTTATATGAAATATGCAGGAAGTAATCATAATTAAAAAAGTTGTGATTTTATTATTTATTTTGCTTTGATTTGCTTAAAGTAGTTTTTAGCAGTTAATATATATATATATATATATATATATATATATATATATATATATATATATATATATATATTATATGCACTGCACCGTGCAATCATGCTGTCAGACTTTGGAAATATTTTAGCAAAGCACCATATATAATATATATGCAATCAAAGGCATGCAATTAATTAATTTCTTCACGTCATATGGCCATGCTTATTGTAGACGTATTTAAGTTCTCGTTTATTAAAATTTAGTTAATAATTTAGGGTGACCAGATATCTTGATGTCCAAAACGGTACATGCCCCCAAGATAGAGGCCTGAAGGGCCAAAACCCCCGCCGGAGGCGCGATTTTTTTGGGTGCCACGCCCCCTTTTTTACTTTTTTTTCTTAATGGAATTTCAATTTAATTGTTTTTTTTTATGAAGCCGTTTTTTCCGAAAAAATTTATTTTATTTGTAAATCCATTAAAGAATTTTCGTCATAGATTATACGTAAGTATTTTTTAATTGATACCATAGTTTGGACGAAGTTTGAGTAAAACGCTGTTTTCTGTTCCATAATCCATAAGGCTGCATGTTAAAGGGCTCAGGAAAACAAACTTTGGGATTTTTTTGCGATGAAGCTATTTGAGATGAAATTTTTTGGTTTTCATTTCTCAATAAAGCAGGACAGGTTAAAATATTTTAAGGAAATAAAATAATAAATTATGCAATCGCTCACTCTACTTTAAATACAGTAATATAAATAATTGCATTTTTTTATGTATACATTTTTCATAGAATTAGAAAAAAAGAGATTTATTATAGTCACCATGCAAGAAAACTGTGCCAGTGAGTTGATTTCCTAAAATTAACCTTTTTTCTTGGCCTGGCCACGATTCTATTCATGTTGTAAAGTTACATGTAAAATAAAAAGAAACAAAAGCAATACAAGAAATTTATTATACTCAAAAAGCATACCTTCGAAGGATACTTTCCCAATACAAAAATTATATTTAAATATTTTAAATTGATTTTTTTTTTTTTTTTTTTTTAATTTCGTTATCAAATTTTCCGTCTCCATTCACAATATTTCTAAATGTACGTGTTACTTAAATAATGCAATATATATTTGTTTATAAATAAATAAAATTTAATATAATGTCACGAGATAAATTATACAAAAAAAAAAAAAAATGGAGTATAAAGCAAGAAATTAATTTGAATTAATACTTTTAATCGAACTGCAGTTCATTTTGCAAATAGTGTGAACTCTTGTTATAGAGTGAAATAGCTGAATTAATTTATAGCATTCAAATAGGGCTTAATAACAGCTAAAATTACTTGATTGTATGAATAATATTTGTGGCGTTTTTCCCTCATATCATTTTCCATTTATTTATTTACGTAATATCCATGCACGATTATTGTGAAAAAAAAAAAAGAAAGACAAAGAAATTTTTGTCTCAGCCTCGTCACAATGCATAAGAATGATTTTTTCAATTTCATATATTATTGGAAATTTCCATCAAGTGAATATCATCAATATTAAAGGAGATGATATTTTTGTGCAAAGTTTTTTACTTATTTTTTATTCAAAATTTAATCGAAAAGTAGTGACTTCATTTCACGTAGTATATGCATACTTGCGCGTATATGCAAAATATATGTATTCCGCAATTTTGGAAGAAATATGCTGTTTTGCGAATGCGATCGACAAAAAAGGGGCATGGAGTTGCAAAATCATTTGCGTCCGTACATTTTCGTAAATATTCAAAACCACATTCCTATGAATTTTTTATTTTTTTAATGATAAAAATTTTAAAAAATGTCCCTTTTATAAATTTTGTCCGAAAGCGGTACATTTAGGCGTCCCGAGAGCCTCTTTGGGGACACCGGGACATGGTACTCTAAAACGGTACTGTACCGGTCAAAACGGTACGTCTGGTCACCCTATAATAATTACAAAAGTCTTTCTCTGACGTCTAAAAGGTTATATAATTGATAAAAATTATAATTTTGACCTTAAAGGTAGAGAGATAACACGCCCAATGTTAATAAAAATCGCATTCATCAAATTTATGAAGAAAAAAAAAATAAAATGTTCTCCTTTACATATACCTTATCAGTAGGTAAAATATCAGGTATACAAAAACGCGAGCTAGTTTTCAAGTTATTAATTTTTAAAGCTGACTAATTTAACATGGAGAAATGGAACTTCCATGTTAACATATTGCTATACTATATATAACAAAGTATTATGTACATAATAAATTTCAATATTTTCTATATTATAAATGTATAGCCTTATTTCTAAAATTATGTTACATGATTTAAAATATATAAAACTTTTATAAGTATATTATTCTCACAATAACTGAAATATGTATTTTTTGCATTAATCTGTATATGTTGTTAATTTAATGTTTGTTCATTTTATAGTAACACCTTTGTTTTGTTTTTTTTTTGTTTTTTCAATTTTTTTCCATTTTTTTTTTTTTTTTTTTTCTTAATTTCATTTATTTTTTCTGTAAATTCTAAATTTTATGTGTTTTGCCATCTTATTTTGATCTATGTGTATTTGACGTTCCCCGTATATGAGTTTCTAACTCTTGGGGTTTAATTACCATACAATTATATTGTATTATGTATTAATGTATATGTGTTTTCTTCATAAATAAACAAATGTAAAAAAAAAAAAAAAAAAAAAAAAAAAACTAGCTCGTTTATGTATACTTGATATTTTACCTACTGATAAGGTATGTAAATAAGGAGAACATTCTAAATTTTTTCATAATTTTCATGAATGGGATTTTTATTAACATTGGGTGTATTATACATAAAGCAAATCCAAAATTCAGTTATATATATATTATATATTATACAAGGTGACAAAAATGCAAAAATTGATTTAAGTTATCTTGAACATGTCAAAACTTTTGATGTATTTTTCATAGATTACGATCTTTTTATGAGAGTAAAAATATATAGAAAAAAAGACTTGCTTTTATTGCTGAATTTTGAATAAATTGTCGGATATCTTTTTTAGTTGTTGTCTTTTGTAATCTAGGCCACTGTTTGACCATGCTTGTGAAGTGAGTTGTATTCAAACTCCACACAGGAGCAAAACTGATCAAACAACTTATTTGATTCATACAACATAATTTACATAATTTAAGTAAAAATCAGTCCATGTATATATTTAAGGGCAGAGAGATCTTGAAAATAATAGAGGAGTGCTGTCGTGTATATAATATATATGTATATGGATAAAGTTTAATTGTTTTTGTGACATATAATTATGCAGTTCATGCATTAGTAATAAAGAGCTAGAAATTTCCTCTTTTCTCACTTTTCATTATCATATATATATATAAAAAAAAAAAAAAAATAGAGTCACATCAAAAAAACTATATTTTAAAATACTTCTCTCCTGTCTCTCCAATGTCATAAATGACATTTTTTATATATATTATTTGCGCCTGATCGCCTGACTTAATTTAACATAAATTAATATTTACACCCCGAACTTCCTCCTTCTTGCTATATTTAATTAGGTATGAAAAAAAAAATGTTAACTATATAATATTATATTACAATGTTAAAGTTCATCTTCATCAATAATTGATTGATTCTTAAAAATCATAAAAAATTTCAATCAATTGTAACATTAACTTCATGAAATAAAGTATAATAAAATAATTACACAAATTGTAGTATTTGCCATTATTTTGTGTCTGCGTGACTAATCCTTTTTGTCTCATTATAGCAAGTTTGTCCTCTCTGAGCACCCCTCTCGGCTGTGTGCTTGGAGGCTACTTGATGGACCTTCTTGGTCGACGCACCACGCTACTTCTACTGGAGGTGCCCCTGATTGCTGGCTGGCTGCTCATCTCACTGGCGGGAGGCGTGCCGCAGATCTATGCTGGGAGACTCCTTGTGGGGCTCGGTTCCGGCCTGGTTGGCGCTCCAGCCAGAGTCTACACTGGAGAGGTAAGGGAGGATTTGACATGTGTGAGAAATTAATATATAATTCTTTTAGGAGGTGAATGATTGAAATTGTATGTTTTACCAAATATTATATTGAGGAATATATAGGATGTTAAATTGAATTTTACTTCCCGTTTCATGATTCCTAACATATATAGAGCAATAGAAAGTAGCCACCAGCATAGTATATTTTATTTATTATTCAAGCAGCTTAATTTTTGGTCATCTAATTATTTTTAATTAGGAATTTAGATTTTTATTTATTTATTTTTTTAAATTCTTCTGAGGTTTATAAAATGTTTTAAATAAAGAGAGAATATTTATAGCATCACACATTATCCTTTTTTTTAATAAACAAAATTAATGTAATAATTTATAATATTATATTGCTTAAAATTGATTATATAACTATAAATTAATTCTTTTGCCATTTGATTGTTTATAATTCTTCTGATAATTAATTTATATATTATATTATATTATATTATATTATATTATATTATATTATATTATATTATATTATATTATATTATATTATATTATATTAGATAATTAATACATTATGCAGAGTATCAATGTATCTTCTCCTACGCTTGTTTTATTAGGTGAATATAGACATTGTATAGTGATTATAGGTTGCTTCTGCAGCGGTTTCTAATTGCCCAATAGAGGCTCTCATGTTTTCTTTGCTCATTGTATTTTCAGCCTATATATGAAAGATTCAATAAATAAATACTACATGATATATAGCTCAGAATGTGATACAAAAAGCACATATAAAATATGGGAATTTGACTTTTATTGAGATATATAATTAAGATTTAATCATATAGTTAATTGCATCAAAATTTGCCAGTCAACTTAACATTCATCTGTGCATTATAGTGTGGGAAAAATTTTGTGGTAGCCGGCAGAGGGAATGTGAAAAATATATATATTTTTAAACAAAATACACATTAGAAGTTAAAAAAAAAAAAATACTGAAACTACAAAATATTAGTGAGATGAGATCATAATTAAATTTGTCATATTGCATTGCCTCAGTCAGCTAGATGTCAAAAACTGTTGTACGTACAGCTTGACTCTACACAAAAGCTTATATAATTTGTGTTTAAGACCAGATTTGATTGATTGCAGGTCTCTCAACCTCACTTGCGAGGCACTTTGTCTGCTCTGGCATCCGTGGCAGTGTCTCTCGGTGTGCTGATTGAGTACGGAGGTGGTGCCGCAACCGAGTGGCCACTGCTAGCTGGCCTCAGTGCTGCTCTGCCCTGTGCCGCCCTGCTGCTCACCGCACTTTGCCTGCCTGAGACACCCGCTTGGCTACTGGCACGTGGCAAGACGGAAAAAGCTCGCAACTCCCTACACCGTTTGCGTGCAGACACTTGTGATGTGGAGAAGGAATTAGCTGACCTGGAAGCATTTCGAGCTAACTTAGCCAACACAAGGTCTAACTCAACAAAAACAAATTCTCCTTCTCCATCAAATAAACCACAACAGCAACATTCTGTATTTAAATTACTTTTTGAACCTGCTGCACTTAAACCTTTTTCTATTTTGGTTATTTACTTCTTAATTTATCAATTTTCTGGTGTTAATTCTATAACTTTTTATGCTGTTGAGGTATTTCGTGAATCCAGTGAAGGCATTGATGATTATCTTGCCACTGTTGCTCTGGGAATTGTACGCCTGCTGTTTACAGTTTTGGCTTGTGCTTTATTACGTCGCTGTGGAAGGAGGCCTTTAACTTTTGTATCTTCGATAGGATGCGGAGTTACAATGTTGTGCCTTGGTACTTATATGTATTTTGTAAAGTTAGCTAAAGAGTCGGATAGTGTACTTCCTCCCTCTTGGATTCCAGTCGTCTGTATTTTTGGCTTCACAGCTGCATCTACAGTGGGTTATCTGGTTGTTCCTTGGGTCATGATTGGAGAAGTTTACCCATCAAGGGTGCGTGGATTACTTGGAGGACTTACAACTTGTGCAGCTCATATGTTTGTTTTTTCTGTTGTAAAAACTTTTCCATTACTTCAAAAACTTGCTGGAATATACGGGGCGTTTTGGATTTACGGAACTATTTCAATGGTTGGCACTCTATTTTTCTATTTCTTCCTACCAGAAACAAAAGGACGATCATTGGAAGAAATTGAAGACTATTTTGCAGGCCGTAGAAAAACTTTAGAAAAAGTTGTTCCTCCTCCAAATAGTATTCAAAACGCTTAATTGTTTTATGGGACCATGGAATAAATGCAATTTTTAATAATAATAGGAATATTGATTAGTTTCAGCAAAAGTTTTAAAAGAGAACATCATTTATATAATATTACAAAGAGCTAGAGTCGTATTGTAAAGACACAACTTTTTGCTGACACATGCACATATGGAATTTATGAAAAATAATTCAAATTGATCTAATATATTTATAGTTCTTGTAATATACATGATACATGTGAAGAAAAAAAAAAAAAAAAAGAAAAAAAAAAAAAAAAGAGTATATTATGTAAAATTTTAAGATAAGTTATAATTAATGTTATTTGGACTCCACTTGAATTTAAATAATTTAAAAATCCATGTAGAATCCCACCTTTTTATTTAACTAAGCAGTCCAACTATATAATTGTATTTAAGTATTATTACATATTTTACTGTAGTAACTATCTCCTTATAGTACACCTGTTGATCTCTGTAGTTATCCACTTAATTAATTTAAGCACAATTAATTAATGAGCATGCTTATGTGATACATATTTTAATGTTGTGACTTAAAAAAAATAATCCTAAAAATACTTTAAAATTATAAACTTAATAATTATTGTACTTCGTTTTAAATGTATTAAAAAAATTATTATATGGCTTCTCTCTTGCCAATTAATTAACTTTTATGTAAGATTAATTTTGAGAATAGTACTTAATTTTATATTAAATCGTCTTATGTGAGGTTTATGTGTATGTATTTAAGATTTTTTTTTTTTTGTATTTTGTGAAATTGATAATAAAATAAATGATTTCATACATAATAATTTTATACGAAAAGCCTCTTTTCTCTCTTCTAGATCGATTCCATATTTATAGATGTTTATCACTTGTTTTAATTATGAATGTATTATAGAGATTGTAGACCAGTCAATAAGTGCTGGTGCAAAGGATACAAATAAAAAAATAGAATAAAGTTATAATAGTATTACTCAAATCACATTATAGAATAATATAATTATCTTGTTTTATTAGCAATTTTCAGAAGAAAACTTTGTAGCATGGAGGAAATAGCCATGCTTTGTAGTTTTTGCTAGCTAGCTAGGATATTGAATGTATTTTCAATTACGGAGAGTTGTAGTTATCAGTTTTCAAACATTGCTCTTCAAGCCTGATGGATTGTATAAAAATGGTTTTATATTATACACTATACAAAAAAGTGTGGATGCATTTTAATTGTTATATAATTTAATACTACTACTAAGCTGAAGAGATGCATGGCCTGTATATTAGTAGGGCAATTAAAGGTTTACCCTTACGTGCTTGAGGACTTTGCATTGTGAATGCCACTCATGCTTAAAGTGAATGGGTCAATATGAATGGGGCGTACTAGTTTTTGTACTTTTAATTTAGCTATGACATTGAGAGACAAGATATGAAGATATTATTATAACTTGAATAAAAATTCTTTGCAGGACCCACCATATATACTATGCATTGTTCAAAGACAGCTAGTTCACTTTGGACACCACAAACTTAATTCCTGCACTGCTTGTGCGCTGGCTGCCATACAGGCTATGTCATGAACTTGAACATTTATTTTATTTATTCACATTATATATCAGTTGATTTTTTTAGGGGGGGGATAGCTATTATTATTATTTTTGATTCTTACCTCATCTAGCTCCCAAAATTGAAAACCTGCATCTCATTGTTTCTTGGAACTGCATTGATGCATCTTCATCAAATGAGGCAGAGGTAAAGTTCCTTCTGTCCTGGTAAAACCTCATAAAAACAATGTATTATTGTAACGTGTACCACAGCTCTATTGAATATCATTGCATACTTCCAGAGAGCTTACATTAAAAATCGAGAGGCCGAACGCTTATGGAAAAGTTTTGCTTTCTTTAGGATTCATTGCTCAAGAGTGCAAGGTAAAAATATAAGTATAATATATACACCACAAAAGTGTATTTCGGTATGATGACGTGGTGGCGCTGATCATCCCTTAGTTGACAGATGAGACAAAGTACAGACAGCGCCCTCGCATTATCCTTTAAGAAAACTCTAAATGGAAGAATTAATTGTCATACTTTTCTGAGCATCCCAACAGTAAAACCTCAAATTTCGGGGGAATACGGTTAGCAGTGTCGTTCAACCTCTCTTTAATGTAAGCTGTCTGCTAATTCACGTACATGACCAATGGATGGTCAATTTCTATACCCACTGCAAAGTAAAACATTCCAACAAGCAAACTGAATGACAAATGTAAACTGTTGACTAATAATTATTGTACTATGAAAAGCAGTGAAAAATGATAACATTTCACCTATTTCACTTCATTTTTTCTTTTAAGTAAGTCACAATCAGTTTAATACGTATAAGCAATAGCAAAGATTTTTTATTTATTTATTTATTTTTTTGTAATCTGATCAATTTTATATTTTTATATTATTGCAGGCTACACAGATCTGGTAGTAGGAGCCCAGAAGAGTGCAGGAAAGGGTTCTGGGAGCCTGGTAAGCCCCAGCATGGTTACAAGATAACTCTTACTGACAAGGCTAAATATCGGCCTGGCCACACCCGAAAGGGTAATATGGTGTCAAGGGTATTAGCTTTATTATATTATTGAGAAATGAACTAAAAGATAAGAAGTACTAACAATTTAAAAACAACAAAAACAATTTGAATAGAATCAGTTTATTGAAACTCCTACAAAATAACTCCTTGAAAAATATTTACATTATTTTGAGGAAAATTCTGTGGAAATATGTAGACATAAACTGTCGATGACCAAAAACGCACATTGGAATTAATTAAACAAACGTCACCTGATAGAGATAACATCTAGTCTACGGACTATAAAAAATGAAAAAGTATTTGAAAATAAACTGTCATAATAAAAAAAGAAATATTTATAAATTTAAAATTTTAGAAAGTAAACACGTAAGAAAAAAAAATAATAATAAATAAAAATGATGATAAATTGACATTATTACAAATGATGTTTTACGTGTGTTTTGGACTGTGAAATATTTACAGTCATACATGATATTGGTAGCATACAATGCTTGGTCAAAATGATATTGATTTGAGGAGGAGGTAGTTTCTTGAGTCAGAGCTTAAGGGAGGGCAGCTCGAAGAGATCTGACATTCCCTCGTTCTCCGACATGCTGAACAAGTAATCTCGGTCTGTAGCTGGTGGGCTGAGGCGCAGTAGAGGCCACTTGTCTGTAACAATGATGGATTCACCGTTTCATTTATCACTGCAATAATGGAGTATCGACCTCAAAATTTTTATTGCAGAAATGGATAGAGGGTGCAAAATTATGCTACTCTGATTTTTTTATATTTTAATATTTAAAAAAAATTATTTAAAGAACAGAGAAAGTGACGCCTTTCTTAATAAAAGGATAGGACCTAAAAGTGGCTTGGGTTCAAACCCGACCTCGGCAAAACTTTTTAGCAATACTTCCGGGGGCTCTAAAAAATCTGAAAAAAATCAGAGTGGCATAACTTGGCACCCTCTATCCATTTTTGCAATAAATTTTTTTGAAGAGGTTGATACTCTATTCTACATCAATACAGAAATGAAGTGTTATAAAACTGTTAAGAAATGCTGCTTATTTATGAGCTGTATCAATCGTGTCTCAGTTTCAATACCCAACAGTCCTGTCAGATCATATCCCCACCCCTCCTAATGTTACCAATGGACAACATGCAGCAAATCTTTTTAAGGGTAAGATAACACGAAACATCGATTGTTGTAGTCCCATTTGATTAACATGTAAACCTTAGCAACCTCATAATAATTCTGAATTTTTTTTTTTTAGAGACAGTCCTTAGCACCAAAAAAATATAGAAAAAAATTCAAAGCAATCGGACGATTCAATTTTTTAAAATTAATTTCTTAGTTTAGGTCTTCATGGGAAAGCCCTATACTGAAAATTTAAAAAATTAATTTAAAAAAAGTGGATCGTCAGATTGTTTTGAAATTTTTTCAACGTTTTTTTGGTGCTAAGGACTGTCTCTAAAAAAAAAAATCAGAATTATTATGAGGTTGCTAAGGTTTACATGTTAATCAAATGGGACTACTACAATTAATGTTTCGTGTTATCTTACCCTTAATGAATATTTAAATAGAGAACCTAAAAAGTATTGTTTCTTCAGATTTTTTACTTCCTCCAACTTCCCTCAAAATTGAGGGGAAAGATGCTGTGACATCTTACATTAGTCATGCAAAGCCTTTCAATGTACTTGAGACTTAAATATTTGCATGATTATGATGTCACAGTGTATTTTCCTTCAATTTAAAGGGTTACATTTAAAAAAATCTGAAGGAAAAAAATGACAACACGTAAGTTGAGGTCAACATCTAAGTTTGAATTGAAGGAAAAAACAAACAAACAAACATTTTTTTTTTAAAGTAAGATACAAACTTTTTCAGATTGAGTAAGATTTATTCACATATGAGAAGTACAACATTTTGTTAGCATTCACATTATTACACAAAAATGTATACCTTGTGCTACCACTAATTACACTATTCCAAGTCAATGAACCTTTGCTTGTAATGTGGAGATCCTGTCTCTACAAACTTACTAGAAATAAAATTACTTTAACGCCAAAATGTGGGCATAAGAAAAGAAGAAGACATTCAAAGAATGAATGTTTAAGAAAATCTATGCAAGACCGGGGAGCAATAAGTGACTTGAGAGGATACTCACTGCTGTCTGACACGAGTTCCTCAAACATCTGCTGCATGTCTATGCCGGCCGTGCCTGGAACAAAACAATAATAATTTCCACGACTCTACAGGGAGCTACTTGCAAAAACAACAACTGAAAGTCGACATAAAATACTTTCTTTCAGGTTTAAGTTTGAGTTGATTTGTCATTTGATCTGGGAAGTAAAGCTATGAAGCAACACCCCCTCCCCCCTCTACCAAGATCTGCACACTGCGAAGCGTGTCAAGAAAAATAGTAGTCCACCCCATTTGCCAGATCATTGTAAAATTCAAATTAAATTCAATTGAAGTAGATTTTTCTTGATGTTTTCACACCCCAGGCATAGTTTATATATCCTTTATCTTGTCGTCTGTAAAGTTTCAACATTTTAGAACCATTCATTCCATGAAAATTTTGGGGTCAAAGTTGCATATAATTCAATTTTGTGTGCAATCAATTTACAAGACATTAGAAACAAGTTTAGGGTAGAAAATATGCATCCAAGTTGCAAACAGAGTTGCAAACTTTTCATTGCAAAATTATAAAAAATAGAAAAATTTAAATGCAATACATAATTCAAAACTCGTATACCAGCTTCACTAAAATCTTATCCTATAACACTTGCACTAACTAAACAGGGCTTGCAAGGTTAGCTTTATACAGGTTAAGTCACCCATTTGACCAATTTCAAAGGGCTTAGCCAATCAGATTCAAGAATTTCAGGACCCATCATACCGTGAAATATTGCACAATGCTATTTTTGAAATTTTGCGATGAAATGGGGTCCTGAAAAATTGATGCATGATATTTACGCTTGTCTTAACCTGTATGAAGCTAACCTCGAGGGCTTGTAGGTACACAGGCACCACACTACTAGTCTCGTGAGGAGTATTGTGAAGGTGCCAAGACATTGGGAACTTACCGAGAGGGTCCGCATTCTCCAAGTCATCAGGCACTGACACGGGCACGGCTGCTGCTTCAGGCTGCGGCTCTTCTTCCTCCAGCTCCTCTGTCTTTCCCTTGCCCTTGCGAGCCTGAAACCAACCAATGAGGAGCCATTATCACACATGGCCAACCAATCTCAGAAGTAACTACCACTTTGAACATTGTTAGTAACAGGGAGTCCTTATTTTAAAGTGGAGTGATCAAAACTTTAAAATCATTATTTGGCATGAAAAAGAGCTCGAAACTTCATGAAAATAATTTATTAATTATGAGAGGCAAATTCCTAGCAATGGGGCGAGAGGAAAAAAAAATTGTAAAAAGTTTGCCGCTCATGGATTTCGAACCTGAATCATTTTGATCAGTAGACTTATTCATGTCTAATGCGTTCGTATTCCATATTAACACGATCTATATAATTTATAAATTCATTCTTAAAACAATTTTTATTGTAATACTAAAATTAGTGCTGCAAACATGATACATTATCGGCGGGAACAATTCAAAAACTTAGAACCGACGAATCTCACATTTCAGAGACCCTACAGAGACCTCCGTGACATATGGCCGGGGATTTGATCGGAGTTTCACTGTAACTGAGAGTGGCGGCGCTGCTAAATGTTCGGCAAGGTCTGGTAAACTCCGGTTCTTGCTGCCCGCGCAGCCAGCGAGAACCGGGCCGTGCCGCTGCAATTCAGTGGCGCCGCCACTCTCAGTTACAGTGAAGCTCGGCTAAGCTGGTCAAATTTCTGGCCATAAGACACGGAGGTCTCTGTAGGGTCTCTGCTCACATTTGTCAGTCTTGTTTAAAATTCAAAATGGCCGGTGAGGTATCCTTTTTAATACATAAAAACATTTCTTAGGAACCCTAATTACTAAATAAAAGTTTTTGAGAACAACATGTCTGCTTCTTATTCAAGCAAAATAAGATTTTGTGAAAAATTATCTGATTTTGCACTTTTTTAACATGCATCAGATAGGATTTTAGATTTGAATTATCTTGAAAGTTATGCAGGTGAGGTGGTAACAAAAAAAAAAAAAAAAAATGTATGATGTAGAGTGAGGTATCAAAAAACGTTTTTCATTGTAAAAAGTTCAACATTTCTACACACTCGAAAATGCGAAAATGATCACTCTACTTTAATACATTTTCTTTCTCACTACCAGTCAATGTTTAAGAATCAACATATGCCAGCTAGATCATGTGGTCATCAACTGAATTCTACCACTACCCATAGCCAATTGCAGAAATTCTTAACTGAAGCTTTCTATTGGACACCTCTGGACACCACGAACTTTACTCCTGCTTTGTTTGCAGACATTAACACACAGTCTATGGAGGTGTGTGAAGCTTGATATTGATAGACTGGGTGCTCTTCTTACATCTTCCAAAATTGCAAATCTGCATATCTTTGTCTCTTGGAGCTGCAGCAAGTGAGGCAGGAGTTAAATTTACTTCGTACCGAGGGATACATGGGGTAACATCTAATTCCCTTGCACAAAAAATCTTGTTATTATTTTAAAAACTGGAAATTTGGACACAAGTTATCACAGGTGATGACTTACCGTGCGTCTGCGTGGCTTGGGCGAGAAGGTAAGAGGTATGAGTGCTGGCTTCTTGATGGCAACCTTCTCCTCAGACTCCTCTTCCTCCTGAAACACAACGTCTGTTTGATGCCTCCTGTTACATCCTCTTTCTCATGATATCTCCCCTCACCCATCTGACTATCATCTCTAAAGTAATTTAAAAAAAAAATATATGTTGTCCGCTTTCAAGCATAAAATTAAGACATAATGTACACTGCAACACACATTTTCTGTTGGCAGTAAAACATGTCATGGATAAAGGACATTCTTAATTTCTTTACAATCTTTGTTCACTTCAGTTACTTTCTCACATGGTTAAACAAGATTTGTGACAGAATACAATCACTATGCAGTGATGAATGGAGGCTAGTTACGAAAGGCTGTATTTGATGGATGAATAGTCCAGGAAACAAGTTACATGAAGGGACCTACTGGTTGGCGGCCAGACTACTCAAACGCTGACCAATACCATGCACTTCATACGTTCGGTGAGTACTTTTAACACCCTTGCTCTGCAAACTCTCGGCAATCATATCCAACCAAACCTTTTTTTGTTCTTTTATTCCTTTCACACAACTTTTAAATACCTGTTTCAAAATATGTTACTAAATATTTTAATATTACTAAATTGAACTTGAGGTTATGTGTTAGAATATCTATTTGGCCAAATATAGACTAGTAAGTAATTTTTTATTCTATCTTTTAAATAAATTGTATTCTTCAAAGCTGTGAATTGGACTCAACAAGAATAGAGTATCGACCTCAAAAATTTTTATTACAAAAATGGATAGAGGGTTCAAAGTTATGCCACTATGATTTTTTTTTTTTTCAGATTTTTCAGAGCCCGGGAAGTATTGCTAAAAAGTTTTGCCGAGGTAACCCACGCCCCTTTAAGGTCCTATCCTTTTATTACGAGAGGCATCTAAAAGGCGTCACTTTCTCTGTACTTTCAATAATTGTTTAAAAATAGTTAGTAGCATAACTTTGCATCCTCTATCTATTTTTGCGATAAAAAAAATTTAAGGTCGATACTCTATTGGATTAGATTGCGTGAGGCATGGAAGATGTTAACGTACCCTTTGCCTCTTCTGTGCACGTTGAGAGGATTCTTCCAGCGATTTGGCCTGGTCAACCAGAGCGACGTGGATGGGTCCATTGTTGGACTTGAGGAACATCTGGAAGGTTTGCGTATCCAGCTGAAACACACTCTTCAGCAATCAGTAAAGGACCTTCAAGGTACCGTGAACCCTTTGGAAGTAGCAGTGCTCTAGAACATTTCTATTTAAATTTTCTAACAAAGTTTTAATTTAAATGATAATGATTAAATGATATAATTACTGAAGTATAATAATCATTATAAAATCATCTATAAATTAAAATCATTTAAAAATATTAAATGTAAATTCAAATTTAGTAATAAAACCCCTAAATAAAGTACAAACAAATAAAAATAAATTTTATAATTTAATTAATTAATCAATTAAATTTATAATTTTATAAATTTTGCCTTTTCCAAAAGGTTTTACATATAGAGTTAGTTATTTTGATAGTGGAAGGAAGATTTATTAAATTATGATACGCTAATGGTGATTGTTTACATAGAGCACAGCTCATACAATTTACTATTACTTCAGTTAATGAGCTGTCTTCTTTGAAATATCACCATTCATTTAATTACAAACCAAAGTGTCCCGACTGTTTCTTCATGAAAATCTTCTTTCATAATAGGGCTATTTTTTATACTAGTCAGGATATTTGGATCGTTTGAAATCTAAAATGCAAAGTCTTGTGACGTAGTGTTAATTAGTTTTTATTATAATCTGAAAAGCTGCTTGTAAAGACAGTGGATAATTTTTTCATATTCTTATGAAAATACCTTTTAAATTTAATAGTATTTTAAGTACCTACACCGATGAATTTTAACACTACACTGCAAGACGTAAGATAAAAGAGAAGAGAAGGGGGAACGGAGGGAATGTGTACGTACATCTGATTGATATACACAAAATATATAATAGAATAATTTATTAATGAATATAATATTAAAAATAACGATAAGAGACATGTTGTAACAAGTAATTAGTAAAAATAGGTGTTAACTACTTACAGGGATTTACAAAAAAGCACAAATCTATTTTCAACACCCAAGCAATAAAAAATTTAAGATTATATTGGAGGAATTAATAATGAGCACCACCACCAACAAGGAGTCTCGTTTCACCAGCAGACTGAAGACCTACATTATAGTAATTGAAGGGAATCTGTTCCTTGGTTTTAGCAAACCTCTCGACGTTCTTCTTAGTTATAACAGCAACCAATTGCTGTTAATAAATAAACATTAAAGATGTATAGCAAATTATCAAAATATGTAAATGTTTTCTGAAAATTCTAGCTATTATTTCTTATTTAATGTATTTAAAAGCAAAGGCCTTATTGATTAAACTATTTTTTTTTTAAGTCATTGAGTTAGCATTAGCTTTACCTTAAAAGCAATGGGTAGGAATAACCAGCAAGTGTTTACCGATAGAAAAAGTTACCAAACAGGTGAAAATCTTGTGGTCTTCAAAATTATTTACAGTTTAAGATGTTTTGATCCTTCTTGAAAATGATTCAAAATCTTGTAATGACTGATGAACGATCTAGATAATGCAAGATATGTTAAAATATAAATAACCTGTGACCACCTAACTTTTTCTATCAGTAAGGTCTTGCTGGTTATTCCTACATGTTGCGAAGTAAAGTTAACTCAATGACCTAAAAAAAAGTTTACATTCTAAAAATAGTTCTAGTGCTACATATGAAAAAAAAAAAAAAAAAAGAAAAAAAAAGTGAATAAATTAACTATTTCTTACTTCTAATATTAAAATTAGCTATAATTTGCAATGCTATCCCTGTTTTTAGAGCTTAGGATTTATAACAGAGTGACTTACTACATGAATACGAATTAAATTTTCATTTTGTGCCAAAAAGATGATTCTAAGAAAATGGAAACATGGAATATGTTCTATCAGTACCAAAACTAATTACCTGTTTTGTGAGCATTCTTCTCAGACTGCTATATACAACTATTACACTAATATACGTAGTAAATAATGGTAACATATTTATAATATTAGCACATAGGCAAAATGCTGCTAAAAAGCTTGAAAGCTCACCATGAAGAAAAAAAAGAGTTTTTAAAAGAGTGCTGCGAATTCTGCGTGCCCGAGTAGCTAAATTGCAATGTTACTAAAAACTTCCACCAAATTATTAAAATAAATTCAAGAATATTTATTATACAAACCGATACCAAGATTAATTAGCTTTAATCGATTCAAATTGTAGTACTGTATATAATTATATATTTAAGAATACCAAAAGGACAGTCGTGTGTTTCACATTTTAAGGCTAATAAAATGTTAACTGTCCCTTGCATTTATATTTTAAATTGTGCCTCATTCAAAAAAAATCATCCAAATTTTTATGTTCAGAATGATGGCTATCATGACTATAATACTAGGAATAAATCGAATGTAGTTACTGAAAGACATAACACACAATTTTTCAAAAACTGTGCAATGTATCAAACAGCAAAATTTTATGAATTTTTACCAGCATGTTTGAAAGAAATAAAAACCAGTAAACTTTTTCGCACAAAATTAAAGAATGTATTGATCAATAAAGAGTTTTACTCTATTAAAGCTTTTGAGAGTAATAAAATGTCTGAAAAAGTATTATCAGGATTATAAAATAAACAAAATTATAAATTTACATATACATTGTATTGACTGATATATATATATGTATGTATATGTATGTATACATATATGTATGTGTGTGTATATGTGTATGTGTATGTATATATATATATGTGTATATATATATGTGTGTGTGTATGTGTATGTATGTATGTATATATATATATGTATGTATATATATATATATATATGTATATATATATATGTTCCGCATAAACTAAAATTTATCAGTATTAATGGTGACTTTGGCTTGTATTTTGTTTTTATTATTATTGTCAGTGATTGTGTTTGATAGTGTTAAATAACTTATGTAAATGTGTTTAAGTTTGATGTTTTTATGTTGTATTTTGTCCAATTTTGACTTGAACATATGTTTGTCTTGTACAACCAAAAAGAAGTTCCAAAATAAAAATAAATAAATAAATAAATAAATTTTACAAGTTTTCATTTTTTTAGAATCAATCATGGCATGCTTTGAAAATTGAATAAGCATGTGATAAATATTAGTTACAGTATGTATGATATTAATTTAATTATTATTATTAATTATTAGGCATGTGACAAACATTATTAAAATATTATTTACGATATGATATTGACTTGTTTTAAGGTTGAGATAACACATCCAATGTTTAAAAAAAAAAAATTCCACACATGAAAATTATGAAAACATATTTTAAAATGTTCTCCTCTACATCCCAAGAACTATATTTACTAAGAGGACGGCCTAACTTTTTTGCCGCCAACCGGCTGACATTTCCTTAACTCAGTGACGTCACCACGTTGACTTTTCTAGCGCATTTGATTGGCCTAGAGTCAGCTATAAAGATACCGCGGTCAAAGATGCCGCTTTATTAGCCATCTGTCAAATCTTTGACGTCTTCAAAGAAACCGCCCAAGCACGTGGCTCATTTAGCGGACTTCCCCGAAGGTTGGCGAGAAATGTCGAGTATTGAGGTTCTTCAATAAGTTGTTCTAGGCCGTCCTCCAGTATATAGTCGTTGTCTACACTACATCCCCTATCAGTAGCTAAAATATCAGGTTTACAAACTTGAGCTAGTTTTCGAGTTATTAATTTTTAAAGTTGACTACTTTAACATGGAGAAATGGAACTTCCATGTTGAATTAGCCAACTTTAAAAATGAATAACTAAAAAACTAGCTTGCATTTGTGTATCTGATATTTTAGCTACTTATAGGGGATGTAGAGGAAAGCATTTTAAAATATGTTTCATAATTTTCATGTGTGGGATTTTTTTTTTTTTTTTTTAACATTGGGTGTGTTACCTTACCCTTGATGTCAAGCTAAATATATGATGTAAGTAGAGTAAGAACACGGAAATGAGACGTTTACCTGTACAGTTTTGGGTACATTGAGCTGAGTACCGCCTGGAGCATGGACGGCCAGGAGAGTGCCTTCACTATACAGTTGGGCCAAGTCCACAGGGTGCAGATATCCCAGGTGGCGGTTGCTGTACTCGTCCATGACGTTACGAATGCTCTGCTGGATCCACTGTTACAAACACGTTATGTTACATAACATCTCAAGTGCTTAAAAGTTTGTATAATAAGTTGCCAGTTGACAAAGTGTATAGAGAACCTCAAGATTTTTCAAGCAAGTGTTAAAGATATGTTATTGGAAACTTGTTTTTACAGTGTTAAGAAATATATGGACCATGATTTTACTTCTGCATGTTAACTTTTGGCCTCTATAATTGCCACACGACATGTCCTATACCAGCCTCAACAATATTATATTGTATATTTTGATGGTAGGAAAAATGGTTTGAATAAAACATTTTGAACTTTTGAATATATTGTACCGACTTCAGCACTTCAAATTCAAGATCATCAAGACTATTAACATTGAAATAGTCCTACAGTGTATACCAGCGCATTGTAATGTTCATGGCAACGAAAAAGCAGACTACCTAGCTAAAATGGGCAGCTATATGATACAGCCAGCAACAAACATACACATTCATTAAATAAATTCAAGCTCATATTAACAGTGCAGTGAAACAACTAAAAAAACTCATACTTACAATAGACTCACTAATACCTAATATTGCCAAATTTAGATTAGATACAGGTCATGACTATCTTGGATACTATCAGAAGAAGTTTAAATAAAATGCAAGATAGTGATATTTGTAAATTATGTAAAAATAAAACATAGATAGAGGGCATCTATTCAAGTGCTCTGCAAAGTCGACTGAACTTGACTTGTTGCCTGGCAACATGAAGAGAGAAGAGTAGGAATCCTATCTTTATTGGCTTACTAGAAGTAAAATGGTTTAAACGCTAAAAAGAAAAGAAGAAGACTTCAGCACTGATGCAACACACTTAGACTGTTCTTAATAGACAACCTTCATGAACAATTTATATTTAATATTTAGACAGAAAAACTCAAGTTATGTAGTCAATTTGTTTATGATTTTTTTTGAAACCTCTAACACCCTTAAAATTGTGCACTGCAAAATGCTGTGACATCATAGTTATTCCCTCTTGTCTGTGGGGTTTTAGAGGGTTAAAAAAATTTGATAAAAATTGACAATACATAACTCCAGATCCTCTATCCATATATTTAATAAATAAAAAAAAAATAAAAGAAAATCATGAAGGTCGTCCATTCCTTCCTCTATTGCAGGTTCCTTAATCCATGTCCAAACGACACAATTTTCATTAATGTATTAATTTTACACTGTGTCACTGTATATAAAAGTTTGTTGTATTTTGATTTACATTTTAAATTTTTGTATTTGTTGTGTTTCTTTTTCTTTTTTTTTTTTCTCTTTTTGTACTTAAGGTAGAGATAATACGGATCAGCTGGCCCAATGCTAAAAAAATCCCTTCAGAAAAAAATTTAAAATGTTCTCCTCTACATCCCCTATCAGTAGGTAAAATATCAGGTATACAAAAACGAGCTAGTTTTTGAGTTATTAATTTTTAAAGTTGACTAATTTAACATGGAAGTTCCATTTCTCCATGTTATATTAGAGAACTTCAAAAATTAATAACTCGAAAACTAGCTCGTTTTTGTATACCTGATATTTTACCTACTGATAGGGGATGTAGAGGAGAACATTTTTAATTTTTTTCATAATTTTTATGAATGGGATTTTTTTAGCATTGGGCCAGCTGATCCGTATTATCTCTACCTTAAAAGGATAGCAGAAAATATTGTGAAACATTGTCTTGGTGCTTTGTTACCTAACTATCCCCACCACATTGTAATTTAATTACCAAAAATTATAAGCAGTATGACACAAAAAATATAAAAGTATTGAAATGAACAGTCACAAAAATCCCGAGTATTTACTTGATATGCCAGTAATAGATTTTTTTTGCTATATTGATGTCATAACATTGAAGCGAGAGACATTTTTGAGAATATTATTACCTACAACCACTACAGTGTAAGGTTACTAATAATTCAATAAACAAACACTTAATTACATTCATGAGTTTTAATTAATCTAGGCTTAATGCTGTTGATTTTGATTGCCGCAATGATCAAAATGAGAAAACTTAGGCTTGGCTTCAATTTAGATCTCATCTATGCAATTCGGTGATAGTTTCCAAGTGCTAAGCTTCACAAGTTTATGTTCCAGTTTCTAATAATACAGGCTACAAGTGTTCCCTGGCGGGAAAATTTTCTCCATAAGCCACCATGTTAGAAAATTTCAATTTTTTCTCCGTAACTATTAACGTTATGAATTTGAAACCATCCCCCCCCCCTTCCATTTAGGGGTCTTTTGATAATGAATCAAGAACTTGTTTTCCTATGAAAAATTTCTTTAGCGCCAAAAAAGCAATTCCGAGTTTTTTTTTACACAGGTTTGGATAGGATGGTGGGAACACCGCAAAATCAACTGACTTGAAGCTTCCATCTTTATAAGTGCCTATGAGTGAGACATATAATACTTTTCAAATTAATACTGCTAACATCTTCTAGCTAACTAGTAAGTTTTCCAGCCTGCAATGGACTATGCAAGAGAAGACGTGCTCACCTGCTTGTGGGTGTCAATAATCTTCTCATAGTCATCCAGCAGTCGAATTTCCTCCTTTATAATGACGAGGGTCTCTGCAAACTCCTGATTGTTGGAGCCCGGGCCACCTCCCCTGCACACATCAACATCGCACCATCAGTACTATACACTCCACTCTACAGATGCTGATTGAAATCAAGCTGCACTGTTTTAAAACCGTCACAATCATATCGCCTCTTGTCTGGAATAATGAGCTATCTGCCACCATTATTATCATCATCCATTGGACAACCTGCATGAAAATAGTTTATTATAGAAATGAATAGAGGGTACACCAAATCATGCTATTCTGAATTCTTTCAGATTTTTTTTTTTTAGTCCCAGAACTATTTTTAAATAATTATTGAAAGTGTGGCCACACTCCCTGGAGGCATCAATAGGCGTCTAGGCCCTATCCATTTTATTAAGGATTCAAGGGTGCCAACTTAACCTACAGAACTTTCAATAATTATTTGAAAATAGTTCCAGGACTCAAAAAAAAAAATGAAAAAAAAAATCAGAGTGGCATAATTTGGTAACCTCTATTCATTTCTACAATATTTTTTTTTCCCATGCAGGTTGTACATTGTGAGTTATCTGCTATATCAAGTGAATGCAATTATCAGCTTATGCTTCAACAGTTTATAAAGTAATTGCATTAACTTGATTTTGAACATGATTGTGGCAAGCAGATCGCTCATTATTCCGGACAGGAACATTATGTTAACAAAGAAAATTAGCCTTTTTTGCCTTCTTCCAGCACACTAAGTTAGTGATAACTAGGATTGCAGATTTCAATTAATAAATAAAAAAGTTGGTTGATTGGTTATCAACGGCAAAAATTGTTTTTCAATACTGTATGTATTTCACAGTGCCCTTTGGGGCTCTTAATACCCAGTTGGCATGCCAAATGCCCAATATCTTTTCTTAATCGGGCACATATGTTATATAATATTTAATATCATATTTTATGGTACAAATCTCTTCTCGTCAGAGTATAGTATGCCTTCTGTTTTCCTCTTAGCAACTCTATCATCCAGCCTTTCACTCACGCCCATCTCAAGTCACGATAAGTATACCTCTAGGACGAGAATCAGGCACTCTACATTAGAAAGCCTAAAATTAAAATAAAATGAAAGTTAATTTAAAAATGCATTGAAAATAGTTTGCTAATAGAACCAAGTAAAGGAGGTGCAGGTCTTTGATTTTACATTTTTAATTAATAAAGCATAAGGTCATTATTACAAGAGGACCACCTTATATACCATGATTTGAAGTCTATGAAGTCTTAGAATTGAAATTTACACTTCTGGCCTCTACTAGATATACAGTCTGTCAGTTGTAAAAACCGCTTTTAACCATTTCAAGAAAGTTTGCTGTTCACTTGCTTATCAGTAGAACATAAACTTTAGCAGAAATTGATTTTTTTTTTTTTTTTTTTTTTTTTTTTTTTTTTTTTTTTTTTTTTTTTTTTTTTGCAACTAAAAGACTCATATTTTCCTTATATCACTTACAACTACGTATATAAAATATTTTGATTATTAGACAAATAATGTTAAATTACATACAAAAGAAAGCCACATTTTTAAAACTAACTAAAACTGTCAAACTGTTCTCTCTTCACAGCAGAGTGGTTTCTGTTTCCTAGAAAGCAATACTTACTTCCACTGAATACTGTTCTTGCTTTTCTTTTCTATCAAGCCAATGCCCTCCAGTACATTTGTGATGTCGTAGATTCTCCTTTTTTGACGCACGGCTAATATATCAGCAGCCTGAGAACATAAAAAAAAAACACAGTGGAAGGTTAGAATAGAGTAATATCTTTATTTAGGCGACTGGACAGTGGACTCCAGTTTTGAACTTATTACTAAGCTAGCAACACAGGTCCGGTCTTATTTCCAAATTCTTAGTGGAAAATCCAACACACATTATGATAACTATTCTTAGGGGCCATTCATGAAGAACAGTACCAGGTACAGTACTAAAGTAAACTTTGTTTCTCTTCTAGAGTATTTCAAAAGAAATTACATATTATAAAACACCAAAAGGCAAATAGTCTTCAAGTCAGCTGATTTTGCGGTGTTCCCACCATCCTATCCAAACCTATAATATAAAGAAAAACTCAAAATTGCATTTTTGGCATTAAAGACATTTTTTAGAGGAAAATAAATTCATTCATAATCAGAAGACCCCTAAATGGGAAGGGTAAGGGAGGATTTCAAATTAATTGCTTTAATAGTTACAGAGAAAAAAATTCAAGTTTTCTAACATGGTGGCTTCTGGAGAAAATTTTCCCATTCTGCATTCACACTTTTGATTATGTGTTAGTTTTTTTTTTTTTTTTAACCAAAGGCAGCCATAAAATAATCTCCATAGCAGTCCTGCAAATGTTCAATTTAAATACAATACTGTGGTGCCAAAAAAAAAAAAATCATTTGAAACCAATCAAAACAAAACAAAAAAACATACATAGCCAATCAGAATGTTGTAAAGTAGTCTAAACATCAATTTGCATACTGTATGCATTTAAGTAGGCCGTAGGGTATATAGATTTGCCTCATCTTTAAGATTGGTATGATACATGACACTTGGGTGATAAATTTACTTTAATATGTTATAGATATATGAATTATACATCATAGTTCTTACAGCTAAGAGGAGTTTTGGCACACCACTGAATGCCAAAAACAGGCAACTGAGGCAACCATAGAGGAGAGGGGGAGGGGGCCTTGAGAGGGAAAGTGTAGACAATGCAGACATGATATGCATATCAATGCATTGTCCTATTGTGATCCAATTTGAGTATAAGTAAAGTACTATGTATACCGTCCGTATACACACACTGAGTATATACAAAATTGAGTTCGATAAAAATAAAAAGTGTGACCTAAAGTAAACTGGGGTAAACTGAACATGATGCATATTTGTAAGTTATCATGTACAGTATCACAAACCTTAGTTTACGCCTGGCAGACTTTTGGACAAAATAAAATAGTACTGTTTTGTATTTTCGTCTTTTTTTTTTTCTTGATTAGCGCTCGTTTCAAATAACACAATATGAAATTAAAAATTTGCCTTAATTGAATTGCCAAACCTTTTTCACTGTAGATATTGTACATGTTGCCTTCTTGAAAGTTGAAAGTTTATAACCAAACCAAACTTTAAAACCAAAACAGAAAAGGCATGCTGCCATGTTTTTTGTTATTCTCAGTGACGTCACGAAGTAAACCGATCATCAGATCATCACGGATCATCAGAGCTGGAAAAATGCGTTCTTTTCAAAATAAAAGACACGTCTATTGTACGCCTCCAGAAGCTGTAATAAATCCCGAATGTTACTATTAAGGTAGAGATTACGTCAATCAGCTATTTTTTTTTTAGCTCCATTTGATTAACATGTAAACCTTAGCAAATTCACAACAATTCTGAAATTTTTTGAGAGGCCTAAAAGCCATAGAAAAAGTTTCAAAAACATTTAACGAGCCGATTTTTTTAAATTAATTTTTTAGTTTGGCTCTCCATGGGAAAGCCCTATGCTGAAAATTAAAAAAAATTAATTAAAAAAAATCTGCTCGTTAAATTGTTTTGAAATTTTTTCTATGGCTTTTAGGCACTAATATCTGCTCTAAAAAAAATTTAAGAATTTTTGTCAATTTGCTAAGGATTACATGTTAATCAAAGGGGATTACGTCGAACAGCTGTTCGGCGTTATCTCTACCTTAAATGCGTAAGCGTGTTTTTATTTTTTTTTTTAATTTTCCACTGTTTTCAAGTTTCAAGTCATGACTCGTCATGAGCATTGGTGGTATGGACGTGATGTCAGTTGTCACTTGATGTCAACAACGGCCCAGGCTTTTCGTCTCGAAGAGGTGTAAAACGGTCGAAATGGTGGCGCCAGCGATTATTAAATTAAAGTAAATATTATAGCTTGCGCTAATAGTTATACATACATATTATGAGAGAGGTTACATATTTTACAAGTTGACATAATTTAAAATAACTTGTTGCGGGACTTGTTTGACGAATGAAGATTACTACGCCTTGGCGACGTAGAGTCTGGGATCTGGGATCTCAGGCTTGTTTTACTGTTTTGCTTTAATTAAGTGACTATGCATACATACAACGATAATACGATGATGAATGATGATACGATTGATCAAATAATATTTATTTTTTCGAATCAGAAATACCCGCACAAGAGAGGGAACAAAAAATAAATTGCAAACATCAAAGAGCGATGTAAACAACGCTTACCGCCAAACGCGGCCACTAGAGAAGCATACAGAAGCAGAATTTCTGTCTCCAAATTTGTGAGAAATTCATACTTACAACTTTAAGATCCAACACTCCATCTTTAGCTTCTTGAAGTAGCTGAACGAATCTTGTAGTTAATAGTCCTAAAGATTTCTCAAAGCGACTTGGAATAGCTTCAGACATCTCATTTAATTCTACAAAAATAATGCGCGACTCTTGACTCCGCGGCAGATGGTCGAAGTGCAGAAGACAGCAGAAGGCAGAAGTTCTGAAATTGCCAGAACGACGCGCTGCGTAAAAACAGCAGCAGTTTCAAATAATGGCTGCCAACATAACACATTTCTATTCAAAATTTCAAATGCATAAAATAACATAATTCCTTAGATTAGAGCAAATTATTAATTTATTATTAATTGCTTTATATATATTAATGGTACAGTCCCTAATACTCGCATAATTATAATTATATCCCACACACACTATATTCTATATTTTTAATACTTCAGAGAACAATATATATAATATATATATATATATAATATATATTATATATATGTAAATTTATATTTTTAAAATTAATTATATAATTTTTAATTCGTATATGTATATATATATATATATATATATATATATATATATATATATATATATAATATTTTTTTCTTTAATCAAACCCTAACTTGGATACTTCTACATACTAATTACTCACAATTTAATTAATAATATACTCACTAAGTTTGAAACCCCGAACCTTCCGAAACCCTCGATCTAACTTAGCGTACGTTTCGCGGGCTCTTCCGGAACGGGGGCGGCCACGGCCATGCAATTCATCCCGGCCGGCATTTGCCTGCGACTGAGGGAAACGTGGAAACCTCAGCCAGGACATACGCTACAGCTTTTGTCAATGAACCGGAAGTGCAATATATGGTTCAAAGCCAGGGGAACCATACATATAGTGGAAAAGCGCAACGATCATTTACCCCTGGGTGGGAAACGTACGCATGGTTTTTGTTGAAAATGATCACCCATCCAACTACTATAACCACGCTCGGCGTTGCTTTTGACTTCGGTGATCCGATATATAATAATATTATTCTAATGGTATTTATTTATATATATTTATTTTCATTTAAATATATATGTTATTTTAAAATTGTTTTATTTGGGTGATATCAATTATAAATAAGATAATAAATAATTAACACAAAGAATGAAAGAAACATAATAATATATAATTATTATGTGAAGCAATCTCGGGTTTTTCTAATGTACAGCACGCGCGTACGTTAAAAGGTAGTATGGGATAATACGCCCAATGATGGAACTTACATGTTAAATTAGTCAAACTTTAAAAATTAATAACTCGAAAACTCTAGCTCGTTTTTGTATACCATATCTACTGTTAAGGTTTATGTAAAAGAGAACATATTCTATTATTATGATTATTGGTGGTTTTAACTTCCAATTAAAATCTAGTTGGGGTGTTTAAGCGCCAACACCGGGCCCAATATATTGGGCCAAGATGAAGGCGCCCGCTGATCCTGTTGGTGATGTTACGATCCAGCGTCTCCTACTCAGCTGCGGGCAATATTATTATTATATTATTATTATTATTATGGCTGTTTTAACTCCCAACCTAGTTGGGGTGGTTAAGCGCCAGCACCGGGCCCAATTGGGCCAAGATGAAGGCGCCCGCTGATACTGTTGGTGATATATGTTACGATCCAGCGTCTCCTACTCAGCTGCGGGCAATGAGGGCTTTCCGGGTACACCCGCAAATAGCCCATCACACAGCCTTTCGGGCAGGTCCTCTCCTAGGCACGGTGCATGGGACACATTTCCGCTAGCACTCTTGGGTGCTGGATGCCTTTAACCAGGTCACTTAGAGGTGGGGATGCATCTTGGGCTTCCCAAACCAATGCCCTGGCCGCCCTGTGGTTCAAGAACCACAGGCTACGGGCCAGAGGTCACACTCGCAAGGCAACCCCCAATCCGCATGTCCTTCCTGAGCGCGGGGGGACACGTACCGCGAGCCAGAGAAGAGCCTACGCCCATCCCGTAGCTGGATGCCCACTTATTATTAATATTATTATTATTATTATTATTATATAATTTTCATGAATGGGATTTTTATTAACATTGGGCGTGTTATCTCTATCTTATCTTAATTATATATATATATATATATATATATATATATATATATATATATATATATATATATATACGTGTATATATATATATATATGTCTTTCTAGTCTGTTCACTCAATAATTTCATTTTCTTTCTGACACGCTTATTTATAAATATACTATGTTTTTTATAATGGAGTATCAACCTCAATTTTTTTATTGCAGAAATGGATAGAGGGTACAAAGTTATATATATGCTAACCTGATTTTTTTTCAGATTTTTTTGAGACCGGGAACTCTTTTTAAAATGTTATTGAAACTTCTTTTTGTGACGCCACGAGGCGGCAAGTCCTATCTTTTTCTTAAGGAGCGGCGTCTCGTGACGTCACAAAAAGAACTTTCAATAATTTTTAAAAAATAGTTCCCATGCTCTTTTTAATCTGAAAAAAAAATCAGGGTAGCAATACTTTGCACCCTCTATCCATTTGTGCAATAAAAAAAAAATTGAGGTCGATACTCCATTGTTGTATAGCTTTGTGGCCAAAGGTTTCTATAATCTATAATTATTATTATCCGTTACTTAAGACATGATATTTCAATGTTTTTTTATGTTATATCGAATCATTAATTATACTATAGACTATAGAAACATTATGAAATTTAACAAACATAACTTATATAATCAATAATTTTCAAATGTTTTATGTAATGATCGTAATTGGGATATCAATATTACCTCGTATAAAGCCACTATTACACGATACAATTTTTCTAACTATTGCATACAATTTTTTCTTACAAGAAAAATTGAACCCCATTTGTTTGCATGGAGATGAAATTTTCTTGCAAGGAAAACTTGTATGCAAAATTGTATGGTGTAATATAGGCTTTATCATTTGCATTATTAAATTATTTATTTATTTATTTATTTATTTATTTATTTATTTATTTATTTATTTATTTATTTATTTATTTATTTATTTATTTATTTATTTATTTATTTATTTATTTATTTATTTATTTATTTATTTATTTATTTATTTATTTACAAACTTGAAATTTTTAAAGACATGTAATTAATTTTAAATATAAATAGACAGCATGCAGAGTATTTTGCTATAAAATTCATTCTTTCATAACGATAGAATATTATTAATTTGTAGTGTGCACCAATTTAAGAAGTAGAAAATCCATGCACAACCAAGAAAAAAATATAAGTATATATATTTATATATATATAATATATATATATACATAATTGAAATTAAAGTAAGTTTTTACCATACTACCTTTTAATTAACGTACGCGCGTGCTGTATATTATAAAAACCCGAGATTGCTTCACATAATAATTATATATTATGTTTCTTTCATTCTTTGTGTTAATTATTTATTATCTTAATTGATGTATCACCCAAATAAAACAATTTTAAAATAATTATAAAATACCGCCAATGTTTCGTAAGTTGAAAAACTTACTTTAATTATATATATATATATATATATATATATATATATATATATATATATATATATATATATATATTCATTATATTATATCGCATATGATAAAATAAATTATTCTATAATTCAATTCAATTCCTTATTAGCTTATTAGTAATTTTCAATATGTTAAAATTGTTGGAATTTTTTATGACTTTGTTAGATGCTATAATTAACATAATAATTAATTAATTACCTGCTATAGGTAAAAATCACAATGATTGGTTCATTAGCCTAATTATGAGCATTCATCAAATATCATTTTAAGTAATATAAGTATATATATATATATATATATATATATATATATATATATATATATATATATATATATATATATATATATATATATATATATATATATATATATATATATATATATATATATATATATATGAAAGATGTTTGTGATACTTATATGTGTCCTCTGGACTGTTCTCAATTTTTTTGAAGATACCAAAATATCACCAAAATATCATGAAGTAAATGATAAGTATAGAAATGAACTTCATACACAAAGGGGAAGCTTTTATAGTGTTTTTTATAACTTTTGCAAGGCTAATTTTCATTACAGGAGGTAGAAAGACGCGGGGCATTAGTGGCGGCATTTTACAAAAACTTGCATCATAGAAAATGGTCACTGTAAATTTTACGGCGAAATGGTAATTCTGAAAAATAAATTTCTCAGAGAAGAAAACCACTTTCGAAATATAAAAATAGCTTTATGTTGCTCAGAAAAGAATGTTCTTTTAATATTTAAAAGGCAAAAAATCCCATCACTTCATTTTTTTCAAGTTACAGGCTGCTTAAAAACAGTATCTTCAGTGTCCCTGCAACATCGTATACGATATATTTGTAATTATTTTTATAGTAACATCACGCGGGGGTTAAGACACGTCCAAACACACATATCGTTAAAAATTAATAAATGTAACATCTTAGTTAGAGCTATTATACATTGTAAAAACAATTCTTTAACAATAATACGTACTTTTAAGAGTTTTTTAAAATTAACATACAGTGGAAGTTTAGTATATTATGTAAATGACATAGAATGAGGTCCCTTTATTATATATATTTAAAATCTACACAGCGCAGGTGTAATTATTGTTTCCTTATTTCTCGTATTATAATGGACTTCCTTGCTCTGAACATAATAATAATCAGACACATGTTTCTTAAATATCTTAACAAAACAGACACTGTTTCATAAATAAATTGACAGGGTAATGGTAAAATTCCATCCTGAACGTATTTATAATAATTAAATTAATTATATACTATATTATTATTTATAATAAATATATATAAAACCACCATGCAAATTTAATGAGGTAGCTGAAAAATTAAAAATTACCGCGACGGATTAAAATTTATATATTACAATGTTCAATTTTGAAAGAAATGGGAGAATTAAGAAAATGATAATAATAATAATATAATGAATAAAAAAGCAAAACAGAAGACGTCCAGAGACGATGTTTCGTATTTTTTCAATGTGTTTATTCAGATATAAAACAAAATTACAACAGAAAATATAAAATTGATATAAAAAATTATGGGGTATATTGCAGTGTGCGCCGTGTATGCTGTGGTGTATGTAGCATAGAGCGTACCAACACAACGAAGAAACATTTATTGATTTTTTAAGTGTAGTTCCGTAGAGAATGTCTGCGGTCGTAGCAAGTGTTTAGATTTAACAAAATGTAAGCCAAACAGGTGCCTTTTATATCAAAATACATATCATATATTATGCTACTTTATGTAGCATGTATTCAACATATCAAAGCATAAAATAGTTATTATGCTATTCAAAAAATGCGAACTTAAGGTACGTATATATGTATAGGTTTTATCCAATCATATCATGATTAAATTTTTTTACACATTCATTCACAAAATTATTGTTACTTTCTAGAAGCAATGTATTATTATCTTATTATTATAATATTTTATGCAGTTCGAATCCTAAATGAGAAAATTTGATGAGCTCGTAATAATTCTTTTACTTTATTACATTAATACGAATTATTAAAATCTATATTAATACAACAATGAATGAATCAACGAACGAATGAAAATGAATAAATAATTATTCTTATTCTGCATTAATTGCACGTAAATCCTAAATTGCAATTCAATTCAGACATTAATATTATATATATATATATATATATATATATATATATATATATATATATATATATATATATATATTTATATATATATATTATATATATATTAGTTAATTATTATTTACATTTTATCTAATTTATAATTAAAAATAATTTTATGTAATAATTATTACCTATATTATTACCTGGGCAATTAAATGAATCATGTGTAGTTTAAATTTATATGATTAAGATTATAAGATAATTTCAACCTGTATATTGACCTGTGTGACCTATATAAATTATATGACTCTAACTTTTTCCCCCAGTGTATATAATTAGCTTTTTAAGTAATAAAATATGCATATAGAGTATATAATATTTTTTTGTATTCTTTTCAGCAATGCCAACGTTTGAAAGCAACAACAAATATTTTGAGAATGATTCAACAATTTGTGCCAATACAAATGATTTATTATCAAAAAGTTATAAAAATATTCGGCCGACTCGGGCAAAATTAGCTCTTGCTGTTTTAATCTTATCTATAGTGTCGTTAGTTTTAGCTTTGCACACTTTATCTAATGCACAAACACAGGTAAGAAATATTAATTATAAAAATATTTTATAATTATTTTAATTTCATTGCTATGCTACAATTTTAACATATATTATAATTTATGCGCTGTAGCCATCAAAGTAATTGCATATTACTGATCGTGCACTGTTACAAAAACTTAACTTTAACTTCATCTAACAAAATATATAAATATAAGCTATGATGTGACACGGATATGTTCTAAATTATATTTATTTATAAGTTCTCACACTTCAGAATATTCTTACAGCTGCAGAAATCTAGACTTTTTAAAGTTAATTATATTATGTTAATTAATCAATAATAAATAATTTCTTTATAAACACTGAGAAATTATAAAACACCATTAGAATTGTGTGGTTAATTATTACAGTTATTTGTTTTCAGGTATTCATCTATTCGTCTGAAACTTCTATTTACTTAGGATCTGATAAAACAATATTTAAAACTATTCAACGAGAGCAACAGCTACAACATAGATTTGAGCCTACAGAATTAAGCGCCATTATTAGAAAATTAGAAAAACGATTACCTCATGTTTTAATAATTGGAGTAAGAAAATGTGGAACCAGAGCTTTATTAGAAATGTTGAATCTTCACCCAAAAATTCAAAAAGCCAGTGGAGAAGTTCATTTTTTTGACAGAGATTTAAATTATAGAAAAGGTCTGGATTATTATCGTTCAAAAATGCCTGAATCTTATCAAGATCAAATTACAATTGAAAAAAGTCCAAGTTATTTTGTTACTTCTGAAGTTAGTGAAAGAATTAAGGCAATGAATTCTTCTATTAAATTATTATTAATTGTTAGAGAACCCGTTGTTAGAGCAATATCAGATTACACACAGTTAAAATCACATAGCCCTACGCGCAGTCCCTCCAATATTTCTGTCAAGGAACATTCATTTGAAGTAAGTATAATAATTATCAATTTTAATTGTACCGTATAAATTTACTGTCAGTAAATTTTTATTTTATTATTTTTTTTTTTTTTTTTGCCACCTAGCTAAGTCAATGAATTTTTATGTAAAAAGGTAACTTTGAAATTTTGAATTTAGAAAAAAATTAGAAATGATAAATAAGCAGGTTTCTCAACAACAGTAAGCATAAGTGTGCATCAATGACACTAAACGCAGATAGAGAGAAACCTGGTTAAATCTTTATAGTGAATAGCGCGCCGAAAATTATTTATTTATTTCTCAATTTAATAACAAAACAACAAAAATAAACAAATAACAAAATTGGGCGCGATTCACGAAGCAGTTAGCCAGGTTTGTAACCACGTTGGTAGTTTAACACGTAAAAAAAACAAGTATAGTTAAACGTGGTTAAGCTAAACGTGGTTACAAACCTGGCTAACTGCTTCGTGAATCGCACTCAAAATTAAATACAGAAATTCAATTATTATTAATGAAGAGTTTTAAAAGTATATGGAAATGTTAGAAATGATCAACATGTTAATTAAAAAAACTTTTTTTTGCAGGAACTAGCAATAAAATCCGACGGTACGATAAATGAGTCCTACCGACCAATCGCTTTATCGATTTACCATCGCTTTCTACCGATTTGGCTGGAGACGTTCCCGCGAGCTCAGCTGCTGGTGGTGAGTGGAGACACTCTGATCGCACGACCAGCAACCGAGCTAGCCAAGATCGAATCGTTCCTCAACATCGAGCGACGTCTCGGACCGCGCAACTTCTACTTCAACAAAACCAAAGGTGAGCCGTCATCATATTTAGCAACCTAATACAGTATATGACTTTTTTATTACATAAAAATGAATAGAGGGTATCAAATCATGCAACTCAGATTTTTTTTTTTTTTTTTAATTCAAGGAACTGTTTTATTGAAAGCGAGCAGTTAGTCAAGGTTCTCCTGCGAATGAAATTAAAAACATTTATTTGATCATTAGGCAGTATACAGTAATTAAATCACAATACAAACAGCTAGATATTGTCAAGTTTTATTATGCTTATACTAATAAATCGAAGCGCAAAGAAGTTCGTCATGTACGAACAAATTTTCACACTGTTTACATATAAATATATAAACGTTATGTTATAATATTGTTTATTTAAATATTTGAAACACGTACAAGATTTACGCAATTATATTGTTGTTATTTTTTAGTAGATTATTATGAATATTAATTGTTCAATATTTTTTCTTGAAACAAATTTGAGTATATCTGATGTACATTTTATTTTATAATCACATTGAAAATATTCTTTTACATCATAATATTCTTTATAAATCAAATATAAATTATAAATGAAGGACCAAACACCTCCTGCAGGGAGAAAGGTCAAACTTTCCATACTTTCAATAAATATTGAAAAATTAGTTCCTAGCTGAGCTCAACAAAATCTGAAATCTTTATCAGCATAATTTGTTATAAAAAAATTTAAAAATAAAAAAATTGCAATACAAAAAATTATGCATTATTTTCTTTCTTACTTTGTCGTTAATGTTCCAAATACTGTAGGCAGTAAAAACGTGACGAGAAGAACATTACATGTGACGGGGAGTGTAAAGTGATATCCGCAACTTGCGCGACCACCGCTGTTATAGAGATGATCGAATGTGACTACATGAGAAAGTTGGTTTTTGACTGCATGCTTTCATATACAAGATATTCAAAATAATTCAAACGTATAACGGCAGAAGATTTGGAAGTTTTAGAACCGATTAATATATATATATATAATATATATATTTATATATATATATATATATCCATTCATTACAAGGATACACCCGTAAGAGCCTACAGCTCGCGGAAGGGTAATGGGTAGGGAATAAAGGATGGTGGCCATACTGGCCATGACCTTTTACGCGCCCAGCATTCGCTGTAGTGAGATTGAGGGTACCGTGGATAACTTCAGTCAGGACGGACACCTCTGCTTTTTATCAGTGGACCAAAGTGATATCCAAAGCCTGGGGAACCACACACAAGTGCATCACTGCACTGGGTGGAAAGCTAGAAGAATTTACCCCAGAGAGGGAGCAATGTAATTTTTACTTGAAACGTCACCCATCCAAGTACTAACCACGCTTGAAGTGCTTGACTTCGGTGATCTAACGAGAACCGGTTAGTGCACTGCGCCATACACGCTCAAGCTCTAAAATAATGATTGCTCCATTTGCTCCCTTATTCGATTCATAATTGATTTTTTTACATATTATATTTTCTCTCTTACACTTCTGTATCACTTATAAGTTCAAAATAGTTTTTTTTGTAACACACACAGTACAATTAGGCGCTTGCATGTGACGTCAGATCGGGAGTTTCCACAGTTGTCCGCCAGTCGTCGATGGTGGACCGGTGGAGCTACGCAATGTATAAGCATAGGACAAATATTAAAAAAAACACATTTAAAAATATATATAGAAAATATTATTCTAAATTCTGAGGCGAACAAAAGTTTGTAAATTTTATTTCAAACTTTTTGTTCATCTCACATTTTTTATTTTCATTTTGAATAATTTAATTTATTATGTATATATATATATTTTTCTATGTTTTACCTGCATGCAGAGTTCTCTACCAGCCTTATACAAAGCAGAGGGGGGTCTTCAAATAACACCACTTAACGTAAACTTAGCCTAAGACTGTCTTAGCGCAACAATAAAGAATACGCTAAGACTGTCTTAATTTTAGGATTGTTGTAATTTGTGTTATTTGAAGACCCCCCTGCAGGTTCCTGTAAAGTATGCAGTTTGAGTTGCAAGGCCCTCACACCAGCTGTCTCTATTAGGCGTTAATGTCACAGTCTCGTGAACACAATGACACAGTTGGTGACTTTGGCAATCACTGGGGTGGTATTAGCTAGGGAATTAACTCAATGGAAGGAAAACATCCCGTAGCAAATTCAAACGATTCGCGACGATTAGCTAGCTCATGATTCCTTGGAACCTTCATCTATACGACGATCCGAGCTTTGAGCGTGGCGCAGTGTGCATTGACCTGTTCTCGTTACATAAGCAACGTCAAACGTGTTTAGTACTTGGATGGGTGACCGTTTCAAGTAAATGTTACATTTCTCTCCTCCTTGAGTAAATTCGTATCAATGAAGTATCGACTTCAAAAATTTTTATTGCAGAAAAGGTTAGAGGGTGCAAAAATATGCTACTCTGAATTTCTTCAGATTTTTCTGAGACCGGGAAGTATTTTTAAAAAATTATTGAAAGTCCTTTTTATGACGTCACAAGCGTTAATGTCCTATCCTTTCCTTAAGGAGAGGCGCCTTGTGACGTCATGAAAATTGACTTTCAATAATTTTTTAAAAATAGTTCTTGGTCTCAGAAAAATCTTAAAAAATTCAGAGTAGCATATTTGCACCCTTTATCCATTTCTGCAATAAAAAAATTTGAGGTCGGTACTCCATTTCTACCCAGTGCAGGTGTACTTGTGTGCGTGTGGTTCCCCAGGCTTTGGACATCACTTTGGTCTATTCAAATTCAACAATGTATTAATCATCGATCTTCAAAAGACTTGTAAAAAAAAAAAATAATAATAAAAATAATAATAATTAAATATTTATTTTAAGTATAAACGTCCACTGATATTCATTATCCATTGATAAAAAAATTAAGGTTATGCGTAACAGGCCGTGGCCGCCATCCTTTCTCTCCCTTATCCCTACTCATTAACCCACCTCGAGCTCCAAGCTTAAAGAGGTGTGTCCTTGTAAAAAAAAAAAAAAATCTGAAAAAAATCTGCAAAAAAATTAACAATAAATAAGTCGAAGTCGTCTGTACATGCAGTACAACCATAATAATAAAACAATAAAAACTTGATGCATGTTAATTTCCATTAAACTTTAAATTAACGGTTGTGATTTGTGTTTCAGGGTTCTATTGTCTCCGCAACGCAACTGCTGATAAATGTCTCCGCGATACAAAAGGTAGAAAACATCCCATAATAAATCCAGATATAATTTCAAAATTAAGAAGATTCTTTGGACCCCACAATCAAAAATTTTATGATCTAGTCGGACAAGATTTTGGATGGCCTGAATCTTAATTTATAATATCGTTCATAATTTATAATTGACATTTTTAACTACACAAAATAATGATGCCTAATTAATTATTAAATATAATAAAAATATATTATAATAACAAAATACATATCATATCAAGAAAGAGAATAGATTTTGAAAGTCTGAATATTACATATCATGAAAACACAAAACATAACGTTATTTATGTACTACGTTCCTTTATCATAGAATTATTATTGAAAATATAATTATATTTACAATAAAAAAACGTTATTTTAAAAATGGCTATATATATAAAATAAATAGTATATATAATACAATTATCATAGTTCTTACGGTTAGTGGTATTATAAGGTTGGCTGTATTGCTTGCGATAATAATATCCTATTGCCGTAAATATGAAATTTTTAAAGACCTGTGTATACAAAACTTGTTGTTTTATATCATATAAATTTATGAAAAATAAATATCCATCATACAAATATACGAAAATTAATTAACTACAGTGAACGCATATGAAGCTTAATTATTGACACTATACTTTTAATATTTTGTATATTATCTGTGATATGTGATTGATTATTGATTGATTAGAGCATTTAAATAAAATATAAAAAAATGGTATATGAAAATCAAATTATTAATCACTCAGGTGTCAACTCTAGTTTTAAAAATCTCTTTTGATCATTTTAATAAAGATAATTCTTTTAAACTACGAGATAACGATCGAGGCTTACTGCCTTAATTCCTAAGAATGGAAAAAGATACTTTTGAAATCAGTAAACACCCCGAGATTTAAATATCCAACACAAATATTCATTAGAACGTTGCATATATACCTTAATTACCTAACCGTATATTGTATATAACTAATCTTGCAATGGAAATTTCAATTTTATTAGTTTTTATGCCTTTTATTGTTGAACTAATTTAAAACAGTGGAACGTAATTTTTGATTAATGCACCGTGTTCAGAAAAAATTTAAATTCGTTTTTATGATTCTAATAAGGTCTATTCATAAACCATTTCCAGTTAGTGTACACTTTTAATTCCTATAACAACCAATTGAACTTCTGTACGAGAATATTCGGAAATTGAGTGCAGAAAACCTACATTGTTCAGGGTATAATTATGAAGAGACTTATAATTATTATAATTTATTTGTAAAAGATTGTTTCTCTTGGACAGTATCAAAGCCCAGTGATTAATTTATTGATTTTTTCGAAGACCATCTTTTGTTGCTATTCTGTTGTTATTTTTTCATCGATACCGAAATTGTGTGCGAATTATACGGGTGCCTCGGTAAACTCCATCTATTATTAAGTCGTTTGAATGGACCTTGAAATTAAGTGAAAATAAAGTTAATAAAGTTACATAAAACATCAAATCTAAATTCGAAACCATGCTCTGTAATTCTGTATGATTATATTTGATTATGTCCTCTATGTGACATTTAACCAATCATTAAAAAATTATGAAAAGCAGTAAAAAAATATTGTATTTAAATTAATTGTCAATTAATTCTAAATGTTGTTTTAAAAAAATTCAACAATGAATATACTTTATTTTTTTAAAGCTTCAATTAGGTTTTATTGGATTCAATTTATTAAATATTAATTTACATTTAATTAAGTATTATTTGTTTGTGTAAATTTGTACAAATTAATAATATTATATGAAATTGAAAATATTATATATATGTAAATTTATACAATCCGTACAAAAATAGTCTTTCAGTAATATACATAATGATAATGTTATAATTATCTGCCTTTATTTGATAAAATAAATGAAGTATATAATATTATAGCGTACAAGAAAATAATTATCAATGTTATTTTTAGGTTCCACTACGAATAAGCATAATTATGATAATATTGGTCAAATTTTACCTTACAAAATTTAATAATTTCTATACTTAATTTATTAAAATTTTAAATTTATTATTACTATGCATCTCTCGGTAGTATAGAGTCAAAACAATACAGTATATAAAAACATAAATAATTAGACTCATTTACAAATATTTTGTATATTTTTACATATAAATACTTAAGTATTATTCTCAAATATTAAAGGAAGTTATAATAAGGAAACTATAGCTATGTTCGTAAATACAAAATCAGTAAAAATAAATTTTTATTGATGAACCTTATGTACATGAAACATAAGCTCCATAGGAACATATAAGGTTCATCAATAAAAATCGATTCTTTCTGATTGTGCATTTACGAACAGACCTATATTAATAATTACTTCATGATACTTCTTGTTTTCTTTTTCCCTCGTTTAATTACAATATTTTTAAAACAAACAACACACCTTGCAACTTGTTTTTATATATAATATAATAATTTAATAATATTATGTAAATTATTTTTTGTTTCTAAAAAGTATTTATTGAGTTTCATATTTTACTATCATTCGACGTACAATAATTTATTTTAGTTTAATAAGCCATACAACTCAATTTTGTAATGAAAGAATACACAAACAACCAATATAACAAACAAAACAGTTAATTATTATTTCATTTTTCCATCCCCTGTTTCCTTATTATACCTACTTTGGCTTGCATTATCAAAAATAATCAAAAATGGTTTATTATCTCTAACAAAGTTACAAAATAATTTAGAAATACGTTATCCTCAATCTTCAGACAATGTTTTTTAAAAATTTTAAATTTTCAATGTGAACATAAAAAAAACTGAGTGATATACCGGCATAATATGTACTTCGATCATGGTTGTGGCAGCATAAATTAACTTATTCAGGCTGAACATGAAACATTTAATTCCTGCCAACATATTTATGAAATCAAACAAACATTTCAAATATAATAATGTATATTTACTGTCGCACAAACAATAGAGCAATAAATTAACATTTACAAAAAGATATTGTAGAAATATTAAATTAGTAACAAGAAGACTGCACGAGAGCTAAAAAGAAAATAATTTATGATTTTATATTAAATTGTATGTTTAGAATATATATATAATATTTATTTTAACTAAACTGAAAACATACAATGCTTTATTGCTTTTAGTATTTTCTAATTTAGTCATAATTGGGCTAAAATGAGCTGAATTTTGTTTTTTTAATCAATGAATCGTGTTTATTTCATACTATGTTGAAATTAATTCATTATGGAATTATTTTTATTGTTAAAGAGTTTATATTTATATATTTTATACACAGAGCAATTTGTATGTTCTTATTTTATACATTTAAACCTACGAAATTTACAGTTTTTATAATTATTATGTATACCCTATGATATAAAAAGCAATACAGCCTCCTTATTAAAATATTTAATTATATACTTTGCCAACAAAATAGTTAATGATATTATACAGAAATAGTTAACTCCACAGAGAAAGCTTTTTTTTTTTAATTATGTTTTTTTTTTACTAAAATTGCTATACATATGTATTATTATGTAGCACTATAAGTAAAATAATTATAGGAATAATTCGCATTGTAATAAAATACATTGGCTCAACGTGGCTTAATTATACGAAGTTAAAGTACGAACACAGGATAAATAGTATGGTGTGTGTTTGTGGAAAATTAAATACATAACTCTGTCAGTCTACAGTGCCGAAACTGATTGGTCAATTCTATACCAACACTCTAAAGTACAGGTACAACACATTTTTGACACCCTGTGTTTACTGTGGGGCGTATAATATAAAAGTCACAAAAATATTAAAACGGGTCAATAAGTGTACTCAGTGTTCCATCAGTATAATAAGAGTGTAGAAAATATATATATATATATCTATTCTCTAGCTCCACTTACCCACTGTTTCAAGCATGTTGCTTAATTTTACTATAAAGTTGTAACAAAATACTCGTACGAATATATTATAATACATATTATATTATTTTGTATGAAATCGTAAATAATATCAACTCTTCAAAACTCCAAAACCGATAAATAAAACTCGTGTTAAAAAGCAACATTTAAACGATTGCTAATGCACTTTACGTAATAACTAATAACTTTTCTGTAAGGATCATTCTTGTTTATCATTTATCAATAATTAAGTAACCTTTTTCGATTTTTTTCCGATTTTTGAAACTACATAAAATATTCATTTTTTTATAGAATTTTTGATGTACACAAACTGACGTTAAAGCTATATAAAGAAACTGCCAGGTCAATAAAGGTAGTATTTGAAATGTATGCTTTGATTATTATTATATAGTTAGCTGTCACGTCCCTTCTCGTTGATCGGAGCTTAAAAAGTGGGCTCATGGAAAACAGAAACTACGGAAACACGTACGTACAGTCGCAGTCAAAATTAGTGAGCGTCTCATCATTCTCTCTGTATCACTTTTTATGACTAATACTGTACACGGTGAAACTTACTGACACCTGAATACCTCTGCGTAGTTCGAATGGGCAGCTACAATTTTATTCAACAAGATTTCTGCATGTGTATTACACGATACAATTTTAAATACAATTTTTCCTTACAAGAAAATGTCATCTCAATACAAACTAAAGCCGGTATATTAAGCCGGTATTACACGATACAATTTTTCTAATTATTGTATACAATTTTTCCTTTCAAGAAAACTTGAATTCTATTTGTTTGTATGGAGTTGAAATTTTCTTGCAAGGAAAAATTGTATGGAACATTGTATGCAATATATAGTTAGAAAAATTGTATCGTGTAAAGCCTATATTACACGATACAATTTTTCTTGTTATTGTATACAATTTTTCCTTACAAGAAAACTTAATCTCCATTTGTTTGTATGGAGAGGAAATTTTCTTGCAAGGAAAAATTGTATACAATAATCAGAAAAATTGTATCATGTAATATGGGCCTAATACCGGCTTTTATGGAGTTAACGTTCTCTTAAGGAAAAATTGTGTGCAAAATTGTATCGTGTAATACTGCAACTTTAAGGTACAAACATTTTTTCATATTATTTTACGTAAATTACAGAGATGAAAAATGAAATCAAAATTAAAAATTATAGTTATTACTTAAGAATTAATTGCAATGAATATTTTTTTAAAAATTATTGATTTGTTGTATGTTACAATGAACAATAACACCGAGTTGATTTTTTTTATATCATAAAATCAAATGGATCAAATAATTTATTTGTAAACATTATATATATAATGATTCATATATAATCAGTTTGCAGTTTGATGCAAAATTAGTGATGAATAATGATAAAAAAAAAGCTTTCTCTACTTAATTATTATGTTTAATAAATTATAAAAACACAAATTAAGCACAAGTAACTATACTATAATATAATATATGTAACTATATTATAATTATGTGACAGATTTAGAGTAATATCACTATTACATAAATGATTTATTATTATGTTATCTTAAATTTAGAAAAATAGTTTAATTAAAAGCGCAATTAATTTGTAAATTTATGTGAATTGTTTGCAAAATGCTCATAATATATGTTTTCTGCACTGATAAATTATAAGTATTGATTTCCTGGAATTGCAAGCGTCCATGTAGATATATAGCTGCAGCATTTTTAGGTGCATACAATTAATATACAATGTTCTAACTATAAAGCTATTATAATTATAGGTTTTAATATAGTATCTTGCAATAATGCAGTGTAGTATATATAATACATAATAACTATATGTATATCGTGTGTTATATAATGAGGAATTAGAAGACACCACTATATACATCATCTTTACACTGTTAATCTTAAAACGTAGATAAATCGAATAACGTTGATTCTAGAACTTGCTCATTTCAGGAGTGTCAGATTAATTAGTTCGTTAACGAACAAATTAGATTCTATTGCAGAAATTATTAAAGGTATACAGGCCTCAAATTACAAATTAGACAGACATTAAGTGTTGCTCAAGTTTATAATCAACATTCGTATTATTTTTACCTGCGCGCGGTGCGTCTGTGCGAAGTCGCGCTGTAAAGAAAGTCCTTGCTGACGTCACAACTCACAGCTAGCACCGATTAGCATTGAGTTGTGACGTCATCAAGGACTTCGTGACGTCATCAAGGACTAAATTTCTTACTTTGAACTGCGACTTCGCACGGATGCATCACGCGTGGAAAAAAATGATGCGAATGTTGATTATATACTCTAAACCCACTTGGTGACTGTCTAATTTGTATTTTGAGGCCTGTATGCCTTTAAAGCACATAATTAAAGCTTGTTTCAAATCAAGATTTCTGTTGTATTTATTATATACTTCTGACCGATTACACGATGGTGTAAAATTAAATTATTTTTAATTAATTTTGTGTTTTTCGCCATTTGGATTATTGCACTGTATGTTTATGTATATATACAATAAGTAACAATTAACATTTATATCCCGCGAAGACCCGCGGGGTTCGAAGCCCTGACAGCCCTGCAATGTGGAGACTTCTCTTTTCCTCCAAATGTTGATGATTAATGTATTGCAGTAATCAGATGATGTCGAAAAAGCACTAAAATTAATTACAAATAAAGCTTGCAAGTGTCACTCTTTTTTATTTTAGGAATCAGTTTTTAAACATTATTGAGGTACGAATCGTGACATGTAGCTACATGTTGCATATTAAATATTATGTCCTGCCGATCAAACGGAAATAAAATTCATATTTGCCACAGGTTGTTATCATTAAATCAAGATAAGAAATTAATTATAACCGTTTTTGATCACCAAGCCATTCTCTGTATACTTTTTTCACCTCAAAAAGGTTTCGATAATTTTAAATAAGATACTTTCTTGCATACTCTTGGAAATATGTGAAAGAACAATCATATCTAAGTTTATATATAGTAACATAATTAATGTTGCAAATATTCTATTTTTATTTTATGCAACACACCTTCTTACCTCGATCTTCTATGACACTTTGAAACAATTAAGTCCTAAATTAAATTAGAATCATTTTTAATAAATTTTATAATATTATACCATATAATATTTAAAAATTATACCTGTCGACCGGATCGATCTTCCTTTAATTTATTTTAATATTCCAAAATAGTTTGTGCTGTCGGTCAACGTACTTCTAACATTCCTGTAAACAGCAATGTTCTAGATTCTAATTTAATCATATAATTAAGTTACATGTGTTATTATTTAATTAAATTAGCATTTTGTAATTTTATGGACTGTAATTCGCCGACTACTACTATATACCGTTACACCGAATTTCTTTTTGTCCAATTCACATTTTCATCATTACGAAGTGTGGGAAATTACATTGTTTTTTTAAATACCACGCTTGATTCTTATAATTATTTTCATTTTGTGAAAAATTTGCTTGGAGCTCTTCGATCGATCGTGTACGGTACGTAGCTGCAAGAGACCTTTTGGCTCAAAATCTTTTTATCAATAAAATCTTTTTATAAAGGACATATACATTTTGTCTGTATTATGTAAATCAATAATTTTGCATACTTTCTGTTGTTGTATTTGTTTCAATTTTTTCACAAAAATGTCCCGCTAAGATTATCTTGAACATATAAGCTGGTGCATAATATACATAATAGTTTTCAAGCTCAAATAATTAATTTTATAATAATATATGATATACTCAAAAACATAGTTATACACTATAATATGTCAAATTTTAACGAAAAAAAAATTACAGTGATTTTACAAATGTTTTCTAAGCGATATTAAAATATTTTAATTTAAAAATTGAAGCTGCCATGATATATTAATTGAAATTTATTGTATGGTCTCATAAACGTTATCAATAATTAAATTATATACACTTTTGATTTAATGTAACATCAAATATTTGAAATGTTCTATTACTTGCGTTTTTGCAATCTTTGAACATTAAAGTCAGAAGTATATTAGACAATAATGGCTGCATTCATTATTTCATAATTAGAAAATATACACTAAATTGTGTTTTTCTGATGTATTTTTTTTTTTCAGATTTTTTGGAGTGCGGGAATTAATTAAAAAAAAATAAATATCTGAATTAGGGTGGTACTACCTGATCAGACAACCGTGACGTCATAAGTAGCCAATCACAGCTCGAAAAATGACGTCACGGTTGTCCCATCAGGTAGTACCACCCTAATTAAGATTGTTTAAATATTTTTTTAAATTAGTTCCCGCACTCCACAAAATCTGAAAAAATCCAGAAAAGCATAATTTTATGTATAGTTTCTAATTTTGAAATAAAAAAATGCAACCATTATTGTCTATTATAATATGATTTTAGTATATTTTAGTGAAAAAAATCTTTCCCATGCAGACATATTTATAATTATGTTATAATATTTATGATTTATTTATGTAATAATGATCCACTGCCCACTTCATCAAGGCCTGGCGCACTAAAATATCGATCTCAATTGTTTTTTGAAATAGTTATAGTTTTAGATTTTCAATTTTACATTGAGTTATATGCAACTTTGACCCTGACATTTTCATGGAAGGAGTGATTCTAACATTTTGAAACTTTACACATGGCAAGATATGGGGTTTAGAAATTATACCTGGGTCGTGAAAATATCAAGAAAAATTTATTTCTATTTGATTTAATTTGAATTTTACAATGCGCCAATACATAGCCCTCTGGTGGCCACCAGAGGGCTATGGCCAATAGCAAATGGAGTGGACTAGCTGCTATTTTTCTTCGCGCGCTTCGCAGTGCACATGCATCAGGCATTGGTGGAGTGGCCAGTGAATGATCTCTAAAAGTGACATTTTCCTAACTTTGTGAAATATTTTTTGTAAAAGTAATTTTTACAATCTGCGTGAATGTAATGATGATGATAATGTGATGCTTACTTTTAATTAATGTGCTACACGTACATACAGAGTACACAACATTTACTTTTTTTCATGCAATCCACCAATTAGGAATCACCAATAATTTTTTTATTGCAACTTCTAGAAATAAATATTAAATATACTCACAATTAAGTTGTCAAATTATGAATCATAATTATATATAGTCACGTGTAATATGATTTGTGACTATTTGAGTAATAATATCTCACATTAAAATGTTGTATAATATTAATTTTTAATATACACACGTATTTATGTAAAGACTTAATTTTGTTGGGCTGAGGGAAATTAATAAATATTGTACTGCATGGTATATTTGAGCCAAAATAGAGCAATTTGTGCATTTCGATCATTAATTATATTATATATTTTATCAATATATTGTTTCGATCATTATTGTTGTATAATATTTATAATATATATTATGTTATACGTAAAATTATTTGTCTTTTATTTGCTCATAATTTCTTCATGATGAAATAGTCGAATTACTAGAAATGCACATTGCTTTTTTGAATTATATAATATCTATAGCAAAATTATATAGACTAAAAAATAGTCTATAAAATAAATATGTATACATGGCACCTATTAAAAATTTGCGTGTAATAACTAATATTATTATTGTTTTATAAATGCTGCAATCAATATGTGTTCGACACTACAGTATTTTTACTTAAAATTTTTCTTTGTAAAATGCAGATGGCTAGATTCAAAAACTAAAATACAATGCACCATACAAACTTTTTGTTGTGATTATATGGATTGATTAAGAATTAATCAAATAGCCTTTTACACAAAAAGGTAAGTATCTTGACAGTTAATGACATTGTATGAGTGAAAAAATGTTTTAATTGCTTCTACATGTAAAATGTTATTAAATCTTTAATTTTCTTCGTGATCAAAAAATTTTTCTTCTAAAAACTTTTTGTTTGTTTTAAATTCATAAATTAATATGAAAATAATATTTAGTCTTTTGTGGGAATGTAATTAAGCTATGAAATATGCAAATAAAAGGAGGTAACAAAAATCAACACACCATTTCAGTATTTCATACTTATATAGATAAATTAAATTTATAATATATTTGTTGTAATTAAAACTAATTTTCATTTATGTTATAAAATAAAAACTTGTTAAAAATTATTAATTGTTAAAACTTTTGCATATATAAAAAAAAAATACAATTTGTAAAAATTTATTCAGGACACAATTGATTAATTAGTCCTTAAAATACAGCCTTAAAAAATCATACACATATCAAGTGAAAAAAATTAAATATACATAAATATTAAAATTAATTAATAAGCTATTAATGTTTTTAAAATATACTGCACAAATTTTACGAGATTTTACTGCACTATTTGATGTATTTTATGTGTGAATAAAGTTCAAAGTCGTGGCAATCTTTATTGAATTTTATTTCTTAATAATTTTTTAGATAGGACAAAATAATTTAAATTGAATTCGTAGCTGTGAGAGGTAGTTGCAGATTTGCTGATTTGTATGCTATAATAGCATCAGGCATGCAGGCACGCTATTGTGCATGAAAGATAATCCATTATTTGATTTCTTATACAAAAATAGTCATTCCTATTAAAAAAAAAAAATGAAACCATAATCTTATTAATTGTTCTCCTATCCTACTATACATTTAAAGTAGAGTGATTGATTTTATTTTTTTGAATATTTTATTTTCTAAAAATAGTATAACTCGCCCTCTATTGAGAAATGAAAACCAAAAAATTCCATCTCAAATAGCTTCACCACAAAAAATTCACAAAGTTGGTGTTTCGGAGGCCTTAAAAATTTCATGTATCCTTATGGAACAGAAAACAGCTTTTTACTCCAACTTCGTCTGAACTGTGGTACCAATTAAAAAATTAATACGTACGTAATCTATGATGAATTCTTTAATGGATTTTCAAAAAAAAAAAAATATATATATATATATATATATATATATATATATATATATATATATATATACATACGGAGTCGTTTTTCCGAAAAAAAAAATTGAAATTTTTGCGGGTTAATTCCCATAAGGATTTTCAAGATTTTTTCAGGAAAAACGGTTCCGTATTTATTTTATTATTATTTTTTTTAATTTGAAAATCCATCAAAGAATTCATCATATATTACGTACATATTTTTGAATTGGTACCATGGCATAGTTCAGACGAAGTTGGAGTAAAAAGCTGTTTTCTGTTCCATAACTTCTATAAGGATGCATGTTAAAGGCCTCTGAAACACGTACCAACTTTGGGAATTTTTTTGTGGTGAATTTAAGCTATTTGAGATGGAATTTTTTAGTTTTCATTTCTCAATTTATAGAGGGCGAGTTAAACTATTTTTAGGAAATAAAATATTAAAAAAAAATAAAATCGCTCATATATATATATATACATATTATGTTGGCACCCAAAGCCGAATTCGGCCCAGGGCCGAAAAAATGCGCAGAACTTATAGATTGGAGCATCGCGCGCGATACTCCAAATCCGAAATGAATTCGTTTTTCGGCTTTGGGTCAAACCACGATGCTCCATTCTAGTTCTGGTCAAATCGAAATACTCCAAAGCCGAGAAGATCGGGTTTGGAGCATTTCGATTTGACCAGAACTAGATTAATTGGAGCATCGTCGTTTGACCTAAAGTCAAAATGAGATTTTATTTCGGGTTTGGAGCAAAATTTGCCCACATCTAGTTCTGCGCATTTTGCAGAGTTCACGTTACTTAATTATTTATATTCGTTGATCAGTTTGAGTACTTCACATCAAAATATTGCTTACCACATTATAAGTGCGCAGCACAATATTTGTTTAAAAAAGTACTTAAGGGTAAGGTAACGCCACCAATGTTAAAAAAAATCCCTCTCACAAAAATTCTGAAAAAAATTTAAAATGTTCTCCTCTATACCCCCTATCAGTACCTAAAATATCAGGTATACAAATACGATCTAGTTTTTGAGTTATAAATTTTTAAAGTTGACTACTTTAACATGGAGAAATGAAACTCCCATGTTAAATTGGTCAACTTTAAAAATTCATAACTCAAAAACTAGATCGTATTTGTATACCTGATATTTTAGCTACTGATAGGGGGTGTAGAGGAGAACATTTTAAATTTTTTCCAGAATTTTTGTGACAGGGATTTTTTTTAACATTGGTGGCGTTACCTTACCCTTAATTATTATTTATTATTTTTACCTAAAAAAAGTAAAACTACAATTTTTTTTAATTTATTGTTTATTTAGGGTCTAATTGAATAAACTACTGCCATCATGTTTTTGTATTATAATAAATGCTGATCCCAGTGAGTTAAAATATTGGCTTGAGAGAAATATAGGATAAATTTAGGGAAATTACTTTAAAAAACAAAACCTACCTTTACCATCCCATGCATGTGGCACCTGAGCAATTATTTTAAAATTATTTATTTATTTTATTCATTTATAAAATAAATATTCTTTCGTCGTGAAAATGTTCCAAGCTTCTCAAGAACTATTAAATAAATGACTAATAAATGTCATAAAATTTAAAGTGAAGTTAGAAACTTATAGTTTATACTTTTTTCAAGTAAATTAAATTTTTAAAAGTAAATTTTAAATAAATATTGTGCTGCGTATTTATAATCCGTCTCTTGAGGTAATGTGGTAAGCACTATTTTGACGTGAGAAGTACTCAAACTAATCAAAGAATATAAATATTAAATAAGAAACGTGAACTCTGCAAATTGCGCAAATCTAGATGGGGTCAAATTTTGCTCCAAACCCAAAATAAAATCTCATTTCGGCTTTGGGTCAAACCACGTACGATGCTCCAATCTAGTTCTGGTCAAATGAAAATGCTCCAAAGCCGAGGTAAAAGTCTCCATCGGCTTTGGAGCATTTCGATTTGACCAGATCTAGATTGGAGCATCGTGGTTTGACTTGACCCAAAGCCGAAAAACGAATTCATTTCGGGTTTGGAGCATCCCGCGATGATCCAATCTAGTTCTGAGCATTTTTTTCGGCCCTGGGCTGAATTCGGCTTTGGGTGCCAACATATATATATATATATATATATAATATATATGTGTGTGTGTAAAATGATTTTAATTTCTATATAGACTGCCAAATTTATTTGTATCAGTGGATTATGTCTAAAATGAAATTGCATACAAGAGAGCTAGGTTATTTAATTAAATTTTTCATTTGTGGTCTCAATAAAAAAATAAAAACTAATTTGATTTTCAGTTTATATAAAAATTACCTTCTTCAAATTCTAGATTGCCATATATACTATCAGTCTCTGTTTTCATCTGTGAAATATAATTATAATATTATATTTATTATGATTTTTTTTTTTTTTTTTTTTTGTTTGCTTTATTTATTTTCAGTATTCAAGGGAATTTTTGCAGCAGAGTAGCGAGAGAGTGGAGTGGAGATCGAGAGAGATGCAGCTGCAGGTGATATGTAACAAAAAATACAAGTGCCTGCAGTAAAAGCAGCGTACATAATTACTTATATATATATATATATATATATATATATATATATATATATATATATATATATATATATATGTATACAATTTGATGCAGTCTTGCAGAAATATGAATAAAGCCTAGATACCTTATATACTTTTAACTTTTTCATTACTTATATTTTTAACATTCAATTGTAGGTGAAAGAAATGTGTGGTAAAAATATATCATTACTACACTGCAGTACATATTAATTAACTCTCAGACTTAAACTGCAGCTTAGCAATTCAAGCAAAATATTTAGCCTCCCCCAAGATTCTCAGAATCAAAAAAGGAGCAGAAGAGACAATTAAATTCAAGACCACCACAAGATATATACTGTGTATTATAATTTTATATTATAAATTTTTCCAATATCTCTAATATTCTCTATGTATAGAATCCTTTAATTTCCTTTAATTATGCTTATATTTATTTATTTATTTATTTATTTATTTTATTTCACCCATTATATCCTTTTATTATAGCCTACCTGCAATGTCTACTCGAAAGTACAGAACCTAATACATGATATTATATATACACAAGGCAAAAAGGACAACAGGAAAGGCTGAGGGCAATTAATATAACCTCGAGTGTCCAACAACCCTTAGGATGAGAGGAGTAAGGTGACTGGATGACGAGGATAGAAAAGCAGGAAAAAGGAGGTTAGGAAGTATGCAAGAACTATCATGTTATATTAACTCGTCTACCTCAAGAAAGTTGGATAATGCTGATCGAGTTAAAAGAAAGCAACACATAAACTCAAATAATTATGATGCCTTCTCTGATCAAATGGACACCAGGATAACGGACGAGTGGGATGTTTTGCCAAGGTGGTTCACTTAGCTTTGGCTAAGAGAGTTTGTCTCTTTGCGTTCTCAGAAATTAACATATATGTAAATTCCTATGGGACATATCGGATCACTGCGTGCATTAATTTAAGGTAATGCGCCAAATGTTAAAAAAAATCCCACACATGAAAATTATCTTAAAATGTTTTTTTTTTTTTTTTTTACAAGGATACACCCCTAAGAGCTTACAGCTCGTGGCGGGGTACTGGGTAGGGATAAGGTAGGGAACGGATAGTGGCCACGGCCTGCATGTTTACGCGTCCCAGCATTCGCTGAGGTGAGACTGAGGGAACCGTGGAAAACCTCAGTCAGGGCGGACACCTCTACTTTTTCTCAATGGACCAAAGCGATATAATGTCCAAAGCCTGGGGAACCACACACAAGTGCATCACTGCACTGGGTGGAAAGCGAGACGAATTTACCCCAGGGAGGGAGCAGCGTATTTTTTACTTGAAACGGTCACCCATCCAAGTACTAACCACGCTCGACGTAGCCTGACTTCGGTGATCTAACGAGAACCGGTCAATGCACTGCGCCACGCTCGACCTCTACATCCCCTATATAGCTATCAGTAGCTAAAATATCAGGTACATACAAATTCAAGCTAGTTTTTGAGTTATGAATTAGCTCGAATTTGTATACATAAATACCTGATATTTTAGCTACTGATAACTAAGACACGTAGAGGAGAACATTATAAGATATGTTTCATAATTTTCATGTGTGGATTTTTTTTTAACATTGGGCATGTTACCCTATACCCTTAATGCAAACAGATCAGATTCTCTTTGAAAAGGAAGCTCGAATTTCAGTGATGTTAATATTGCGATCCCTTTGTACGAGACCCTTTTTGTTATTAGTGGTAGAGATCAGACAGCAACCTCTTGCTATTGAGCTCAAGCACATATAAACCAGCTCTGTGATGTTGACCAAGTAGTAGTCAGCTGCCAGAGAAGCTGATTCTCAAACAATACAGATATTATGCAAAAGTTTATTATGGGTGCATACATGACCAAAATGTGTCAATGGACAACATACATGAAATTTTTTTATTGCAGAAATGAATAGAGGGTACCAAATTATGCCACTCTGAATTCTTTTACATTTTTTTGAAACCCAGAACTATTTTTAAATAATTATTGAAAGTGCGGCCACGCCCCCTGGAGGCGTCAATAGGCGTCCAGTCTCTATCCTTTTTATTAAGGCTGCAGGGGTGCCAACTGAAATCACAGGACTTTCAATAATTATTTAAAAATAGTTCCGGGTTTCAAAAAAATCTGAAAAAATTCAGAGTAGCATATATAATTTCGTACCATTTATTCATTTCTGCAATAAAATTTTTTCATGTATGTTGTCCATTGCCCCAAAATACAATTAAGGGTAAGATAACACGAACAATCAATTGTTGGTAGTCCCATTTGATTAACATGTAAACGTTGGCAACCTCATAATGAATCTGATTTTTTTTTTAGACAGTTCTTGGCACCAAAAAAATATGGAAAAAATTTCAAAACAATCGGACGATCCAATATTTTAAAATTAATTTCTTAGTTTAGGTCTCCATGGGAAAGCCCTATACTGAAAATTTAAAAAAATTGGATCGTCCGATTGTTTTGAAATTTTTTCCATATTTTTTTGGTGCCAAGAACTGTCTCTAAAAAAAAATTCAGAATCATTATGAGGTTGCTAAGGTTTACATGTTAATCAAATGGGACTACAACAATCGATTGTTCGTGTTATCTTACAAACCAATCAATCAAAAGTTTATTAGCTTGTAGCTCCAATAAAATAATTAACTCTCAAACCATTTAACTTATATATTCTCTTGCATATTAGCTCTAATGAGCAGAATAAGACCCTAGATTGTCTTTGTTTAAAGTAGAAAAAAATCAAATAATAATGAGTTTGGCTTGATAAGGGTAAGCTTTGTCATAAGGAAGTATCGATATAAAAAAAATTATTGCATAAATGGATAGAGAGTGCGAAGTTATGCCAGTCTGATTTTTAAGTGATCTTTTAGAGTCCAGGAAGTACTGTATTACTAAAAAGTTTTGCTGAGGTCTGTTTGAACCCACACCCCTTTTAGGTCCTCTCCTTTTATTAAGGGTAAGATAACACGAACAATCGATTGTTGTTAGTCCCATTTCATTAACATGTAAACCTTAGCAACCTCATAATGATTCTGAATTTTTTTTGAGAGACAGTTCTTGGCATTAAAAAAATATGGAGAAAATTTCAAAACAATCGGACGATCCAATTTTTTTAAATTAAATTTTTAGTTTCGGTCTCCATGGGAAAGCCCTATACTGAAAATTTAAAAAAATTGGATCGTCCGATTGTTTTGAAATTTTCTCCATATTTTTTTAATGCCAAGAACTGTCTCTCAAAAAAAATTCAGAATTATTATGAGTTTGCTAAGGTTTACATGTTAATCAAATGGGACTACCAACAATCGATTGTTCGTGTTATCTTACCCTTAAGAGAGGTGTCCAGACATATCTATTTCTGTACATATTTTAAAATGTTTCCTAGGCTCTGAAAAAAAAATCAGAGGAGATAAACTTTTCACCCTCGACTATCCATTTATGCAGTAAAAATTTTTGAGGTCGACACTCCATTATTTATCTCTAATTACTAATAACAGTCAAATTTATAAGATATTCCCTCCGGAAGTAGCCGGAAGTGTGAAGTTTTGGCTATTTGGTTTGTAATTAAGTTTTGAAACTTAACAGAGGGATTTGCAGTAATATTAGTGACCTTTGTTAAGAAAAACTAGAAGCTCTACACTTCCGGCTACTTCCGGAAGGAATATCATATAAATTTGACTGTATCTCATAAAACAAAATATTGATAAAAAAATAAACTAAACGGGTATAAATGAAAATATTAAATTTAATCCTTATTCATACATTACATGAAAGTTTACATCTCTTTAGTCTTACAGTTGTGGAGGAAGGGGGAAATGTTCAAATTCATGAATTTTCGAATAAATGGTAGTACTGAGGTGATTCATACATTATAATAAATAGAGGAAAAGTTAATAAGAAAACTAGGAAATCAAATTTCTACACCTGAGAATTCTTGTTTGGAAAAGCAATTTTACAAAAAGAACAAACAAAAAAAAATAACACGAAATGGTAATAAGAGTTTTTTTATACAAATATTCCAATAATATTCCGAAAAGAGGAGGGGGGGGGGGGGGGAATGACAATATAGTGAAAGCCCGCGGATCAAACGGGATTATAACGACCATTTTCACTAAAGGTCGTTATCAGTAAAACAAGATAAGACCTGCAATGGATTTTATTTTAGGTTGATCCGCAGGCTCTCATACACTGCATCCACTAATAGCCAAATATTACAACTGCTTGATCAAAATCAATTTCACTATAAACATATAATTTAACTTCATTGGATGATTTTAGATCACATGTTGCAAATTTGTTATTAAAAGTGATGCGAGTTGTGCCCTCTAACATATAATTATGAAACAAGAGAAAAAAATATACAGCTGGCTTGACAAGAATTGATGTACAGATCTACCATTTGAAAAAAAAATCCAACTTCGTTATGTAAATCGCGTAACTTATATAAACGGGGGGGGGGGGGGGGGGGGGGGGGGGAAGTTCAGTTTAGAGTTGCTTAATTTTTGTTTTGTAGTTACTTGATCAACCTTGTGAGGCAATGACATATTACTGCTGGCTTCAAAGACACATATAATATAATAATATATAGTAGGAATTGTTCAGTTCCAGCAAAATTATACAGTAAATAATTAAATTTACTTTTAAAGGGATTTGAATGAACATGACTGAAAAACCATATATTCATTGTTATTAATTACATGAAACTTATATTAACTTTAGCAAGGACAGAAAACACAAGAAATTATTAAAGTTAAGTGTCAACCAAAACAAAAATTGAGCTCGGAATTTTCAAAAATAGATCAAAGTGTCCTACATATGGAACCAAAATCTCAATAATACTATCTTACAAAGGTCCTGCAGTAAACAAAAATTAAGTTAAGAGTGAATAGAATAGAAAATATGTTTATTACAGCGAGGTTTAGCCAAGCCCATTCTTGCTTCATATGGAGAATTTAAGGGTAAGGTCTTACGCCCAATGTTTTAAAAAAAAAAAAAAAAAAAATCCACACATGAAAATTATGAAACATACCTTAAGGGTAAGGTAACACCACCAATGTTAAAAAAAATCCCTCACACAAAAATTCTGAAAAAAATTTAAAATGTTCTCCTCTACATCCCCTATCAGTAGTTAAAATATCAGGTGTACAAATACGATCTAGTTTTTGAGTTATGAATTTTTAAAGTTGGCTAATTTAACATGGGAATTCCATTTCTCCATGTTAAATTAAATTTAAATTAGTTAAATTTCACTATGGAGAAATGGAATTCCCATGTTAAATTAGCCAACTTTAACAATTCATAACTCAAAAACTAGCTTGAATTTGTATACCTGATATTTTAGCTACTGATAAGGGATGTAGAGGAAAACTGATTGTGAGTTTGAACACATTTTTTTTAATGTGTTTTTATCTCAAACTTAATACTCAAATTATATTTTCTTGGAATAAACTGAGGGTCTTTGTCAGGTAAGACTGTGTTAAAAGATGCACTCACTTTGACTTTTAATTTTTTTCCTGGAGAATCTGAGATAGCATTTTTTGGATTTTGGTTCGAAATAAAGGACCATTTGAACTACTTTTCAGAAATATTTAGTCATTCATTCATTCATTCATTCATTCATTCATTCATTCATTCATTCATTCATTCATTCATTCATTCATTCATTCATTCATTCATTCATTCATTCATTCATTCATTCATTCATTCTTTTTTTTTTTTTTTGTGCACACATTATACTAAACGAAGGGTTCAAATGGTTACTTGGCCATTATATCATACACTCAAGTACAAATTAGTATTTAGGCATATTACAATTATATATTGTTATATATATATCGCCTTGAACATATTATCTTAAATGGTACAAATAAGTTAGGTTATTAAACATTAAATATTTTAGTACCCCATAGGTAACAGAAATTATCTGCAATTGCAAGTTGCCATTACATTGTCTGCTATTAAGCAACCAAACAGTGACCAGTTATTTGAGAAAATGAGCCATCTTTTAATTTTCATATGAATAATCAGGTATACAGAAGAATTTTATGTTCCCAGCTGTACAAAACACCATGTTTTATGTACTAAAATTTAAAAAAAAATGTAAAATAACCCCAAATTTTAACTGGCTATCTTCAAATTTGGTTCTAGAACAGAAATGTTGAATTTATTTTAAATAATAAGTCGATGACAGAACATTCTAATGTATGATAAGTTTTAAATCAAAACGTAGGAAAAAAAGAGAGTAAATATTTAAAGTACATTACAGGTCTGTTCGTAAACCCTGCTCGGTGTACACTTTCTACACCTTATGTACATGGACATAAGGTCGATTGGGTGTAGAAACACCGAGCAGGGTTTACGAACAGACCTTACCTCTGCATTATAATTTTTAATCAGTTTGATAAAATATGTATTGTTAAATTTAAAAAATATTTTATTTTTATTTTTTATACTGTGTTATTGAAAACTCAATTTTAAATAAGTGCAGAGAGTAAAGCAAGGGAAAAAAGTTGATGGCAAAATGCCGCAAAAATATTGTGATTTCAGGAAAAAGATTTTATTACTTTACAATGATAATGGGTCTGTTTGTAAATACACAATAAGATAGAATCGATTATTTGTGATGAACCTTAGGTTTCATGGTACAGAAGGTTCATCACAAATAATCAATTCTTTCTGATAGTGTATTTACGAACAGACCTATTATTTCAGACTTCTTCTTTTTCTTTCTTCTTCTTCCTTTTTTTTTTTTTTTTGTCTGAGAAAAAATACATGTTTGGTAATTAAATAAATAGTAAGTTGAGTAATTACCAAAACAAAAAAATGAACAAACTTTCTTTTTTAATGAAAATTTTAGTTGAGCCCATCACATAACTTATGGGAATGTTTTATTTGTCTTTAATGTTTTTAATGATAATTAGTGATTATCAAAATTAGGGACTCAGTTGACACAGTGATTGATTCACGAAACAGCAAACTTCTTGGGAGGGGAATGTTCCTTAGCGTCATCCTCATGGGACTCGACCGAGCGCTTCTGTGGGGGCTCCTTCTTGGCTTGGGAGGGCTGGCGGAGACGGATCAGAACGGCCGTCATGTTGTCACAGCCCGTGCCATCACCGTGAGTGTTGGGAGCCAGACACTGCTGGAACATCTGAAACAAAATCAAAACAAAACTCAACATCATTATTTATACACCAGTTTGGGGGGGGGGGGAAGTTAACATCCTTGACATCATTTTACCCTTTCGGGAGGTATTTAACCTTGTGAGTAAGATTTATCTTGCGACCGAGCTGGGGCTACAATAATTAGATAAAGTTGCATTGTGTAATACCGAATTAAGGTTCATAGACTGTGTGACAATGACTGCCTAACAATCAGTGACAATGTTTGTGACGTCCAGAGTTGTGTTGCACAGGAAGATTCTCACCTCTTTGCAGATGTTGTCGAGAGGAACATTTTTGGACATGCGAGTCCAGATGAACTCAGCAGCTTGCTGCGACGACAAATCATTCCAGATCCCATCACACGCGATGAACACGAACTGATCACCTGCAAGACACAACCAACCACAATTTTAGAATATTCTAAAATTGTTAACTAGAAGCCCTCAGTATGCATGTTCTCAAATTTGCAATAATATGAAATCTTTTATTACCAAGTATAATTGTAACCTCAAAATGTGAGAGGTATCATCAGTAAGTTTCTGGTAAAGTGTCCTATGTACAATGTCAAAGAATTTATTAATTCACCAATCAAAAAATACATAAAATTGTTTGATGAAGACAATAAAAATGTATTGTGATTTTTATTGTGTTGTTGTTTGCATTTTAGTTATGACAATTGGACATGATCTACATTAAATACGGTGTAATCAAAAGATTGAAATAAATCTATATCTATATAACAATAGGCAACCAAATCAACTAACATTACACACATTCATGCAAATTTTTTATGTAGGAGCTTAAGGGTAAGGTAACGCCACCAATGTTAAAAAAAATCCCTCACACAAAAATTCTGAAAATTTTTTAAAATGTTCTCCTCTACACCCCCTATCAGTAGCTAAAATATCAGGTATACAAATACGATCTAGTTTTTGAGTTATGAATTTTTAAAGTTGACTACTTTAACATGGAGAAATGGAAATCCCATGTTAAATTAGTCAACTTTAAAAATTTATAACTCAAAAACTAGATCGTATTTGTATACCTGATATTTTAGCTACTGATAGGGGGTGTAGAGGAGAACATTTTAAATTTTTTTTTCAGAATTTTTGTGTGAGGGATTTTTTTTTAACATTGGTGGCGTTATCTTACCCTTAAGAATTGTGTTGTTTTGGTCCAATTGGTGAAACTTACAACTTTGTTCATAGCACACTTTGGGCCTTCTACCACAGTTTCTTAGAGGGAAACCTATGTTTAATACAACATTTCTCAGTACAGAATGCCACAGAGCTCACCCTGGCATAGTAAAAACAGTCAAAAGCTACATTCCTCTTATGAACTTCATCATCTAGTAGTCATCTATCCCAAGTCTCAAAAACTCTGCTATGATTTTAACTGGGAACCTTTTGGACAAAAGGCACTCTAAGCATTACACCATCAGCTTGAAATTGTATAGGTATTTAATATATAAAGGACCAATATATGGCATTGCACATTGCACGCAGAAATTTTGGCTCTTTGCATCAAGGATATCGCAATATCTATAGCATAGGGAGAATTACAAAAATTACATGAAAGAAATTACTTATAAAGTTGAAATATTTTTTAATATTTGTCTGAAGGTTGACTAATTATGGTGTTGTCAATTGTGTAAAATTATGTTGTGGCTACTGTCAGAGCATTTTCATGATTCTACAATGTTAAATCATGTAACGGTGCCTCGATACACACACACAATTCAGCTATTACCACCAGGTTCGCTGCCAACTTTAAGGTCCTTCTTGAATAAAGGTATTTTCAACACTAAGAGAACTGGGTGAGAGAAGGTACCTGATTTGTCATCCTCAGGCAGGAGCAGGGTCTGAGCGATGATGTCTGGCATGGGAGAAATCTTCTGCTTCTCAGGAGGTAGATCTTCGCGGTTCTTGAAGACATGGTCTCCTGAAACATACAAAGTATGGACCATAGTTGAGTAGCTGCCACCTGATGACACGCTACTCTGTTAAATTAATTAAAACTTGTTATTACGCAACTTGTTGTTAGGTAAAACTCGATTTTGAGTAAAGGAGATTGCGGTCCCATAAAAAATAATTAGCATTGCAGGTATAGGAAAAACTTGATATGAGGTAATACTCGATAAAAGGAAAACCTAATTTCCTGGTCCCTTGACTTTATGTAATATCAAGTTTTTACTGTAAATTAAAACTTTTACAATATGTATTTTTACAACTGTTAGCATTTAATACATACCATACACTACTACATTATTTATTACTAGTAGTAGACAGTTTGTTCTAAAGTTTTTTGACTGAATGTATGCAATACATAATCAAAACTGAAGTTATTATGAGAGTTTTACCACAAAATTTATTCACACATCCTTTCTACAAATCAAGAAATAAAGAGCAAAAATTCCATCCTATCTTGTTGATTATCCCCTACAGAAAGTTCACAAAGTGTGTTAATCAAATCCTAAGTTTAGAATCAGTGGCTAAGCAGCATATATCGTAACTAAAATGTGTGTTTGTTTGCCTTCTTTAGTGTATTTCTGATACAGTGCCTCTATTTAGCTATCCCATTAGAAAATGAATTTTAATTATGTTTAAGATAGCTTCTGTGTGTCTGAAAAGGAGTCTCTCAACACGTTAAATTCCATTGTAATTAATGAAAATCTATAGAGCTTATCGTCGCTCCAGAATATAAGTGTCGTATAAACCACTAGGATTTGATGCTATTATGGACTTTATCCTTCATGCACATAAGGTCCATAAAAGCATCAAAACCTCGTGCTTTATATGACACTTATATTCTGAGGCGACGTTATGGTAAATGTACTAGTTACCGACCATCCCGCTTTTAAGGCACTTTGCATCATTTGATTGAGTTCAAATTTTGGCCATTAGATGGCATTAGTGGTACAAACAAGCACAAAAAATGTCAGGGGTGTGTCCATTTCTTCATGGTTTTCCAGACCCGGTCTGTAATGGCGGCAAAGTCATAAGTATAACATGTAAAAGAGCTGGTAACTAGTACATTCACCATGCTGAGAAATTCTTGGTGCTACTTACCAATGGCGCGTGAGAGGTTTAGTCCGCCGTTGACTCGTCCGTCCTTGTCGACATAGCCGCCTGCTTTCTCAACACGGTCACGCTCCTCAGGGTGCTCAGGTTTGTGGTCGAAGCTCAGCTCAATAGCCTCCACGGTCGACTCTTTACCGTCCTCCACAGCAGCAGTCACACGTCCCAAGATGGCACGAGAATCTCCAACATTAGCCACAATCACTTTGTCCTTAGCCAGCAGAGCCACCACTGCAGTTGTGCCACTGTCCACACCAGGCTGTCAAAACAGAAACCAACATTATCAAAGTTGCATAAAACTCACACAACAGGAAAATATACAGTAAAAACTTTAACAAGTTTTTACTGTATATTTTTACTGTATATGCAACTTGTTGTTAGGTAAAACTTGATTTTAAGTAAAGGAGATCGCGGTCCTGTGAAAAATAATTAGCATTGCATGCATAGGAAAAACTCGATATAAGGTAATACTTGATATAAGATAACGCTAATTCGGGTCCCTTGGCTTTACGTAATAACAAGTTTTTACTGTATTCTACCCTATTATCAATTATTAATGATTATGAAATCTTTGTGTCAACAACACTCAAGTAGTAATAGAATCCCACCCACTCCTTATGACTAAAACAGTATCGCAATTTTAGATACAGTATATCAGTATATTATCTACCAGATCAAAAAAAAAAAAAAAAAAAAAAAAAAGTATGTAATTATATATTATTAATTGTATTATGTAGTACTTACAATTAGGTGTACAACAACACATACTCAATGATTTGTGCTTCTGTACCAATTCACACCAAGTAGAGAGTTGAGAATATAAGATATTTGGGCACAAGTAAAAGAGAGCATCCACATTTTATTAATTTTATTTATCCACCAAAATACTCAATATGTTGCCAGCATCAGGCATTAATGTTAATTTCGAGAAAATTATTGGCTAATGATAAATACGTTGGTAAAAAAAAAAAAAAAAAAGGAATACAACTCTGCAATCCTACTTCAAAAGTTTTCTTTTTTTAAAGAAATAAAGCTGAAAATAAATTCTAATATTTTGGAATAATGGAGTATTGACCTCAAAAATTTGTATTGCAGAAATGGATAGAGGGTGCAAAGTTATGCTACTGAGTTTTTTCATATATTTTAAGGGTAAGATAACACGAAACATTGATTGTAGTAGTCCCATTTGATTAACATGTAAACCTGAGCAACCTCATAATAATTCCGGTTGTTTTTTTGAGAGACAGTTTTTAGCACCAAAAAAATGTAGAAAAAATTTCAAAACAATCGGTCGATCCAATTTTTTTAAATTTTCAGTATAGGGCTTTCCCATGGAGACCTAAACTAATAAATTAATTTAAAAAAATCAAATCGACCGATTGTTTTGAAATTTGTTCTACATTTTTTTGGTGCTAAGAACTGTCTCTCAAAAAAAAAAAAAAAAAAAATCAGAATTATTATGAGGTTGCTAAGGTTTACATGTCAATCAAATGGGACTACTACAGTCAATGTTTCGTTTTATCTTACCCTTAAGAGTCCAGGAACTATTTTTTTAAAAAAAATATTGGAAGTACAGAGAGAATGATGCTTTTCTTAATAAAAAGATAGGAACTAAAAGGAGTGTGGGTTCAAACCCAACCTCAGTAAAACTTTTTAGCAATACATACTGGATTCTAAAAAAAATCAGAGTGATATAACTTTGCACCCTCTATTCATCTTTGCAATGAATTTTTTTTATGTTGATACTCTTGCTGTTTAGTTATTTAAAAGTTGATTCTATGATGATGGGCGATGAACGAATTGCAAAACAGGTGTTTAAAGGTAGTGCACAAGGCATGAAAGGATTAGGTAGACCAAAAAAGATTTGGTTGGATGTGATTGCAGAATGCTTGAAGAACAAGAGTGTTAAAAGTACGGAGTGTAATAGAGTGCAGAAGGCAAAAGAGTGTTATGAGTATTTCTGAAGCAAGTGGAGTATGCAAGAATCGAGTGCTTTGGAGGGCAATTTGTAGACGGCCAAGGTAATAATGCTGCTGGCTTACCCCATAAAGGGATATAGCGTCATGTTATGTACAGTATGTATGTATAATTCTATGAGGTGAAAAATCATGAAATTATAACATTATGTGATACAGTCTAACAGATCTTAGAATACCTGTAGACACTATGGCGCCAGCTCCAGACGTCTAGACTGAATGGCGGCATCCATAAGATCCTTAATATTTATTTTCAAGATGTCCGCCACGCGCAGTTTAATCCACACGTAAACTAAGATTTGTAATATGTACTGTAAATATCAGTAAAAACTTGTTATTACATGAAGTCAAGGGACCCAGGAAATTAGGTTTATCTTATATCGAGTTTTACCTTATACTGAGTTTTTCCTATCCAAGCAATGTTAATTATTTTTGATGGGACTGCAATCTCCTTTACTCAAAATCGAGTTTTACCTAACAACAAGTTGCTGAATAATGAGTTTTTACTGTATCAGGTTGTCGAAGCACGTACCACTTCAATGGGCTCCTTGTAGTGTTTCTTTTGAGCCGACATGCCACATTCGTCGTCAGAGGAGGAGGACACGGTATCCCAGCTACTATCTTCCCCACCGTCTTCATCCTCTCCGTCCTCCTCGAGCTCATCATCACCATCAGATGAGTCATCAGTAGATTCGTCCGATGTCTCGCTGCTTGAAGTGCTGTCCAGTGTGGCATCCTCGTCCATCAGATCTTTAGAGTCCTTCTTCAGCATACGGAGGCGGTCAGAAAAACTGTGTGCAAGTAAAACAAAAAGTGAGCCATATAACAATAAAAGTTGAATGCTGTCAATGCAAAATTCACCACTTTCTCGTCTCTCATTCGAATCATTAGCTATCTACATACTTTACTCAAGTGCAATAATGAGCTATTTGCTATAATAGATAAGTGCAACAACGAGCCTTTTTATGCCTTATTGATTTACAGCTCATAACTGTGCTTACCTGACATAACAGATAGCTCATTATTCTGGACAAGGGACGGGGTATACCCACAGGGAGAATGATTAAATACTCGTGTCATTTTTTTTTTTTTTTTCAAAATTTTAACCAGTGTTATTCGAAACTATACCTAAGCATTTTGAAAATTTTGGTTAATGTGAGTAGAATTTTTAAGTCAGTAATATTTAAAATTTTGGAGTTAAAGTATTATTCTTTCAGGTTATAATCCTGTGCAATTTAAAGTATAAGTTCCAGAATACTTAGCCAAGAAATTATTAAGGAATGTCAATTCAAAAATTAATTGTATTGTCAATTCCAAAACAATCCTGAAAAAATTATTACTTTGGATTCAACTTTTATCCACTAAGTTTTAATCTCAATGCAGTAGTTTACACTAGCAATCCTTCTCCCTTCTGATATTTAAAATAATGTGCCAACACACATAATTATACAAATGTCAATCAAATTTATAGAACGATCATATTTACTTATGTTACATTGTTTAAATTAAGGGTAAGATAACACACCCAATGTTAAAAAAAATTCCCACACATGAAAATTATGAAACTTATCTTAAAGTGTTCTCCTCTACATTCCCTGTCAGTAGCTAAAATATCAGGTATAAAATTTTAAGCGAGTTTTTGAGTTATTAATTTTTAAATTTGGCTAATTTAACATGGGAATTAGCCAAATGTTAAAATTTTCATGTTAAATTAGAATATTTTAAATATTAATAACGCAAAAATTAGCTCGAATTTGTATACCTGATATTGTAGCTACTGACGGGATGTAGAGGAAAACATTAAGATATGTTTCATAATTTTCATGTGTGGAATTTTTTTTAACATTGGATGCGTTTACCTTACCCTCAAAATACTTAAAAAAATTGTAACCAACAGTTCTTACCGCTTTTTGACTGGCGATTTGTCAGAGTTTTCTCCAGTTGACTTGCCATGCGATTTTCCCTTCTTAGACTCTTCTAAGGTGTCTGGCGCAGCTTCTGAATCTCCATCATTTCCTGTTCCACCACCCGAATTGTCTTCGGCCTTTGATGGACTCTTCTTAGGAGACTTTCCCTTCTTAGATTTGTCTATGGTGTCTGGCGCAGCTTCTGAATCTCCATCATTTCCTGTTCCACCACCCGAATTGTCTTCGGCCTTTGATGGACTCTTCTTAGGAGATTTTCCCTTCTTAGATTTGTCTATGGTGTCTGGCGCAGCTTCTGAATCTCCATCATTTCCTGTTCCACCACCCGAATTGTCTTCGGCCTTTGATGGACTCTTCTTAGGAGATTTTCCCTTCTTAGATTTGTCTATGGTGTCTGGCGCAGCTTCTGAATCTCCATCATTTCCTGTTCCACCACCCGAATTGTCTTCGAGCTTATCTGCGTCCTCATCCATCTTAGATTTAACCTGATGCAGAAAAAAATAACAAATTATCAAAACAATGAATATTATGTGAAATTATATGCAACAGGGTCATGGGTCAGAAAGCAAAACAATGTTTTAACTTTTAACAGAACCACAAAATACAGGTATTGAGTATTAATTACTTTTAAAACAAACAATTCATATTTAAATGGATTAACATTCAAGGTGTCGTGACATTAAATCATTATTAAATTTAGTTCTAACCAGAAGAAGTAATGACTCAAGTTTTAAGTTGCTACAGTATGTCAGGTGTTATATGAGACAATACCAGGTCCAAGAGCAAAAGTCAAGAAAACAGTAAAAGGTAAAAAAGCCTCACAATCATTTTCAAGTAGACAAACATGGCTATAATTTGAAGTTTTTGGAAGTAAAGTTGTGAAAGTTATTTCTAAATTGTCAGCCATAATTAAGGGGAAGGTAACACGTCCAAAGTTTAAAAAAAAAAAAAAAAATCCCAAAAATGAAAATTATGATTTATTTTTAAAATGTTCTCCTCTACATCTCCTATCAGTAACTAAAATATCAGGTATACAAAAACTAGCTTGAATTTGTATAACTGATATTTTAGCTACTGATAGAGGATGTAGAGGAGAAAATTTATTATTATTTTTTCATAATTTTTATGCGAGGGATTTTTTTTTTTTTTTTTTTTTTTTTTTAATATTGGGCGTGTTACCTTCCTCTTAAATTGATATTAAATTTATTGTGTGAAAATAAGGTGTTAGAGAAGAGAAAAATTTGTATTAGTAAAGGAATAATGTCAAAATTGCTCAATATTTTCCGATGAAGTGAAAATGAAAATATTTTTAGTCCTTTAGTCCATAAAATAAACGAACAAAATAATAACTGTTAGTTTGCTGATGAAAAAAAAAAATAATAATAATACAAATTTGGTGCAGATTTTGAGGAATTAATTTTTTCGTGTGAAAAAGATACTGATTTGACTAAAAGTCACAGCAGTCTCCATTTAAAACAATGCTATCTTAAATGTTGAACATCTCAAAAATGTCACCGAATGTTGTTATTTTTTTTTTTTTTTTTTTTTTTCATGGAAAATTATTTTATGGCGTCAGGAAGGTATGGTGAAATTTTCTGAGTGATTCACAATCTACTAGGCCCACCGACATTAATCCTTAAACAAACACAGCATTATCTACTTTTTTTCTTTTTAAATACTCAAAAAATTAAGAACTTAATTTATGAGTTAATTAAAAATTATAAACTTAAGTTAATAAATAAAATGATTGAGAGTTTGGGGTGGGAGTTGCTAAAAGAAAAAAAGGAAGTGTGGTACACAGGAGTTATAATTTATCAGCTACAGAAGCAATGTAGATTTGGTGTTATAGATAAGACTACAAGAAGTTGTGATGGTTGGGGAGAGTTATTTGGTCGTGTAAAGAGAGGTGGTTTTGTTGGACAGGGTGATCATGGATGGAAGTTGTTGGTTGTAGAAGTGATGAAAGTAAATTTTCTCTTGTGAATAGGACGGTGAAGGATCTTTGAGTGCTGGGGTTGTTGAGGCAGAAGGTTATGTTTTGTTTAGGAGAGAATTTTTGAAGATGAATGATCTTTCGCGAGCCACCGTGGCTTAAGGCTTAACCCGAGATATTTGTCCGAAAAATTTGTCACAACAGATGTTCTTCAAATTAATTTGGTAGACTTACAACAATCGTCAAATAAGCTCTGATTTTTTTTTTTTTTTTTTTTTTACTGAAATTTAATTTTTTAGACTATTTTTCTGAATTGTTTTCATATTTTTCAAACCGTGGCATTGATTGTTTTTAATAAGGGATGAGAAATGTGGCAACGCTTTCAGGGACTGTAGTCACCTCCCCCTCCTTCCAGATTCGCATTACTAGTGCAAAGTGGTGTTGCCAGTCTTTTTTATGGTGTGACCTTGATGGAAAAATTCTCAGGTTATACCTTAATTGTCACATTTGCTGCGTTAAATGAAGGGAACACCTTCAACTTTTACAATTTTTTTAATTTTGTTGATGCAGTAAAACATATGTCTGCACTAAAAGAAACACCATCTTCTCCCTCCTTCCCTGACTTTCGGCTGTTGAAAGTTAAGACATTCAAAAAAGTTGCGTCAATAACGTAATTTCAAGCCAAAGGGAAGCAGCCAATTGCGCGAGGGGTTTCTAGAGAGACGCGCTGTGATTGGCTGCTTCCCTTTGGCACAAAATTATGTCAATGACGCAACTTTTTTGAACGTCTTAACTTTCAACCGCCGGAAGTCAGGGAAGGAGGAGTAAGATGGTGTTTTTTTGGTGCAGACATATGTTTTACTGCATCAACAAAATTAAAAAAAAAAAAAAAATACAAAGGTTGAAGCCGTTCACCTCCTTTAATGTATTATTATTACTCACTTGTCCATTAACCAGCTGATTCTTCTTGTGATCCGGCGACTTGTCCTTGCCATTCATGTCAGAGGGTTGGCAGAAGGTCAGATCATCAACAGCGATACTCTCCAAAAACTTGCTTGGCTTGGATTCACCTCAACACACAACAACATGCTGTCAACTTAAGGTTATAAAGGAACTAGATGGAACTCATTCAACTGTTCTAAATAATTGTGCACTATATTTACTATGGCTTATATCATTGTATTTCTCCATTACACCAGCATGAAAAATTAAAATAAAAATTATTTTCATTGCTGCATTAATAGACGATCTACCTATAACACAAGACAGGGAGGAGCAGCAAGCCAGCCATGTAGTAGTGGGGGTGTAACTTAGGTAAAAAATATTTTTAGGTAAAGCATAGGAAAACAGGAGGAATTCTCGTACGTGATTCGTACTATACATACCTCCTTGATCCCATTTGGCAGCATCCGAGTCACCGGATGAACCTTCACCAGACATGAAGCGCATTTTGTACTTGGCTATGACTTTGTCCAGAGGCATCGAAGCTTCTTCAAACAAGTCCTTAAAATCCTCTGGGACACCTTCTTCAGCTGAACACACAAAACAAGGACCATGTAATCAAAACATTGTGTTTGTTTATGCCTTATTAAGAAAATGGGGAAATGAATTAGAATAATAATTCTATAAAAAAATTAAGCAGATGGACCTCATTGAACTGATAATTAAGTTGTTTGTTTTACGGTTCTACAATGATTTGTTAATTTATTGAGGCTCGAAGCGGGAAATCTGGTTTTTAAACGCCCGATAAGACCAGCTTGCAATAAGATGTCACTTTCCTGTATCAACAAACACACGTGGGTAGCCTGAGGCTATATGGAACAAAAATAAATGCTTGTTTACTTACAACAGGAAAAGGACATCATAATGCTCATAATGCAAGTGACCTTTGTAGCCTTTTCTTATTGGGCGTTTTAAAACCAAATTTCTTACTTTGACCGCAAAAAAATTTCCCCAAAATCAACAAATTATCATATGAACATAAAATAAATAATGTGATCAATAAATTTAAGTGTTTTTTTTTTTTTTTTTTTTTTTAAATTAGTACACTTTCTCATTGTAACCAAAAAATGATGCAAGTTGGGCACCTCATAATCAATCATAAGTTAATTTGTTACTTTCATTAATTAACCTGCAACCTCTGGTATGCTACCTTTAACATTTTTCTAAAAATTGTTACCAAACGCCAAAAAAATATGAACTTTTTTATGTTGTATTAATTTTTGCAATTCTTTAAAGGTAGGTCATCAATTCCACCTTTAATTTTACAAACATAAATTGAGAACTGAAATACTTATATGAACAACATTTGAGAATTATAATTTAAAGGCAAATAAAGTACCAGAGAGCTTTAATTTGAAGAGAGGTAGAATGACCGTGCTAACTGTTTTCCCCTGAATTTTCAAGTTTAACTGGTGGAGTGCTCAGAAAAGTATAAAAATTTTGATACCCGAGAGCTTCTCCTGACGACATTGCGAGGGCGCTGACTGTACTTTGTCGGAGTTAACTAAGGGATGATCAGCGCCACCAAGTACTCGCCAGTTGAATTAGTCCCTATATCTACCAAAATGCACTTTTTTTGTATACGTTTTCTACTTCGCATTCTTGTGTATAGAATCCTATTAGAGGACAAAACATCCCCATAAGCGTTCGATCTCTCTTTAATTAAAGCTCTCTGAAAGTACCTACATTTTAATCTGCTTTTTTTTAAATTTATTTATTTTTTGAGGAGGTGGGAGACCTCATATTTCAGACCTTTAATCTTAAAATTTTACTAAATTTGTAAATTTTTAGTTCATACAATATGACTTTGGACCAAGTGGAAATGTGTCCAGCAATGTGTTGAAAATATTACTTAAAATTTTATTGATCTACAATTGAATTTCAAAAGTGAAAAATATATACTGCATCAGAGTACCGAAACAAATTATAAACACAAAAAAAAAAAAAAAAAAAAAAAAAAAAAAAAAAAAAAAAAAAAAGAAAAACAGAGTATCAGGTTTCTAGAAATATGTACAAAGAGCTCTCCATAGATTTTAGCCCAGAATTTTTTAGTATTCCATTTATTACTTGATTTTAAGTGATCAAGTAAATCTTGATACTAAATATACGTTAGAATAAAATTTACCCATGACAGTACTTAAAAGAATACTAACTTGTTTTTTCAGTTTTCATTATCAACATACATTTGTTTTGTGTTTTTAAATGTATTCCTGCATTCAATTGGATCTCAAATTGTTTAACGAGATGACACAGTTTTAGATTTTTCTCATTTTATATTTATTTCATTTAAATTTGGCAAATAATTGTGGTGTGACAATGCTGATAATACACAGTATACACTTTGTTAAGAATGCTAACAGATTTTGATCTTTCTTATTGCCTAGTATACCTATATTGACGTACAGTGCAATAAAAAATCCCTATATATGAGCATAAAATAAATTATATATCATAGTTTGTAAGTTATTTTCTATATTATAAGAGGGTTATTTTAATTGTACTTGTATTGTATAATATGTAGAGTACGCCGCGGCGAAAGTGGCTTCCTCATGCATGTTTTGTGCTAGCATGAGCCACTTTCGCTGTGGCGTACTGTACACTACATATATTAGTGTTCAATGAACAAAATTTATTATAAAATAAATTATTATAGCTAGTATAAGTAATATAACCAACCAACCAATATTTGTGCAGTTTCCTCCACAGCTTTCAGCTAGTTCCCCCAGGCGTTTCTTTGCTTCCTCCTGCTTCAATAAAGCATCAAAGCTGAGAAAGCCTTGACGCAGGGCTTCTTCGAGTTTGCCTTCTCGGTATAGCTTGGAGGCGTAAATGTGTACTGGCAACCTTTCGGCACAGTAGTTTGAAACTTCTGGCCCACCATGACCGTCGTAAACTCCAAAAAGAGAGAAGCCTTTCTCTTCATCAAAATCCACAACACATGAATGAGCATCCTGCAACAAAAACGAAACAAGGATTCTTTAATGGACAATAAAAGGACCAAATAATTTTATCAATATAAAAATAATTCACAGCAATTTATTAGTGTTAAAATTTCTGGATTGTTGGATATTATAGTACAGTATAAATACTATAAATTTATCAAAAGACATCTAAATGAAAGGGTAGATATTTTCAAAAAAATAGCTTCAATAGTTAATGATTGACCTCGGTTACCACGCAAGTCAAAGGAAATTTCTGTCAAATGGAATCGAATCAAACATATTTTAGAATTATGATAATGATCTAAAACTTAATCGCTTATGGTTTGAGTAGATTCAAAGGGTGGTTTCCTCACAATAGCTCCATTTCCGGTTTCCGCCCATAAGGCGGAACTTCTACCTCAGTTTTCTCAAAACAGATCAAACAGATCCACTTCAAAATTTGCATGCCACCTATTGATGGTGAGTTCTAAGTAAAGTTCTCTGCAAGTCTTGTTCAATTCAAGGAGGCCGATTTCAAGATCTCAGTCAACTGAGGTCAATCCTTAACGTGCTTTTAATTAAAGGAAAGGATAGACAAACAAAACACAAATTATCGAAAGGTATCATAATGATTTTATCTGTCTATCATTTTCTCTAATTAAAAATAAATATCACATAGAGAATTTTTCATAATAAATAAATATTTAATAATGTAACCAACAAGAAAAAAATTCAAATATTCGAACATGGTGGCTTTTATGGAGAGATTTTTCCAGCCAGGAAAATCTAATTCTATGGGCCTATGGGATTAAGTAAAAAGAAATCATTGAAACAAAAATAGTATGGGATGCAGTGTAGCCAAACTTGAAAGAGAGGTGGGAGTGGTAAATCCCAAAATTTTAAAAACTATTCTTATTTGTAATTAACATACTAAACTCCGAGTTAAGGGCAAGGTAACACGTCCAATGAAAAATTCCCACAAATGAAAATTATGAAATATATTTTAAAATTTTCTCCGATTAATCCTTTATCAGTAGCTAAAATATAAGGTATACAAATTTGCGAGTCCAGATCTGGCGGAAGTCGTCACGCCCGCCTTTCTACCACCAGAGCACGCCACCAGCAAGAGTCCTCCCGCTTCTCGCTGCGGCGGCAGCGATAAACAGGAAGAGTGGGGAAGTAGCGCCACGGCGATGAAATATGCAACTAATGTGAGAGTCGAAAAGCGTAATCGCGGGACTTTGGGAGCTGATTATCTTCTACTTCACACAAATAATCAGCAAAGAAACTGTCGTAAGCAATTAAAACCGCTGCAGCAACAATAATTTAACTATTCCATCCATTTTTATGGTACTAAACAAAATAACCCGCCAAACACCTGTGGGGGCGGAGCCAACTATCATGGGCGTGACTATAGGTTTAAAAAAAAGTGTTTTTTAAAATATCTGACGGACTGAGTGTGTGACGACACTTCCTTTATCTGTGACTTATCTGTCGGAGAAGACACATTTATTCTCGAATAAGCCCTCCATGTTAAGGCCGCGTCTCATTTAAAGAATGTGTACTAAAAAGTGTATACACTTCAAACTCTAATTAGTGTAAATACTCAATTTTAAATGAGACAACTTTACTGTAAACTAGCGCCAACACGCCAACACTTGCTAGTGTCAAAAGTTGAAAACATTTGCATCAGCTGATCAATGTTAAAAAAGTTAGTGTCTGTGTTAGTGTTTGAAGTTGCTATTTCAAACACTAAATACTAGACTCTTCAAACATTTGAACACTTGCGCTAATTGAGACAACAGTTAGTGTCAATATGGCGTCAACACTTCAAAAAACTGTCAATCGATAAAGTGTTTAGTATGCATTTTCGTGGATTGGAGGCGAAAATTTCACTGCGTCGCTAGCGCCATCTCTCAAGTGGCTCCTCCACGGGCTCCTCGTTGTCATCGCAATGACGCAAATTGAATTTAAGGGGTCAGCATATGCAGAGTAACAAGATGCACAAAGTTTTTCCTATTTGTGATTGGTTTAAAATTTCTTTTACTGCATATGACGTCATCAAAGTTTCGATTGTGTTTTTTTTTTTTTCCGGGAGCTTACCATCAGGGGCGCTGGACGTAACCGACACTACCTTCAAACGCGTCCGGCTTGTGTCTATGAAGTTGCACCCCCCTGCACCAAGTTAGTGTCCAAGTGTCGATTTCAAACACTAAAAAATAGACCCTCCAGAAACTGTAACACTTGCGCTAATTGAGACAACAGTGTCAATGTGACGTCAGCACTTCAAAAATATGACAATTGAAAGTGTTCAGTGTGCATTTTCATGAAATGAGACTCGTCCATAATATGTATGCATATATAAGGCTATAAGGATCAAACTAGCATAAACGCCATTCAGGTAGAAGGTTATTATCTACTGTATGCATACATGAAAACAAGAGAAGAAAATGACTTTTACTGAAAAGTGGATACAGTATGCATATATGGAAGCTAGTTTGCATCTGATGGCCTCATTTGTATCATACATATGCATACTGTGGACTGAATGATACAAAGTGTATGAATACATATATTATGCATACTAAATTTGATAATAATATATAATAATAATAATAATAAAATTAACGCGGCAAATGCGGCTACGCATTTCAATCCAATCATATCCAATGCTTTAACTTAATTGTGACGTTCCTAAATTATATGCCATTTAGTATGCACATCATTCGATGTATGCATATTGCATTCATTACGTGGACAATTAAATGCCACTCAAATTTTTCCGCATGGCATATTTGAAAAATCTAGCATAAAACTTAAATATAGGATAGGTATGCATTTCTGTACAGTATACATTCATTTAAAAGACAAGGAGTTCGGCTATTACACATAAAAAATGATGATGTATGCAGTGTTACCTTGAACCCATGTTAATAGTATAATATAAAGTGTGGAGAATAGAATATAAATAACATTTGGCAAAACAACCTACAGGATGCATTCATCATTCACAATGCATCGCATATCATACTGTAGACTCCTCGCATGCGGCTGGATTCCCGCGCGAAAACATAGCTAGTTTTGACGTGTCTTTCAATTACAAAATGGAAAAACTTGGTGAGGATTTCAACTGCAGGCCGTACGCAATATCCACTGTGTTGCAAGGCACTTATAATTCTGTAGCTATCACGAATAAATATGCATATAAATATATAAAATAAATCTAAGACATGCTTACCTCCTGTTTCACACGCCATCCTTGCATAGACGCAGCAGCATATTCGTAGAAGTCACCTGCTCCTGCCTCAATTTCAATTTCAACCACAGGTTTTTCTAAATATGCTCCCATATTTAAACTATATTTTGATGACAGATCGCCGCAGTTTAATATTTTAATAGTCACTTTTTTAACCAGTCCACATTGAAAGCACGCCAACAGCTAAAGTGCAAACGCCATGATGCCGGTGGAAACTGGAAATTGAAGAACGATAATACAGATTACAGAATTAACAGAAAAAAAATGTACTGTATTTGAGCGTCCTCTCTCCGCAAATATATGAACTATTACCGCTATTATCATGAGCCATAATTTAAAATTTTGATACAGTTGTCTTGAATCCGCTTGAATCCCCCGCTTGAATCAGAGAACATATATTTATTTTCTGTGGCATGTATAGAGGACATAAGGGACCAAGAGGTGGCGCTGACGTCTGAAAATTTTGCTCTTTGCATCGAGGATACGTACGGCAATAGGCAATACCTATAGCAGAATCACAAAAATTATCAAAATTTCAGGCGATCGTCGATTCGAACGATCGAAATCACTTTTACGAAGTTGAAATATTTTTTTATGTTTGTCCGAAAGTATTTGACGACTATAATTATGGTGTTGTCATTTCTATAAAATTATGCTGTGGCTGCTGACACAGCATTTACATGATTTTATAGAGGACCTAAAAGTGATCCTTATAAATTTTTAGATAACATTTATAAAATAACTTCAAATAAAAATACATACATCTGTGGTGACGTGAACATAAACCTTCTAATTAATAATAAACTTAATAATGACTATATATGTTAATACATTGAATTCTCATCATGGCTGTTTTATAATAAACAAAATTAATAATAATATATAATATGCCACTATTTACTACTAATTAATCATTTAGTGGCATTCAAGTCTACTTTTGTAGCTTAATTACAGACAACATTATTGTGTATGAGAGCTAGTTTAAAAATATACATACTTAAGCCGGTATTACACGATACAATTTTTCTAACTATTGCATATAACTTTTCCTTTCAAGAAAACTTGAACTATACATTTGTTTGTATGGAGATGAAATTTTCTTGCAAGGAAAAATTGTATGCAAAATTGTATGCATGGTGTAATACCGGCCTTACATAAATTAAGCCAATTTAAGAAGTGATGTGATAAAAAAAAAAAAAAAAAGACGGAGAGAGAGAGAGAGAGAGAGAGAGAGAGAGAGAGTGAGGCAAATTTAAATTATTTATGTGTTATCTATCAAATTAAAATGTTAGGTCAATGAGTATAATATATAATTTTTTACTGTATATATCATATTGATTTAATTGATATTATTGTACTAGCTAACTTAAGCTAAGAATGAATAAATAAAAATAAATGTTGTGAGCTAGATCAAATTACAATTAATGCATGAAATATATGAATATATAATATGTGCAGGTGATACGTTACTACCAGTTTTTGCTAAATTAATTAATTTGTTGATAGAGAATGGTCAATTTCTTGACTTCTTTATGTATGCTGATGACTTTAGTTTTAATTTGTGCAAACAAATATATCGAGTTATTAATGTAAGAAAAGTTTGCAGCAAGACATTAAATATTGTATGTGAGTGGTCATGCACATGGCCATAATTTGGTAATTAATAGTAAAATAAATCATAAGTTTTTGTATATTGTGAATAATGTGAACCCGTATAAAAGGATAGAATGTGAAATTAATTTACAAATTCATAATGATATATATGTATGCATCAACATAATTATGATTTATGTAACTGTCCAGTAATGGAGTATTGACCTCAATTTTTTTTATTGCAGAAATGGATAGAGGGTAAAAAGTTATGCTACCCTGATTTTTTTCAAAATTTTTAGAGCCCGGGAACTATTTTTAAAAAATTATTGAAAGTTATTTTTGTGACGTCATGAGACGCCGCTCCTTAAGAAAAAGATAGGACTTGCCGCCGCGTGACGTCACAAAAAGGACTTTCAATAATTTTTTAAAAATACTTCCCGGGCTCTAAAAAATCTGAAAAAAATCAGGGTAGCATAACTTTGCACGCTCTATCCATTTCTGCAATAAAAAAAATTGAGGACAATACTCCATTAATAATAATAATAATTGTTTATTGCATGGGTTAAACATACATAATTTGGAGGGAAAAATAATAATAAATAAATACCCATGCAAAACCCAATTGGTGAATGTAAAAGACGAAAGTCCATACACAAAATGCGTACATTCACCCACTGAAAATATATAAATCAGACAATAATATTGAATTACTTCGTCAAAATACATAAAATAAAGTAACTGTTAATAAAATAACAAACACATTGATATACTGTATACAAAAGCATATCACACGTCAGGTAAAAGGAACCTTTCTGAGGGAGGTAAAGAGTTGTACGCCTTGACTACACGGGGAAAGAAAGAAGCTAGGTAAAATGACTTTCCCATGGGCGTAGAAAGCGCAACCTGACTGTCACGCAAACCAGGTCTACGCACCTTGACTGACACGTACCCTCTCAGGGCTGAACACATTCAGATCATAACGACCTGACAGACACTTATTAAAAAAAGACATATCAATTTTACACCACTGACAGTGAGAATCCAAACTGGGAATGTTACCAGGCTCGGACTGGCCATTAAAGTTGGTGAGCGATCGCTCAGTAGGCCCTCTCGGCTGAGATACCCCTACAACGTTAAAAGTAGGCCCCCACAGGGTCAAGTAGGCCTTTGATATATATGGACCTGTACTCCTGTTTGCTCAGTAGGCCCTTTGAGCTCAGTCCGACCCTGAATGTTACACATAATTAGCCTCTGTTGCCTATCAGCATAATCATCAAACCTACCGTGCCAAAAAATGAACCGAGTGTAGCACGACTCTGCACCCTTTCTAAATTGTTCAGGTTGGAAACAGTAGTAGGGTGCCAAGCAGGAGCACCATAGATCAACAGAGGTCGTACTAGAGAATTATACAGTAATTTCTTAGCACTTGGTCTACCAGCCTTGAAACCTAGCTCTAGAAATCATTCCCAAGACTCTAACAGCCTTATTCCTTACTACCTCAGACTGAATGTTCCACCTTAGGTCACTATAGATATATGAACACCTAGTAATTTCAACACCTTTTGCTGGGGAATATCAGATGATTCAATAGAATAAGGAAAATTGATTGGGCTATGTGACCGAGTCAAGTGAATATGCACACTTTTAGCAGAATTCAGAGACATATGATTATTTTTACACCACATTTCCACAGCAGCAATATCCCTCTGAAGCTCCTCAGCATCCTCCTTGGATCTTTTTATTGCTTTGTACATAGTGCTATCGCTATCGTCTGCATATTGATATCATTTTGAAGCCACGGCATCAGAAAGATCAAGCATAAACATTGTGAACAACAATGGCCCAATAACTGAACCCTGAGGAACTCCAGAGGTAACATCAACAGACTCAGACAATACTCCCCCAAACACGACTCTTTGACTACGGCAAGCAAGAAATGATTTTATCCATGCTAACACATTACCACGAATTTTCAAAGCCCATAACTTATCACAGAGTCGATCATGGGGAATGGTGTCAAAAGCTCTTGACCAATCAAGTGAGATTACATCAATTTGTTTTACATCCTTATCATTCAGTTCATAAAATCATTCATCAAGTACATGAACCATTAAAGTAATACAAGACCTTCCAGGAAGGAAGCCATGCTGGTTATTCCTGAGTAAGTTATTTTCCTTGAGATGACCCAGAATTGCACTTAATAAAATTCTCTCAAAACATTTTGAAACCAAGGACGTCAAAGATATTGGTCGATAATTGTCAACATCCTCCCTTGGTCCAGACTTGTGAATAGGCACTACACTTGCCTAGCTCTTTCCATGCAGAAGGTACTGCCCCAAGCTCTAGAGAACATTGAAAAAATTTGCACAATGATATAGAGAGAGCATTGAAACAATTCTTCAATACAACCGCAGGAATACGATCAGGACCACAAGATGCATTCTCCCTAATACGAAGAATTGTGTCCAAAACTAGCTTCTCCGTAATAGGGACAGAAGCTAACATGGTCCTAATACTGTGATCTGCAGGTGGACAAAGATTGTGAGCATTAATTGATGTAATTGATGTTGTTAATAATTTTGAATATCTAGGAGTAATATTTGATGAGGATTTCAAGTTTGATGAAGATATTGAAGAAATTATTGCTACATTAAGATGTGAACTGAAAAATATTTATCAATCAAAGGATAATTAATGTTTAATTAATGTGCATGTTTTTGCTGATTGAATATTTATTTTGTATTTTCTTCTGCTTGTATTTAATTTTCTGTAAAGCTCACTGTAATGTAATGTAATTTGTACACCAGCACCTACCCATAAGGTTTCCGGCCTTGGTAGGACTGTATTCTTATTTTTCACTAGTAAAACTATTAAAAAAAAAAATCCGAATTTGCTCTAATGTAGATACGTGCGTGAATTTATTTTTTTCATTTTTTAATTTATAAAGTTTGACTTGCTGATGTTCTTCGTTGCATTATAAGATTTAGTAATAAAGATGATATTATTATTATTATTAACAGTTATTAGCACCAAGCAAAGCCACAATTTGCATTATTTGTTTTAGATTAGATTTTATATTTTAAATACAGTAATTTTTGATGTTGTGACATAATAAAAAAATAAAAATAGATCTACATCATCATGCAGGCGCGGATCCAGGGGGGGGGGGCTGCCCGAAATTTTGATTTCAACATGGGCAATATAGGCATTAGGTCTGTTCGTAAATACACAATCAGACCTATTTACCCCACTCCAATTTTTTTTTTTAACGTTGGCCTTATGGAGGCAGTCCCCCCCCCCCTCCCCACCCTCGAATTTTTTTTCTGGATCCGCGGCTGGCATCATGTACTCAATCGACTTCACCGTCTTGAAAACAAATGCACAGACACCCAAAAAGCTTGACAATTATAACAATGAATAAAAGGCAAATCTAGAATTAAAATGTTAATTAGGCATGATCAATGACAGTAAAAATCCTAAGTGTTTTTATTTTCCTATTTTTTCTTCCATTTAATTTTTTTCTTGTTATTTTATTTCTGTTCTAAAGTGACTTCAATTATATTACAGAGAAACTTGTAGGTATTATAATATTTTCAAAGTATTTTTGGGTATTCTTATTTATTTATTTATTTATTTATTTATTTATTTATTTATTTATTTATTTATTTATTTATTTATTTATTTATTTATTTATTTATTTATTTATTTATTTATTTATTTATTTATTTTTTATTTGGAGATTGAAATTACATACTCTCATGTAGAAAGATATCCACCACAGCAGCAAAATAACACATCTTAATTAAATTATCGGAATAATATAAGATTAAATTAATATAGATTGTATTTAAGATTTATATTTTTAAGATTAAAAAAAAATCTGAATGGAATTTTATTTAATTAACCATTAACTGCCTAATTAAACATAAGGAATTTAATTAACTAGGAATCTGTTTAAGGCCCTCTCTCTCTCTCTCCTTCACTGAGCTATTTTCCCATTAAAATGTCAGTCAAGCCAGCAACATTCCAAAAAAATTGACCCTTTCTTTAAAACTATGCTAAAGTTAAAATCTATATAATGAGAGGGTCAAAATCAACACTATTACGTTTTAGCTGAATGTAAAATACGACTTCAAAATACATCAAAAATATAATACATATATTAATTGTTTCAAAGAAGAAATCTATTAAAAGAGAATACACAAGCGAGCAAAAAAAATCTGAACATTAATTAATAATGCATAAGTGGTTATGTTAACACCGAATTCAAATATCAATGAACACTCAGTGAATTCGCTACAAACACCATAACTTATTTTTTTCTAATAAAATTATCTGTGTTACATATATTATTATAACATGCAAGAGTTTTAAGAACATAAGTACATTTCCAAATAATATCATAAATTTAAACATAAATATAATATATATGTATACATGTTATTATTAGCAAGAAAATCTACAGTAAAAACATAAGAATTTCATTGTATATGCTTAATAAAATTTATGAAAAGAAGGATTAAGTATATTGCTGTGATCATCATATATGCGTGAGACCAAAGGAAATTTTCAATCTGTTTTCACAAGCTTACGTCACAGTCTTTATGTTACGTTATTACACAGATTATAAGGTTGATCTTGTGATGACACTTCGTCCCCCATCCCTTTTCTGCATAATATGAATTAAAATTTAAGTGGTATTTTTGTGTGTGTTAATTACCCTACTAATTAGAACACAAACAGGGGAGAATAAGGTGAGATTGAATGACGTGATGCTGTCACAAAAATTTGTATTAGTTATGTCTATTTTCTTTATACATGAAAAAAATTAAATACACCATGTATTACTAGTTGTATTATAGCGTGTAATTTACAATGTGTATTCTCTAAAAAAACAGCAACATGTTTTAATTTAATAAATTAAGAATTTGTGGTGAATTTTGAAACAAGCGTTTACTGAAAAATTGAGTTGCGTATACCGAAGGAGAAAATTATGTTTCGTCATTCCACCATATATGGGTGGATATGACTTGTTAGCTTATAATTTATTATCAAGTGTTTTACATGACATTGGTCGCATGAATACAGTTATAAATCTTTATTAAAATAAGAGACCACTAAGTAAAATTTTAAGGACGAGATGAGTTATTGATTATGTGTGTGCTTGGTTGCTGGCTTGCCTTTAACACTTAGAAGGCAGCAGCAAGCAGGCAAGCAAGCAGGAGGCGGTAGGCGAGTACCGAGTCGCCAACTAGTTACACGCATGCGCTAAAACTTTGCTTCAAACTTTTTCCCGTCTCTCTCTTGGCCATCTATTCCCCTTACTCTGCTCGCCTTGGCTCCAAATCTGAGAGAATTTTCATCACGTTTTCAATCTTTCGTGCTTCTTTAACCGAAAAACATTACAGCCATTATATTCCTTCATAATATTGGTGAGTAACTTTATTGAGTACTATTTATTACAACTAATTTTCAAATATAAACTGACAACAATTTTTTTTATTTAAACCACGTGCTCCTTTGTAAATGGTGGGAAAATCCAAAAAAGTTTGAAACACGTTACGTAGCATTTTTTAAAGACGTTGGCAAGGCATGACAGTAGTTTACACACTTAATTCTTTAATGTATTATGTATATTTTTGCTGCAAATATGTATTTCAAGGGTTTTGATAACACGAAATGTATTGAAATGAAAAAATTGTAAGACTATAATATATGTTATTATTTATTATCAACCAAAGTGGTTGATGCATGAAAATAATTTTGCATTTATATATTTGAGAAGCGAGTTCTGTTTTATATATTTATATAATAATTCAATTAAAAGTAAAAATCAGAGCACATATTTTATAGTTTAAGACGATTGTACTTGTGAAAGAAAAAGGGTTTGTGTTAAACGAATTGCAAAGTATGTTATTCTCTTGTTAGATTTTCTGGTTCATACGTCTATTATGTTTTTTATCTTTAAATGTTATTATTAAGGCAAACTAACTTTTGACTGATATCAGTGCGACTGTATTTTTTAATTAAACGGTTACTTCTTGATAACTGCATGATAACGAGCAATTATTTTATATTCTGAATTTGTGCATGATAGTCGTTTGCGTAAGGAATTTTATCAATTGCTCTGTATATATTATGCAGATCACAGAGCTGATTGTCTTCCCTTTAATGATGTACTGTGGATTGCAAAATTGTCTTTAACGATTTATTTTTTTCTCTTATTCAATGCGTTAATTATAATTTTAGTAGGTTTCTAACAAATTTAAAAGTTTTTTATTTAAAATACATATATATAAAAAAAAAGATATACTGAAGGATAGGCAACAGTTTATGCACTCGTGTATAGCGGAACGTACGCTATTACAGGGGCTACTGTTCTTTGCATGCAGTAAGAATTATGATATTAATAAATTAATAATATATTATCTCGTTACTTAAAATTTATATGCGGTAAAAAAAAAAAAAAAAAAAAAAAAAACACACACACATGGCACACACGTTACAACGTGCGTTTTTTTTTTTTTCATGACAGTGGAGCTTAGAAACTATACAACTTACGTAATGTTGTAATGTTAATAAATAGGAGTTTTCGCAAAAATAATATATAACACAAATTTAGTGGCTATATTATTCTTAAAATATGCATCACATCAGTGTTTATTCGGTCTAGAAAAGTAACTTATTATTATATTCATGATTTTAGTAGGCTTGATTTGTTCCGAGATGAAAGATAACTTCTTAAAGTTTTGTGAAAAATTCCCAAAAATTAAAAATTCTGCACTCAAAAGTTATGCCAATTTGTGATCTCCTTTACGGTAATATTTTTCGAAATAAATGTAAAAATAATAAAACACCAAAACAAGTTTAACTATATTACAATTTCTATTTATATGTTGGCAGTGAAAAGCTATCAACTCAGTAGCGACACCATCGTCAATGTAGTCGAACTACTCAGACATAAACTTCAAAGTACGTTCGTAAAATGTAAGACAATCAGAGTATTCTTTCAAAACTACCTTTGTCGCAATGTTTAATAAGTTTTTTTTTTTAAATTTGAACATTATCTGTTGATTGCAAATTTTATGGAGCATCATAAGAATACATTGCATAAATAATATAATACATATTTATATACATACAACTCCTATTAGTGTTATTGTGGAATATCATTTACATAAAAAGAACAAAAAATATGCCTGGAAAAAAAGAGTTGACAATAAAGTTTGATATTTGAATATTTACAATGCGTTATCCCGTCATAAAACCCGCAAATAATCATTTTTATTTGTGTTTTTAGTAGGTTGTTGAAAAGTTCATAAAATACGCGTATAATACACGGCTTGATGCTGCTCCTAGCTCACTCTCCTTTCGCCCTCCGCGGTAGTATTTTATTGGCACTAATAATATTACACAAGCAAGCAAACCCGCGCCTTTTCTGTGGCCTTACAGCAAAGGCAGCAGGAATTTGACCCCCTTCCATTCTTTCCTCCTTTCCGTAACCAGAAGCAAAATATGAAAGCATTTTTGCAACTACATTTTTTTATTTTAAATACAACAAACATATGTACTGTATGTTATTATATAATGAGTTTTTTTTCTATATGCGCATGGATATAATAATCTTTTACTAAATATTTTAGCTTTTTATTAAATATTACTATAATATATTATTGAGGCATGTTACTGAAGTACACGTATTTAAAATTAAAAAAGGTTTATTTATTGTTATAAAAACTATAGAAATTTTATGGTTTTTTGTTAATAACAAGAAAAACCAAACGTAAAAATTATGGAAAATTATAGTCAGACTAAAAGTATAAACTCACGTTTTATTCAAATTTTATTAATTTATTTTTTTAACGGGGCACAAAAACTAATAAAATTAAAAGTTACAATATTAAACGTTTTGTTTTATCCATTATATGTATACTATTACCTGTTATACAAAATTTTACTCTATATATGAATAAAAACCACCATTTTAATGAAAATTATAATATGAATTATAAATTTATTATTATATTATCAATATATATTATATTTCTTAAGTGCGTGCACGAGTTCAGTTGTAATTTTAGTTTTACGGCCTGGATTTGCTGGAATACTGCAGGTCACTTGTCATGTTAATTAGACTTTAACTTCGATCTCGACTTTTCGTGATAGTTTACACGATCTAATTTAGCTTATGATTTTGTGTTTTCCAAATCGAGCAGCTAGGACATATGTAGCACGCGAACAAAAACCGCCCATTACAAAGTTGTATTTCATCTTACAATTAGTTACACTCCAAACACCACGCAACGTAGCAACAAACAAATAACAAACAAACAAACCGAAACAAACAAATAAGTTCTATATAATTAAATTGTTTTATGAATTAATATATTAAATAAGTAATTCCTTTTAATACTTTAGATAGCAAAAATAACAACTCGTTTACTTTGTTTTTTAACTTTCTTTAATTTCATAATTAATTTTAATAGTTAAATTTTCTGTTAAATTTTGTCAAACTTGTGATCGCATGACGTCTATGGCTTGTTGCCGGAGCATCGCGAGACTTGTGCTGCCCTCAGGCGGGCGCGTGGCTACTTGATGACACCTCTGAGGTCGCGCTCCGGCACCGCTGCTTTTGGTCTCGCGCTGGACAGCTAGCTCTCTGCACTTCCACGCAGCACAGTGACCGCCACTGACCGCTGAACAAACAGCAAATGCACCCGCCTTAGTTTTGGAACGTAAAATGAAAATCGTAACAACCGGGCATGCGGGTTATTAACTGATGGTATTACAGAATTGAGAAGATTTCCTATGATATAATACTATGAGGGAGGTTGGAGGGTTAGGATTTTTTTCTCCAAAGTTTTTAGAGGAGTATTATTCAGATTATTCTGCGTTCTCCAGATCCTGTTCTTATTTATGTCTGATGTGCTGGAATTAAACTAGAACAAATCAATGAATCTTTAATTTAAAATTTTCAGAATTTAATTTTTAATGGGTGTCTTAATATTAATTATTTCCTATAAATTATTAAATAATGCATTCATAAAAAAATAAATATAGGGTAAATTTTAATACTTAACTGTAAGTTTAATTAAATATAGGTGACATTAAATTTTGATGGTTACACGTGCTTGTGCCTTTTGATTTAATTTTAGTTAACTGCCAAGAAATGATTTATAATTAATAATTATGCTATAACATCGCAGCTCTTCTCTTTTGACTTGATATTACTGGTACCGAAACCAAAGAAATACGTTTTCTTATGTAAAATTTTCTACCAGAAATTCAGTTTTTTCGGTGGTGTTCAAACAGTTGCATACTTTTGTTTCCTGCAGGCTGAGTAGCAATTACGTTAAAACGATTGTAGACATTTTATTTTTATGTTTGCTGCACTGTAGAGTGCATTTGATTTTTTTTTTTTTTTTTTTTTTATCCATCGAAGAAACTAGTGAAGTCAACGATTCAAAGGCTATGCAGTTCAGGTGGGTCGTTGAGTTAATTGGAGGGTATCGGAAGAGAGAAAAAGTGAACGGTGGATTAAAAGTGACAAGGAATTTATAGAAGAAATTATATTCTAAACTGTTAGGTATCAAATTTTTAAATTAATAGACTGTAAATACCAGTGATGGTATAAAATTAATGAAGAGAATTTATGGGGACCTTTTTTGACAAATCAATTATCTAAAGCCCTAATTACACGATACAATTTTGCATACAATTATTTTTCCTTTCAAGAAAATTTCATCTCCATAGAAACAAATGGAGTTGGAAGTTTTCTTGTAAGGAAAATTGTATGCAATAATTAGAAAAATTGCATCGTGTAATACCGGCTTTATTAATTGAAATAAAGCACTGTCAAATTTTAATAACAAAAACAATATAACATAATATATTTAAATTATTTTGTATAAGTCTAATTAATTTAACATATAATTTTGATAAGTATTAATATTAAGTAACATATTAAAACCCAGAAGTTACGTTCTTACATGGTAATTGATTTCTATTTATCATATATATCATATTAAAATTTATTATTTTCTCTATAAAACATTTTAAATGAATTAGGTTCCCTTTTAACATAACTCAATTATTGGATGACAAAAAAAAAAAATACATCTATTTGTCTGGAATTGTTCGCGCTACATTCTTCTCCCCTTGCGGCACCACGCACCCTAACTACATAGTGAGCACCCTAGCTAGCACCCGGTCGCCTCGCCATCCTGAGTAGCAGCTAGCGTCACTAACACAAAAGAAAGGTATATCCGGATTAGTCCTAAAAGCACGTCGCCCATTTGAACCTACAAATCACGACTTGCTAACTCCTAAATCGTCACTGGACAAGAATTCTAACTTTCTTTGTCTTATAGCTCTCTTGGGAGCAATAGGCTATTGATAGGCCATAGAACATCTCATGTCCTTGATACTAGCAGCTAGCTTTTCTACAAACGTATACCTTGGTTCAATTTAGAAGTAGTAAAGCAGAAGACCTTACTTCCCCCCCCCTCCTAACCCCTCCCCCTCTCTCTCCCCTTTCACTATCCGACACATCTAAAATACCTACTATACTTATAGCTTGCGTAACAGATAATATCTTTTCTTTATCCTTTTTATACTAAAACAATTGTGAAATTCCATAGGAACATAAAATATATATTTCTATAGAAAATTTATGTTATTACTTTCAAAATAGTTCTATTAATAGTCTATGTATTATTGCATTACTAATATACTAAATAAAGTTTTGAATCTTTTTTCTTTTTTTTTTTTTTGGGTTTCATAACTTGAAGATTACATAAAAAAATATTGAGTACAATAAATTGAATACTGCACATAAAAAAATTGTGGACCAATATCTTAAGATTTGAATGTTTAAGAGAAGAGAATGCGCAACACGTTTTTTTTTTATTTATTTATTTTTTTTTCGACCCTTTCTTAATTGCTTTGGAAAACTTAAACGTTAATTCTTAGCTTTTCGTTTTACTTTTTCAAAAATAAAAAAAAACTCAGCTGTATTTGAAAATTAGTTTTTACTTATTTTAAATAAACAAAAACAAGATATTAAAAAAAAGTTTTATCCTCCATGTACTGTAATCAGTATAATCACTAATAATTGAAGCTAAAAAATTTGCCAATTTCATGCATTTCAAAATAATTTATATATATATATAATGTTTTGCATAGTTGAAAAAAATGCTATACACATTAATATACACATGAATAAATTATGTTGACAGAATATATTTTTTAAGAACGATAAAAAATGCAGTTGACACAAATATAAACATACCACAAAAATATTATTTAAAAAAATACATAATGCTAACTAATTAAAGAAAAATAAATAAAATATTGATATTATAAAATAATATAAATAATAATAAAAAAAAAAAAACAAGATTTTTGTAAACATTTTTTTTTTACATTATTTTAATAAATGACATTAAAATTTGGTCACGTTATTTGGCAAGATAATTTTACAAATTTGTCTGAAGATATTAGTTGCAAACAACAGATGGCCCCCTTCTACTGTTCCTCCTAACTCTAATCTCAGCCAGCTAGCAGCAGGAGGCGAGAAACTAACATAAGCTTGTCTTGTATTCCTCTATGCTAACTTGTAGTGTGTATGTAAATTACAAGCGAGGAACGGGCGAGGCGTGCTAGCTGCTACTGCACGACGAGGAGTAGAGAAGAAGAAGGAGGAGGAGGAGGCCCAACAGCAGCAGCCAACAACGACCAAGTTTTCTCCTCAACCACCCCTTTCTCTACCACGCCAGCCACCACCGAGTTTCTCTTCTTTTTATGAAGATACTGCTTGTGCTTGCTGCCTTCACTACTACCCCCAACGCGATGAGCATCATAATAAGTGCGAAATGGCGAAAATCAGTCCCATTAGCATTCCTAACATCCCCTACATTTGCCGCCCCCTTTTCTAACCCAAAGTCTTTGCTTGCGCTCGTCTTGCTTGCCTGCCCTCTCCTTGATGACTTTCTCTCTCTCTCTCTCTCCCTGATGTGCCCGGTGTGTAATACCTATATGCTGCGTACCTCCTCTCGCTCCCTACTCGCCTATCTACCTAGCTTCTACCTGCCCGTTATCCCACGTTACGTCTCGTGCATGAGTTTAGTTGTGCCAAGTGCACGTACGTACCGTCAGCTAGTCGACGAGAGAGAGAAAGAGAGAGAGAGAGAGAGAGAGAGAGAGAGAGAGAGAGAGAGAGAGAGAGAGAGAGAGAGAGAGAGAGAGAGCTTACCTAGCTGCCACTACTTCGCGTACGTCGCCGTGGCTACCAACTTTCACACAGTTAACATTCTCTAGTATGCCAGCAGATTACCACCTACCTCATACTTACTAGACTTATTTGCATTAACTCAAGATTAGATTTTGAAATCTGTGTAGTTTCTCCTCATGCTACATTGTTAATTCAATTCAGTCTCTTATTATATCGTCATTTTTTTACTCTATTATTTACTTATTTTTGTTACAATATGACTCAAAATTTATTAATTAACAAATAGTGATTTTTATAATGATCGTTTCGATATTTTAATTTCTTAATTAGAATAAATTTTTACTATTGCAATCAGGTCGTATTATAGAATGACTTTTTATCTTTGTACCGATATTCCAAATATATATAATATAATAGCACATTTTTATGAAGGAAAACACATATGCCTGAAAAAAAAAGTGTCTGCTATAAATAATGTATTCTTAACGTTAATTAAATATAAAACAATTAAGTTATAGGCATATGATTTGCTATGGTAGTCTTAATTTATTATGAAACTAAATATGACGCAATAAAATATCTACCGATAGCGGAAAAAGCATATTGAAATTAATAAAATACCTATTAATTTTTCCATAGATATAAAAAGAACATAATTGTTTTCATTAGAAGCTTCAAACAAGTTAGCTTGCAATTAAAAAGATGAAAAAAATCACGCCTTAAAGTTGTAAACTTTTTCTTCTTTTTGTTTTTTGTCAAAATTTATATTTCCGCAATATACCATGACAAAATAGTTTAGACCAACTTTTTTCTTCAACTTATGAATATTTTCCAAGTTTTTATTATATTTTTTTTATTAACTTCAATATTAATTCACTATATAAATTTATAATATAACATTCTTTATTAACTATTTTCCTTTTGACATTAAAATCCACACATATATATACATAAATAAAATACATTATTATTACATAAATTATAGTGTGTAATGTAATATGTTGTTACTTGAATAGTTAGAAGTTAAAGTAATTGATCTTGTGGTCGACATATAAAAGGTACTTTGATGAAAATATAACGACCAATGAAATTGATAATGATGAAATAATTGTAACCACATGATGTCATGAAACAACGGTTCAGTCAAGTCAAGCGTAAAGAAGGAAATTAAGCAGGGAGGAAACACTGAGGGGTATATATTAGGCAAGTATGGAGAAAGGAGAAACATATAAAGTTTAATATATATAACATCTTATGGTGTAGCAGTGGTTGTAACTGAGACCCATTATTTGTACATTATTCTAGACATGTTTCATCTTGACCCAAACCTCCTCTTTCTTCTTCCCCTTAACTCCCACCCACATACACACACATATACGAGTCCACAAGTATATATATAGTAAGTGTACCCCTCCTTTTCTTGCAACTGCTGCCTACCAAGTTTGATCTAAGGACGTTACTTTACTTAACATGCAAGAGACGTTCTTAACACCAAAGTACGAGCTGGGCTAAGGTCTTATAGTAACAACGAGAACGATGAAATGCGAAGTAGCAACCATCCTAGCTGTATTAGTTGTTGTAGATACCGACTTATATCCCTCTTCGCGTACGTTTTTATATATATATATATATATATATACACACACATATATCTGACTGGACTTACAAACTAACAAATAAATTGCATTGCCAACAAAGAAAAAAAAATAAAGGACACAAACATTAAATAAATAAAATGTTGGTATTTCTTTTTAAAAGTAAATTTACAATAATTTAATCTTCCTATAGTGTCTTCTAAAATAAAAAAATAATAAAAAATGTAATTTTTGAAATATACTAATAAAATAGTAATTAAGTGGATCAATAAAATATAATATCTCAATTAGCTTTTTTATGACATCACGCCATGATGGAAAACAAAATATCTGTTGATCATATTGTATATTAATTGATTTATTTTCATTATAAGTAATTAACTTCAAATATAATAATGCATGTTTTTTTTAAGACAATTTTGTTCTTCCAGCATGTAGATATAAATTAATTTTGTCATATAATATTTCACCCTACGTATATAAGCTTATATCACTGTTGTATATACTTTTGAAAGATCAATTCATACATTAATATATTTATATAAGAAGTTTTAGAAAGATATATTATAGTACGTAAGAATACAAAGTAAACAGACATGCAGCAGTAGAATTTTCTTTTGCGTTAACTTCACATGAATGCATAAAGGACACCACAAATCTCTTAGCTCAATGTATGGACTCGCCATAAATTTACATGTGACAATCGAGAATAAATTTTCTTGCCTGCTAGAGTTACAAAGAATTGAGCTTGACATTTGCTACTAAACTTATTCACGTCATTTAAAAGTTTAATTTATAAATAAATTTTTAGGCGTATTAAGAAAATATTTTGTTGATATTTTTAAAATACGTGATTGTATTTAACAAATTGATAAATAATGAAAACCCTTCATCCCTAAATGACTAAAGTTTTTATTTTTTATATAATTTATATAATTTGATCATAAATTGAGAGTTTTATTAATTACATTAATTATTATAAAATTGATTTATTTTTAGAATAGTATTATTTACCATAAGTAGCCTTCTATATCTTCTCCTCTGTACTATAACGTATATACATAAGAAGCTTACATCACTTTTTGTGTGTGTATGTGTGTGTGTCTGTGGTTTTTCTTTATAAAGTTTGAACGGTGAGGCTAATGTGATTTTGATAGCAGGTAAACTTTAGCAAAGAGGAGAGAGAAAGAGAGAGACGCACATGCCTTCTTGTCGTGAACATAAGGAAAAAGCAGGAAGAGAGAGAGAGAAAGAGAGAGAAAGAGAGAGAGAGAGAGAGAGAGAAAGAGAGAGAGAGAGAGAGAGAGAGAGAGAGAGAGAGAGAGAGAGAGAGAGAGAGAGAGAGAGAGAGAAGGGGGGGGGGGGCTCAAGAGATTTGATATCGGCAAGTGAAGCCTCAAATCCCGGTAAAGCTGTCCCATGAAGTCCCATGAGTCAAGTATAAAAAAATATCAAGAGAAAAAAATAGGAGAGAAAAATTCATATTGACATTTTGTCATGTGAAAATATTTCAAACCTTAAACGTGTTAGGATCAAACCGTTTTTCTCCCCTTTTATATCTAAATATGTTTTATTTGTAAGAAAAATATTACAAATTTGATTATATCAATTTATAAATTACGTTTTTAAAAAAAATGATAAAAAAAAAATTAAATTTATCAATTTTTTTATTATTCATTGCTATATATACGTTCATTTTGTTATCGTTGCTTTTATGTATTTTATTAAAGACAATAATTCAACGAATGTATATTTAAAATAGAAACCCAGTAAGTCTTCAATTAATTAGAAACAATGCCGCAAGCTTTAAAAAAAAAACTTGAAAATTGATTATGTTGGTAGAACGTCGATCTTTTCGTAAGAAAGTTTACTTTAGATTAAAAACATGTAGTCACACATTTGTTCACTATAGAAAAGCAGGCGGCTTTATTCTTTCTGTTACAGTGAATTGTGAAACTGATCAACATAGATGTCATTAACAGACGTACATTCTCTTGTAAACAAACAACAGGAATAAAAATACAAAACTTTATTTTTGCTTTGTTTCGTATTATTGAAATATACGTTAATTTAATTAAAAGAAAAAAAGGTAAAAATAATCTCTCCCCCATTCCTGTCTCTTTTAAAAACTTTTATTTCATTGAATCTTTCTAAGTGCGATTCTGTATTTTGTGGTTTTTGTTTTTTTCAAAATTAAATTAATTTTGCTTTTACTTTGAAATTTAAAACTTTTATGAGCTTGAAATAAAAATAATAATACTAATAATAAAAAAAAGGAGAGAATTGCTGGCCAGAGAAAGTATTATGGATGGGGGGTTGGGGAAAAAAATAGAACCAAATGAAACAGGGGAATAATGTTTGGATATTTACGATTGAGTCATAAAACATAAAAATTTTATGGTTATATTACGTGTAAATCATTATTGGGTTTGACATGTTTGCTTTAGAATGCATGATAACATGCTAGATACTATTATATTATGTTATTACATTCACCCCTTTTTTCAAGACTTTATAATATTACGCGTTTATATACTGTGCACATACATGTAGAGGAGGAGGCTTATAATGCAACCCTAAAATCTGTACGTTCGTGCATGTTGTTAAGTCTGCATGGATGAATGTATAACGGGTCTTTCACCATACGTCATAAAATAATATGACGTCCCGATTTTGTAGGCAAAACATTGTCAGCGGCATAGCAGATACGTGCCTAAGTTAATTGGTCTCGAAATTAATTTCTACTGGCTATTCGCATAATTTTTCTTAGAATTTTCTTTCATAAATGGTGACAAGAAGAACCAATACTATTGAAGAAAAATATTTGGTGACCAAAACTATTATTAAAAAAGAGATGTTGTGAGTTACGTTAACCCGCACAGAATTAAGACAATTAAATTAATACATGTAATACATATAGTATGTAATTTAAAAACAAAGCAGTATAAAAACAATGCTTATTGGAACAATTTTACAGCAGTTTTGAATTACCCATATTTATGGATCTGTTTTCTTAATGATTCTGAAAGCTTATTTTATAAATTAATATAAAAGCACATTGGTCGAATCCTTTGTCCAGCATAGGTTTGAGTGAATTTTGGAGAAAGTATTTTTTATATAAGTTTCTAGTGTTACAATAAGATTGATCAGGTTCTTATGTACAAAAAAGATACAAGACAAGTGGCTACTGACGGATAAATAGTAGACCGAAATCACCAGGGACGGGGCATTGAAGATTGTCGTTTGCTTTTGTTAGTAATTCCATTTAATATTCTGAATGTCTCCACAAGTTTTTTGTTTTAAGTGAACGCGAGGTTGATCGTGACGCATTGCATTGATCGGTTTTCGTTAGATTACCGAAATTAAGCTACATCAAGCGTAGTTAGTACTTCAAGTACTTGGATGGGTGACCAATTTAAGTAAAAATTACGTTGCTCCCTCCCTAGGGTAAATTCATCTCGCTTTCCACCCAGTGCAGTGATATACAGTACTTGTATATGGTTCCCCAGGTTTTGGACATCGCTTTTGTCCATCGATAAAAAGTAGAGGTGTCCGTCCTGACGTCCTGGTTGAGGTTTTCCACAGTTCCCTCACTTCCCTCAGTCTCACCTCAGTGAATGCTGGAACGCATAACAGGCCGTGGCCACCATCCTTTCCCTCCCTTATCCCTACCCATTACCCCACCTCAAGCTTCAAGCTCTTAGGGGTGTATCCTGGGGGGGACGGGGAGGGGAGGGGGGAGGGAAACAAGACATGAGTCCTATGGTCTGAACTGCTATATTTTACTAACCTAATTTTTTCAACTTTTAAATTGCATTAAAAATAGAGTGATAATAATTTCGAAGAAAATGTAAGTGGTCAATTTAACTTAAAAACTTGTGATAGACTTGGGCTTTATCAATATTGCATGGTGCCTTGCAGGAAGGCAATGAATTGTAAGCTATTACAAAAACAATACATTTATATAATAATATATATAACATGATTGTTATATAATTATGATAAACTTCCTATCATGGCATTATTACTATTTTTCATCAAAGCCGTGAAGCAGTGATTTCGCTGACTGCAGTTTTGAATTTGGAAAGCAGTCAAATTAAAATTTACATGATGTCAAAAAGTTTACAAAATAACTTAAGTTTACCATGATAGAAAAGTTAAACTTATGGCATTTTTTTAAGTTCTAGCGAATGCATGTGCTGAAAATAAAATCTGACAACCCCGGATTTATTAAAGTAAAAGTATGTTGAGGATTGACCTCAGTTGATTGCAATCTCGGAATCAGCCCCCTTATTGAATTGAACAAGACTTGCAGAGAACTTAGAACTCGCCATCAAATTTTGTCCAGTAAAATAAATATCAAAATAAAATCACATAATTAGAATATAAAAATTAGCTTACATTTTTTTGGCCTTAATTATGACAGAGTATCGACAGCTGTGAAGCTCATTTGAAAGTTTAACATCAGTGTATCAGTGAATGTATTGGAAGTGATGAAATGTATCATTTCAAGGGCAGAATGTGCAAACTGGTTGTGATTTTTTGTTTAAAATTTACAAGTAATGAAATAATCTGTTCATTATTCTACTGTTTGAATCAGACATACTATTTTTGTTAATTTACAAGTAATATTTAATAATATTACTTGTTAGTAAAAGGTAATAAAATCTCAAATCTTATTAAATTTGTGTTACCAATTTAAATATTCATATAATTTTGTTACAAAGAATGATAATATACTATAGTATTGACAAATTTATGACAATAACAATTTATATATGTAGGCATAATTATAATGTAGTATATTGTTATATATATATTATATATAACAATATGAACAACATTTACAAAATAAGAGATGTTACGAAACAAAAATAATATCATGACATTTTTCATCCTGTAAGAAAATAGAAAATTGTATTATATAGATGTGTATATAAATATATATGCAAGTCTCGACAATGGGAAAATGTTATTTTGTATTCATAGGAACACAGGACGTAGTGGCAAAACTCCCTAAGGAAAGTTTCCTCCTCCTCCTCCTCCTTCTATATATACCCACCTCCCATCCCCCCATACCTTTCAAGTCCCTAAGGAAGTAAAAGTTTCAGGCTGACCAATGTAAATTTCAAAGCATATATAATGAGACTTATACGATGTAACTTTTAGAATGACGTAATGTCACTTCAGGTTACACCACAGGTATGGCTACTAATTTATTATTTAACCAACAAATAACTTGTGTGTGTTTTTGAAAAAATAACAAAAATATATATTTTTAAATAAAAAATTTAATATATATTTTTTTTTTATTCTATATATGTCAAAGATAAACAAAATTGAATTTGACATGAAAAGGCTAGCCAATGGTCACTATAATAAATATCGTTTGTCTTTTGTCTACAACTTTACGTGACTTGACTGCTACTGTCATAAATTTTTTTATCAATATCATATTAAATTAAGTTTTCAGATGCTCTTTTTTTCTTCTTTTATTATCTAATTTTGAATTGTTACCCTATAATACTAAACCAATAATATTATACCTTTTGAGTGTATGTACAATATATATGTATATTATAGACATGAACATAATCCGCAGGTCAATATTTAATTTTATGTAATTATAAACAGGACAAAGTTTAATGTTGTTCTCCTGCGTGTTCTTTTTTGTTGGGATGGCGTCCACAACACTGCACTGCCTAATACCTTTACTTGCATGATGAGGCCTTGATATTTTGTACATTTATATACTCAAACACTTACATGCCTTCAATTTTTTTAATAAATCAGTACTTATATATTATAAAAAAAAAAAATGAATCTTATTTATGTTTTGGGTCTACGAAGAGCCTTGAAAAATTAATGTAACGTTGCTTATGACCAGTATCCTAAATATGGGTTCAGTTAAGAAGGAAAATTTTTAGGCTAATTTTGGAGAAGTATGCGAATTTTAGGCTAACATTTCACAATGAAGAACAAAATGCTCTTACAAGTTAGTAACAACCGAAAGGGATTGTCCTGTGTCTTTAATTGTCATTCTTCTGTTGAAAATTATAATTAATTGACTTTTATAAAATAATAATTATACCTATAATAATTTAATTGTGTGTGAATGGACTTACTAGGTGTCATTTTTTTACTGGCTCAATCAAAAGAGGAGGTCGAAAAATATCCCTTAGATTTTTTCGCGATTTTTTTAAGCACTGCATCATACCTAGAATGGAGATTAAAAATGTCTCTTGACCTGGAGGCTCCATCCGCAACGCCTATGACGTCATTACATTCTTTGGGTCAACTATATATTATATACAATGTTTCTAAACAAACACGTTGCTATGGAAACAAATGATTATTTTTAATATACAAGCAACAATGCAATAATTTTTTACAAGTGTTATATAGTTGAACCAAAGAATGTAGTGACGTCATAGGCGTTGCGGATGGAGCCTCCAGGTCAAGAGACATTTTTAATCTCCATTCTAGGAATGATGCAGTGCTAAAAGAAATCGCAAAAAAAATCTAAGGGTTATTTTTCGACCTCCTCTTTTGATAAAGCCAGTAAAAAAATTACACCCCGTAAGCCCATTCTGTAAGACAATATTTAGCATTATATTATTAATTTATAGTATTGCCTCAAAACAACAAACCTTCAAGTAGCTGAACTGCAGGAGCCTGCGTACTACAGTGCAGTAGTGTAGCCAGGAAAAAAAATTAAGAGTGGGCGATCTTTTCATTCTGGAGGGAGGGGGGGGGCGGGGGGTTTGAGACACAGGAGAAAGGTGAACCCACTCAAATAAAAGACCATGTATGTATTGTTACTACTACGACTAATTCAGGGGGTGGATAGCCTCCTTTTCTTGGCTGGGATAATGATATTTACAAAAAATATGAAAAACCTTTCTATGGTCTAATAATTTTAATTTGAATTTGAATTTAACGAATTTATTAAAAGTAATGAAATTTCATCTTTGAGCGCAGAATTCTATAATAATTTTACTGTCATATAATGCATAAAATTGTAATTATTTTGTGTGTGTGTGTTTTTATAATGAAAGGTAGATTGAAATCATTTCAATTCTCCCCATTGTGTGTCTCAAAGTATTAGATTTGGATTGGATTTCGTCTCACATAGACAGAATTTCAAATGTGTTCTGTGGATTCCTTCGATCTGAACATTCTCTTACCATGCCAGATTTCCTTCCTTTTGTCTTTCTTTTCCTCTCAGTCGCACTCTTCTGCTGAGAAATTGATTGAAAAAAATTCACCATTCACAATTTTCTCTCTTTGCACGCCCGCCCCGTTAGTCATTTGTCTCAAGGTGTTCATTTAAGAGAAAAACAATTGACTTTTGTGTTTTTATTCAATTTTTCAACATTAAAATTACTTTTTTAGCGAAAAATACTTTTTTTATATGTATATTTTTTTCTTTTTGTTTTTAAACTTAAATTAGTTTTCATGGATTGAAAATTAAAATCAATATTTTGACTGAAGGGGACAATTGTTTTAAAAGCATTGAAATTTATGGATATATATATATATTATATATATATATATATATATATATATATATATATATATATATATATATATATATATATATATATATATATATATATATATATATATATTACTTTGACATTTTCATGATTTATGTCCCTGACTGACACTCTATAATTTCTAATTATAGGTATTAAAAAAACTTGAATTTTCTTTGTTGTAATATTACAGAATATACGAAGAAAATATATCGCAATTGCAAATTCATCCAATTCCAGAGGATGCAGTAAAAACAAAATACTGTGCTATATCTTACAGAGTTATAATTATAAGGATATATTTTATAGTAAATAAAAGTCGATTGGCGACATAATAATGAGTTAAAAACTCTTACTGGACCTGACATGTCGTTGCTTAAAATTTTATGGATTCCTTTCAAACCGAGGCAACATTAGCCTTGATAACCTATAGTAATCTATCTAATCCCAGCATTTACCTAGTTGTCACTGAGGGAACTATGAAACACTCAGTCAGGATTGATGTACGAGTGGGAATGGTTTTTCTTTATTTAATCACTTGTGGAAAAATGCAGCATTTCTGGGATCGAACTTAAAGCTACCCGTAAATGTAGATTTATTGAGTCACACGTGTATAAACATTTATTTAGTTTAAGTTTAGAATAGAGTGTAAAAAATAAAACTAAATTACAATGCTATTGTTTTTATTATACAGAATATTTTGAGTGTCTTTTCTTTCTCATTTAATATAACATGAAGTATAAAATAATTTTGTTTGATCCACTTTGACTCAATATTGGTAATGATGACAAAATCGTTTTATGGGTGCATAATATAATTTTCTCCCTCACTCGCCTCCCTTCTCAGCTCCCCTATTTTGTACCTTACGGTGGGAACTTATACAGTATAAATACGAGAATCGTTCTCAAAACAGAAATAAATATTTGTTTATTTTTATTTTCTTCAAGTGCATGACTTTGTGAGTAGAAATCAGGACATAAAAAAAAATCCACTTTGTATTGAACTTTTATGAATGTGTATGTACAGTACGAGCATAATTACATTTCTAAATACATAATAAATATATATAAAGCATTAAACTTGTTTCAACTTGACGAACAAGCTTGACGCTTTGATTTCTTTTCTATATTAAATATATAAAAAAAAAATATTGAATAAACGTTCTGCAACATATAATATATCATAATCATAATTACATACAAGGAATAACTTAAATAATCGTTTATCTTATGCTCGCTATAACTATATAGTTAGCAGGCTAATTAATGTGTAGTTGATTAATGCAAACCAGCTGTAATATGATAATATTATAATTAAATGTCGTTTCATATCATAGAAACATATACATGTAGTTAATTAAATTATGTCATAAGATTTCAACTTACTTACAAAATTATGTAATTGAAAACTGAAAATTTCAAATAATTTGCCTGGATTGTTATTTGTTAGTATCCTATTAGTTGTAAGACTTTTAAGAACACATTCACATCAATAAAAAAAAAAAAAAATACTTATCCAATATTTTTTAAATTAATGCTCTTATTTTTGAGGAAAGCAGCCAAGATCTTTAACAGACAATTAGAGGGGTTATTTTGGGGGTGTACCCCGAATTGGTCGCGGTATATAGGGAAAAATACATGGCTTGTGGGTGGGTCCACCTTACCTCCACCCCACTTCTTATGGCACCCCCCTTCCCCCAGAATTTTCTCCTGGCTACCCCACTCAGCACTATGTTCACATGATGGTGTTCAATACGACGAATCTGTTGGCGATGGATAATGTTATTGTTATGAGGCGTCATTTTAAACAACGTCATGTGAACGTTGACGTTGAAATAAACTGCAGAACGAGGAGATTAGATACACAATAATATTTTTTTGTAAATGAGTGTACGTTTGCTCAGAGTTTAGTCAGTATTTTTGATTGAAATTTGAATAAATGCATCATGTTGATAAATTTTTAACTGAAAGCATAAAAATATTAGCTGTGATTTCAATCATGAAATCGCTAACAATATTTTTAGTATATTCACAGGAAAAACAAACAAACGATTTGCTCCTCAACAAGCGATGCTAACTTTTTTTTATAAGGGAGAGGGGGGTAGGAGTCCTGAATTCAATAACCGATATATATTGTGTTATTGTGACATTATTTTGTAATTTTAGCAAGTAACAAATTAAATGTGAAGCTTACTTATTAGTTCTAGATTGATTATCGTTTAAGCATCACAGTCCCACACAGTCTACCTCGCCGGGACATGACGAACGTTCTGGTTGCTTACTGTGGGCGTGCTGCGATACCGCTCCATATATAAGTGGGATTGCGCTGACGTCATGCCCCTTACAAGTAGGCAGCGCTGGGGTGGGCTAGAATCCACATACTAGCATATAAACAAAGTGTATCATTTTATTATTATTTTTTTTTCTTCACTAAAAAAAAAAAAAAAAAATAAAAAAAAGGTTTGAATACTGTAAGAATATAGAACAATACACGATAGAACTCGTAAAAAATATCTCTCACCACGAAAAAACTGTTTAAAGTATTTTATTTGTCATTGCTCCTATGTATTCTAACACAATCTTGCCAACCACTTTCTCTTTCTCCCTCCCCTCTTTCTGCAGCGAGCAGGTAGCGACTAATGTTGTACCTCCCCTACCGAGGCTCACATAAACAACAATCGACTCTATACGATACCATATGGAGGTGTGATGAACTCAAGTATAATTAATGAGAAAAGAATGGGTGGGTGCTCTTCTAACCTGACTCAAAATTGCATTTCTTTTCAGCAAGTCAGTCAGAGGTGACGTTCCGAGTGTTTTGAAGTGTACACGTTGTTTATTTGATAATTTTACCTCAATGTTTCTATTGTAGTTAACAGTTCAAAGTCACAAAATTAGGAGGGTCATCGAGTGGGTGGATATCAGAAGTCGTGAATGCAATCAATACTGTGAAGAAGAAAGAACTGACAGTGAGCTTTGGCCTGCAAATATATTCATTACTCTAAAATTTTCAAATAAGCTACAGTACAGTACATGAAATGTAGAAATTTTTCAATGTTCGCTCTGAACTCGTGCTGAAATTTATCCACTTATGATTGATGAATACACCACTACATCTGCTTATAATAATTTTAACATTGTGTTTCCAGCATTAAGAGAGATATATATATACATTTTGGGGGGATACAATCTCTCTCATGAGTAGATTTCTTTTATTATGAATGACTTCATCAACAGGGCAAAGCGAACTATAGTCAATAATTTTGTGATTATGTGGATCACTCATCGCTTGTCATTATTTCATCATAAAGTATCGATTTTCATAACTGTTTTAATAATAGTTGATACACTTGTGGAACATTATAATAGTTTTCTTCTGCTGGGAGAAAAAGATAAGAGCTTTGGTGGCTACGTAACATCATTATTGTCATTTTTATGCACGCGATTTTTTTTTCTTTAGAAATTTTATGGATTCAAGTGATAAAAAAAAAAATGATTGATGATTCTACGTTGAAAAGTTAAAAAATTTGTAACGATATTATGTTCAGTTTATACATAGAAGAATTTGTAACAAAAAAAAAAGTTAATGTAATATAAATTGAAAAGTTAAAAATTTAAATTTTCTTAACAAAATTTCTCGTGCACCTGTGCAGGACAAAGTTTGTATGATTTGCTATTATAGTTCGATTAACCGTTTCCAGTTTGAAACAACAGCAAGGTTACTTTGGAACTACAATAAATGAATAAATAACACTAACCTATAATATATTAAAGCAGGATTACATGTGATACAATTTGTCTAAATTATTTTTCCTTGCAATTAAGCCTTAACTCCATTTGTTTGTATGGAGATGAAATTCTCTTAAGGAAAAATTGCATGCAAAATTATATCATGTAATACCAGCTTATAAAATGAAAATTTTACATTCTTGCTGTAGAGCAAGATTTGAGCACCGATCAAAAATTTCTATCCCAGTCTTCGAGTATTGACGGCACAACACACAAGATATAAAACATGTACCCATAAAATAAATATACACTAAATAGAGCATACCCTAGTTGAAATAAACTCCATTTTTTTATTCGGTATAAGCTCTCTCCTTGTCTAATTCCCTCCTATTTCGCAACATTTTAGAGGGAAAAAGACGAGATTACGTCTTCTTCCCTCTTATTAAGTATAGAAAATGTTAGAAATATTATTGTCTCCATTTCATTCTCACTTTGAGCGAAGAGGAAAAAATATGTGTTTCTGAGGCAATAAAATTAGGTTTAGACGTGCAAAGGATGAGTTGAAGACGTAATTTTTTAACTATAGGGTAGACTGTATTAAAATAGCTGCTGAAGCTGAATCTGTTATTTTTTCTTTTAAAATATTGAATACTACATACACGATTCATCACATTTCGAGATTACAGTCTTGACATAAAATAATGTTTATATATGCTTTGTGAAAAGTTAAAGTAAAAATACAAGGAAGTAAATTAGCCTCTCTCCCTCTCTCATAATTAAAAATAAAAAAAACAAGCGTTGCTTGATGCTTTTTCTTAATATTTCGGGCTACTAAAAACAGAAAGAAGACACTATAATTCAGTAACAATAGTAGCATCACAACTTTTGTGAAAAACTCAGTAAGATTTAAATTATAGCAAAAATAGCAAATGAAATATCTTAAAAGTATAAAAATAAAAACAAAAAATATTGAATACTCTGTGGGATTGAATATTAAAAAATGTTTCAAAAAGTAAGGTAACAAACAAAAAAATATTTCAATCTTGTTATAAATTGATGTAATGCTTAAAAAAAATTGTACGAAGCAATTTTTGTTTGAAGAAATTAGTGAAATTACTTAATATTTCTAGACAGTACACCAACAGCGCAACTAATTTTCTATAACGCATCAGACTATTCTATATTCATATATTTTTTTATCTATATCCAGCACTCGGTAAGACGTAATTTTTGCTCTACTATATATACTTTATTTATCCTGCTATTAGATTTTAAGATATATAGGGGGTTCAAGTCAGCTGATTTTGCGGTGTTCCCAACGTCCTATCAAAACCTATAAAACTCAAATTTGCTTTTTTGGCACTGAAGAAATTTTTTAGAGGAAAATAAGTTCTTGATTTATTATCAGAAGACCCTTAAATAGGGGGTAGGTGTTGGTTTCAAATTAATAACTTCAATACTTACTGAGAAAATATTCAAATTTTCCAATATGGAGGCTTATGGAGAACATTTTTCAGCCGGGGAACACTTGAAGTCTCTATTGTATACAATTGTTTTTTAATCGAGTCAACAGACCACCATAATATTTGTCGCACAGTGAACGTTGACCACGAGAAGCAATTAGTTGATAATTTGTCCAAGGTGCAGACAAACAATGCCAGTTGCGGTCCGTTACAAAGTATCGAGTTTGCAATCTGATTCCTTCTACAGGAATTCCACCTCGTTTGGAATTCAGACATTCTCAGTAGTAATTGGTTCGGACAAAATTATAGCTCTGTGCGGACATCAATAATTTATCGATGCCGCATTGATAATTCAAACTCGTATTAAAATATACCTGTAAAAAATTAAAAGATCGTTTTTCACATCATTGTGATTATAGCTAAAGAATACTGCTTGTACATCCAGGAGTTAATTGATGACATTTTCAATTTCTGACCATCCCGACTGAGGTTTCCACGGTTTACTCAGTCACAACCAGGCGAATGCTGGTATGGATTATTATATGGAGATGCTCGCCTTGGTTTAGAAGGGAATCTCAAAATCCTAAGCGTTCCATGAAGCATTCCGGAAAGTTAGATTCAATTCTTATGACCAGTACCCTATACAATTAACCGGGTTCACTCAAGATAAAATGTATACCTTGAGGGATAGAGAGGGTTGAGAAGACAGCGACCTCTGTTAATGGTTTGCAGTTTCTTTGCACGGTGCATAAAAACTGTTTATAGAAAATTAATATCAAAATTACCACATTACAAGTAATTCCATTACTTTTAATGAGCATTATATTTTTACTGTAAAATATAAGAAAGGAAGAGGAAGGGGGCATCAAAATCCGATAGTTAACTCGTACGTTTTTTTTATTTATTTGGTTAAGCTTTTAACTTTTTAAAATTACATAATTATTTTTTTAATGAAATTTTTAGTTTGATAAATTTTCCCGTTTGTCATATTGATAGAAAAAAAGATATCCAATGCATGATATCTATAATGAATGTTACTTAACATGAAACTGCATTAAAAAGGTTGTGCTCATTACGGAAAGGAAGTGAGTTTTTTTGTTCTCAATTCAAGCTCTTCATGCTAGAAGTTGCTAGGCACATATTTCATCCCTCGAGTTAATAAAATTCTTGAGCGCCGCTATTGTCTGGTATCTATAATAGAATGCACAATATCAAATAGCATGCAGTGTGCATAAAAATCTTAACTGTAATAACAAACTTCATAAGTAAAACACTAATTTCAATCCCAATTTGAGTGAAATTCAACAAAGGTTCTCAAATGTGATGCAAATTGGAAGCATTTTTAAGGCTAAACTTTTTTTTAGAGCAATATTGACTAAAAAGTGTCTATATTAGATGGAAGAAAACATACGAAAGAAAAATAAACGAATTAAGTAAGATAATTTTTGCTACCATCACAAAGTCTATATGAGTTGACTATATATATTTTATATTTTTTAGGACAGAAAATAAAGTTTTTTTAGCATATTTTTAAAGTTTTGTGTAAAAATATAAGAGTCAATATTTATTTTCTTTTAGTCTGTGATAATAATGTTGGATATTAATGTTTATTTGTAATTAAAAGTTTTACTGGTATTGATCATCGTGCTCATAATCATCGTTACAGGTAAAAAAAAAATAATAATAAAAAAGTAAAAATAACTGACGAGTAAAGAAAGAGAAAAAATAAAAATCTAGATGAGGAAGAAGCTTCTTTTTTTTTTTTTTTTCTCTGTCCCATCTCTTCCAAGCATCTCTCTTTCTCTCCAAGCGCAGCAGCTGAGCAGCCACGCCCCCTGCCGTGCTATTGGTGGACTCTGCAAACTTGTTGAAACTTTTTATTTTTATCAAAAAGTTTTCTTCCCACCCACCGCCTTCTCCTGATAACTCCACCCAGTAGCATACCCGCCCACCCACCCACTCTCCATTCTCTCTCTCTCTCTCTCTCTCTCTCTCTCTCTCTCTCTCTCTCTCTCTCTCTCTCTCTCTCTCTCTCTTTGCCTCTTTTCTAGCACACTGGAGTGAGAAGAAGAGGTCGTGGAGAACATTTTCTATTTTTAAAATTTTCCACTCAATCACCTATAAAAAAAAAGTAATGGGTCTATGCATATATATATTTTTTATTAATTTGATTTTAACTAAGTTTGATTGAAATAAATTATTCTTTAATCATTTATTTGACCTACTTAATTATTATATAGAGATATCAAAACATATATTATCATATAATAGTTACAGAAAAGTTAATAGTTTTAATAAATATTCGATTTTAAGGAAATTTGGTATTTGAAACACAGGTTTACATAAATATGAAAATTATTGACTTTTTGATATTTATTTTTTTGATGAATTTTACAAGTTTAGTGCATATGAAAATGATCAATATCATAACATGCATAGTGTTATATAACTATAAAAATTAACCCATGTATATAAACATGCTACGATCTACCCAATTTCCAAACTTCTTAAAAATGATCACCATCTAATATCTATACTGATGTTTCACATAATATAGTAATGTATAATACATATAGAGTCAGTAAAGGTTTTGTTCTATTTTGTAGCTAATTAGAGATGATATTTTGTTTATATCTGAAACTAGAACGAAAAAAATCAAAATCCAAATTATTGAGTTTTTTTTTTTTTTTTTACAAGGATACACCCCTAAAGAGCTTATTACAGCTCGCGGCGGGGTACTGTGCAGGGATCAGGTATGGCCACGGCCTGTTACGCGTCCCAGCATTCACTGCAGAGGTGAGACTGAGGGAACCGTGGAAAACCTCAGTCAGAACGGATATCTCTCATACTTTTTATCCATGGACTAAAGTGATGTCCAAAGCTTGGAGAACCACACACTATAATTCTCCTTCTATAATTCAAGAGCCTTGAACTGAGAATCCTGCTGCATGTATTTCCTTTTGTGTTACAAATGAGAGGGGGAAATTTTAGCATTAAAAAGAAAGAATCCGAGACATTTTTCAAACCCTTCATCTCAAGGGGGATCACGAAAGAGAGAGAGAGAGAAATTGTCATTTTGACAAATACCTGTAAGTTTTTATAAATAAAAATTCTTTTGATATATAACTCATTTATAATTTTTTTTTATCTGAAAAAAAAATCCAAAGCGTTAAGATTTTTTTTTTTTTTTTTTTTTTTTAGGTGCGTAGGAGAGTTAGTTCCGATCAATTAACAACAATCAATCAAAAATTAACCACTCCATTGCACTTCTATATCTCACATTTCATCTTCTCATTTATCAAATGTCATACTTTTTCATTCCCAAGTCAAGATAAGAATTTCTATTGTTACTTTCTTCAATATTTTTATATCTATATATATATTTTTGCGGCTGCCGAAAAAATAAAAAGAATGAAAAAAAAATGAAGAAGAAAAAGTTAAGTGTAACATTTTAAAAGGCATTAACTCTGTTGAAAAGTCATTAAATTTTCACTCTAAAGTTGGGAAATTAGCTTCAATTAGACTTTTGACTTAACGCATTTTGAAATTTTAATAAGATACTGGTTTAAGAAAAAGCAATGAGTAAAAAAGAGGCTTAGAAATCACACGAATGTCTTCTATCCTCACCAGTGTAGAATCTTTAAGCACACTAATTAAAATTCTAACTCAAATGTTTTTTACATAAGGAAAGGAGAAGTTTCAACATTTTTTTTTCATGATACAAAATTCAAATAGTTAAATTAATTTAATATTATAAAAGCCTTTTCTAATGCAAAGAAAAATAATTTACCAGTCACAATCATGGCATTTATATAAAATATTTAGTTTTCATAATCATACAAACTAATAATAATTAACAATTAATAAAAAAGAAATTCATACGTCACACACATAAACTTTGTAGTTGACCAAAAGATTTCGACTTTTTTTTTTTTGGCACAAATACTAACATTATTAATTTTTTTTCTTTGCTGCTAAAACAATTAGATATGAGAGGAGGAAAAGTGACAAAACTGCAAGCACTTGTCAACGCCGAAACGCCATAAGAAAACAAGAGACAGCAGCAGACGTTAAGTGTATTTTGTGGTCTCATGTTACGCGAGATTAACCAATGTCATTAGTGCACTCAACTCAAATATTTTTTTGTATTGTATTTTTATACACTCTCAATTTGTTACAAGGAACTTAACTATTTGTATATAAAAAAGATGCTTTTATCACAAAACACGTAGCTGCACAATTATGAAATTAGCATTGTATGTTGAATGTCAATAAAATTTAGACAAATTTATAATTAAAACTTAAAATTTAATACATATAATTTCTTAGTAATACTTTAACCTAAATAAAATTAAGGAACGGAAATAACATATTTATTGTTTTTAATTATTGAAATCTATCAATACAAATATATACATTTTAAAATATACCGTGATTTCATAATATAATCATTAACTCACTATAGTAAAGATGCACTCAATGTATTAATCAAGACATAGTACTGAAAAAATTTATTTAAATCAAACTACAAAAGGTACCGTATAAAGTCTAGCAACATCATATATTATGTATTATATGTCTGATTTTACACTAATAATGTCATATCGTCCCTCGTCTACAATAATGAGCTATCTGCCTACCATAATTTCGTTGCAATAATGAGCTAACTGATTTAAAACTCATATTATAATTGCGCTCACCTGAAATAGCAGATAGCTGATTATTGCGGACGATATATCAAACATATCAGTAAAAGCTCCTTCCACAATATATAGCTAGAACTCTTATGCTTTTGCCTACCTTAAAAGTTTCTAACTTTTGACTACATGTTGGTAATGCTAATGGTGTCTTCTACAAATCCTGTAATGTATGCAACATTTTAAGCTTAGTACACCGCAACAATTAACAAAACACTCTCTATTTAGAGGATTTACAACTTTACAATATATTATAACGATTAAATCAAACTTAACATATTTACAGATTGTTAGAGCTATTAATCATATTTAAGTTCAGATTTATAGTGTGAGTCATATTGATAATTTTAACATTACTTATAGCCTTAATAATACGTTAATATTTTTTGTCATTGTCAGTACAGTATAATGTCAGATATGAGTGTAATTCAGAATAATTTTTGTCACCAAAATATTTTGCAATTAGGGATATTAATTAGATACATTAACTTTGGTGGATACAAGCATTGCTTTCTTTTCTTCACCAGAAAGTTTCTAAGTGTTGCGATAAAAACCAAACAAACTTAAGTAGTACTTACTGATATATATATTATAATTATGCATTTAACCATGAATGAAGACTGTCTAATATGTTTTCATTGCAAATGCTTCATTTTACTACATATACTGTATCAATATCAAATATATTCAATAGATTGAAATTTCATCTGTAAAATACATTTTATTTTTAAATACTTTATCTGTTTTGAAATTCAGTAAGTTTCTTTCTCCCTTTTTCTCCTCTGCAAGATCTTAATGTTATTTTTGTTTAGTTTCAGAAGCAGATCCGAGCTTCGGACGCTAATTAATGGTGAGTACAATAAAAATTTACAATAATACTGTAACCTTTCAATGGTAATACTGATATCGTTTTACTTTTGACATATTCTGGAGGTAATTTATAACAATGTTGTCATTGCCGACCATCCTGACTGAGATTTTCAAGTTTCCTGAGTTAAATTAGGTAAACTGAGATGGATAACTTTGTATGATGGTCACAAAATTCTCCTCCACTTCATCCTATTCTCAGACAGTACAAGACGTCACCGTAAATAAGCCATACTTTTTACAGCTGCCTTTGTTTAAATCGTTGTGTACAGGCGCTAGTCTATCATGGGCGCTAGTAATATTTAGAGCCAAACATTTGCTAACTAATTTGACACATCTATTTAGTTAATGAAGACGAAACTACAAGTTATTAAACAGAGTAATAAAAAAATATACATTGCAACGATGTTTTCAATGTTTGGATCATATGTTGACAATTACCTTTTTTCTTTCAGTAAATTAATCTTATGACTCATTTTTACACATCCCCTTTATTATAAAAACGTCTTTAAATATGGCGGCAAACTTTTTGAATCACTTTAAAGTTTTTTTGTGACGTCATAAACGAGTTTATGATAGTTTAAAGACTGTGCCGCAAATTTAAAAGTCTGATTGAGAAAATGAAAAGTTAGTATTTCCCATCATAAAAGACTGGGTCAAAGTGAAACTTCCCCCTGCAAACCCCCAACTAAAACTTGTTAAACCACACACACTAAAGTAAAGTTTTCGAATACAAAAAGTTACTTTTTGAGTTGTTAAAAAAAAAGTTAAGTTTCTTTAAGTAGACTTCTAAATGAAAGTTAACCTTGGGAAAAAAAAAAAGTAAAAAAAAAAAAATACTTGAACTTTGACTTGTTGAACCAAATACCCCCCCCCCTATTCCTTACACCCCCCCACTTGCCTACAAACCCTCTTAAACTAACCAATTGTAACTTTGAAACTGTTACTCTAGGTTAGGGTTGAACCTCCAAAAAGTTAGTTTTGACATTAAAGTTAAATTTTGATAAGTTTCATCTTTTAACAAAGTTACTAACTTAAATGGAGCACAATGTATATCAAGATCCGGAGATTCTGATGCACGACAATTTCTACCTCACAATCAGCTGATTTCTCTTCTTTGAGCACTCGTGTGGGGGCATAATTCTGAAACTGCATTAAAATCAACATGCATTATCAAAGTAATTGAGACCGATAATCAATATGTAATGATGTTTTAATGTATGGTCTTATTTACTCATCATAACATTATTTTAAACAATTTAGTCCTAACATTCTATAATAACTTACAAAATTCACTGCATGTTCATTGTTTCGTATTATTATATCTATATAGCAATATACTGAAATCAAATCTCTCCGTTTATATTCTAATTTAAGACTCTAATGTAGAAACTTTGACAATCCTCAGCACCCTTTCCCCCAAGTTGCATTCAACGTAAAAATTATTGTATATATACAATATATATTTATATATAAGTATATATATATACTTAGATTTTTATTTGATGATTTTATAATTAGTAGTGAATCGACACACGTTTCAGCAGCAGTAACAATAAGATTAATATAGCACATACACAGTAATTATGAACCGGTAATTGAATGTTTTGTAGTACCGGTGTGCATGTTTCAGCAAATTCTGCAGTATACTTATTTGTAGTAATTTAGTGTTCATGTAAATACAAAGTGCTGCTTACAGTGTAGAACACAAAATTAGGAGAATAATATTTATGATTTACTTTAAACAGAAATTATAAAATAGTTCCTTATTAACATTAGCACGATAACATGTACAGTACATATAAGGTTTATAAGACTTGGAAATCGTGACAGCGATCGACGTTTCTAAAATTGTCTTATTCTTATTTGAAACTTCAATCTCGTAAATCTCGGGACACGACGAACTTCATCCATGCTCTGTTCGGAGGCGTTGTCACGCAGTCGATGTATGGAGGCGTGGTGATTGTAAACTCTTTGGGGAATCTTTTTTACCTTCACAAAAATTGCCATTTCTTTATTTCTTGGAGCTCTACATCTCGAGACACCACGAACGTTACTCTTGCTGTGTTCGAGGTTGATTAATGCGTCGTGAAGTTGAATACAAAAGGAATTGGCTAGTCTGGGTGCTCTTTTTACCTCCCTGCAAGTTGCAAATCTGCATCTCTTTGTCTAAAAGAAGCAAATCAAGCAAAGATAACGTTCATGCTGTCCGGATGTGTACTTCTCGAAACACCACGAACTTAAGCACTGTTATTTTTGTGGACGTTGATGCAGTGACGTGGTGAACTAGAATGATTTTGAGATGGTTAGACTTGTTACTTTCCTTATCTCCCCCAAAATTGAAAATCTACATCTCTTTATTTTTGGGAGCTGCAAATAAAAAAAAAGGGAAACGTTCAGGCTCTCCTGATTTGTACATCTTATGACAGCATAGACTCTTGCCTGATTTACAAATATATGCAAGAGAATGCAAAATTTCAATTTTGGAGGGATATGAAGAACACGTGATGTTCTATTCCCTAAAAAGTTAAGTTCACCACTCCTCCATATAATTATAATTAAGGAAGTGGAAACGTTCCTGCTCTCCTGAGGTGTACTTTACTATTGCATTGAAATAATGTGATGTGCTCCACACCAGCTTTCAAATAACGTACCATCTACACTAAACTTTTGTAGTTATAATAGCAGAAACATTAATTTTACCCACCTGAATCGAGCATGTAATAATCAAGACTACTTTACCTTTATTATTTCTCATAAATTCCATTGTGTTCTACTATTTTTAACTAATACTGCACACAATATAATTATAGTAATTTATTTCTTAAATTTAGCAAATTAGGTCCATTTTAAATTGCAATGTGCACCATGCATTAATATTGAAACATTTAATAACTTTAATTTAAACTATATATATATATACGAAATATAAAAAAACAAAACAAACTTTTACATTAATTTTTTTCATTATAAACATAAAAAAAAATAACATTAAATCAGAGAAAATGTCAAATAAACTAAAACGTAATAAATAAACCTATAAAAAAGAAGAGAAACGTTTACTATTGCAATGATTTCTAATGTTATTGACTGACTTGGAATTTTTGTTTTTATTTGAAGGGGGGTCAAAACGAACAAAAATGTCAAAGAGTTTACGATACTCGTGGGCCACGTTTGTTTATCACGTGCATCTATGACGTAGTTGCCAGCAATGTTGCTGAGTGACAAACAAGTCGGTAAAAGTATCATCACGGTGGAGCCGGCTGGCTCGACGTCGGCAGTTAAGATAAACTCTCGCGAACCACCGGCAAAATAAAACAAGGAAAACGTGTTTGCGTGGCAAGGGTGTGAGGGGGTTCATACTGCCCAGGCAGAAACAAACTTTTTTGCTAGACCCTGATTGGCAAAGCAAGTTCCAAGTATAACGAAAGTGCTGACTAAATTCTTTATATCAGATTTATGAAAACTTTATACTATTGCAGTAGAATCAGATAAAATTAGTAATGTGTATATTTATACAAAAATAATCAAGATCTTAAAATTACGTTAGAATTTACTGAGTTATATAAATTAATTTGTGTAATTTAGAAGTACTTTTCCATGGAGCCAAAGCGCAGTGAAGTTTGGCAACATCAGTTAGGTCAACATCTTGAGCGTTCAATGATGGAACTTGGCGGATAGCTCCCTTCCTTATCTGGACTGAAGAGTTCATCGGAGGACTGATTTACTTATGAACGAGACAAACAAACTAAATGGAATTTGAAAAACAAAAAAATGTCTTCGATATTGGCCTTGATTCGAAGACAGATAACCATGCACTAACCACACGTAACGTCAGCATGATTAAAAAACAATCAAGTTTTGTGAGAATTTTCGTTATCTTCGTGAATCGCGACCATTATAATCTGTCGTATTTCAAATAAATTTGATGATGATTTGAGATCTCTTTCACTCTGTGCAGAAAATAAATTCCACCCTTCATGCTGATTTTACGATTAAAATATAACATAATTATTAATTATTTTCATAATTTTGCTATTTTTTAATTGTTCAACAATATAAGCATCACGTTAGAATTATTAATTATATTAATCACAGACAAGTTGAAAAGATATTAGAAAACATCTTATGTTCAAAAATTATCATTGATAAAAAATAAAGAAATGTTTCATTAATTATATATTTGAAATGGTCACCGTTTCAGAGCATATTTTAATTAATTATGAAATTAACTAAATGAAAATGCATTGAAAGAGTCTATTCATAAAGATCTTAACATGAAATTTAGCTTAGACAATTTCAATGCTATTGTTTTTATTAAATTCCAGTACTAAATCAACTATTAAACCTGGTAATAAAATTTCTAGGCTATATCTGTGCTAAATCTGTTGTTAATTACGCGTAATTCAGATTCTTTTCATATAATTTTTCTTCAATTTTACCCATCAGCATAAAAACAACAAAAAATTATAAAAGTATGTAAATTAATAATAAAATGTTGATATCCTTGACGCCATTTTATCCTTTCGGTTGTGGCTAGGTATTTAACCTTGTGTGTAAGAGCTATATTTGCGACCATGCTGGGGCTTATCAGACACCCAGAACCCTTTCCTGCACTTTTCTGGGGTCCTTTTTCCTGATCTGTGCAGCCTGCAGTGCAAGCACTGCAGGGCAGTATAGACAGCTGCCTTCCTCCTACCAACTCCATCATCTAGTAATCAGTCATACCCATCCCAAGTCACGAAAAGTCTGTCGTGTCCGGGAATTGAACCGGGGACCTCTCGGACCAAAGTCAGGTGCACTAACCACTACACCACAGAGCAGGTTTACGTAAATTATAAAATAAACCTATAACATTGCTAATTCTCTGTATTATGCACATATTAAGTTATTTATTATATCAATATATTTTTAAAATATTGAAATTATCATTATTTGCTTATATTATATGCTGCATTATTCAAACAAAATATTAAACGAAATGATTGACTGGTTAAATTTTGTTAAACATTATTTATCTCTACTTGAGTTATAGTTGCTGCCGTTATATCGAACATGCCTTGAGAATATAAGAAGAATAGGTACATTAATATTATTATTCTTATTTGATCTGAAGTTAATGTTAGGTTGCTTGCTTACCCCATGAGAGTTTCTTCGTATACTTGCCATACACATGATAAGGTCATCATTAGGTAATGACGTTCAGACTAATTAATAATGCAAGAATTCATCTTTAATGACTTTTAGCCACACCCCTTTTATCCTATACTATAATTTCTATTGTTTAAGGTCAAACAATGCTTCTTAAGTTAGCCCATAAATTTACACGTATTGTATATACCAACCCTAACCCTCTTAGCTCTGCCTGCTCTCCTACATTGCTTTTATATTATAAGTTTTTCTTTTTCAAAGTTATGCCAAGACCTTATTTTCTTCTAACATGAATAACTATCACACCCTTAATGGTAAAATAAGATTTTTAGAAAAAGCCAGTCAGCCCTTATAAAAATTATATCTATTGTTTTACTAGTGTAAAAGGGTTGGTTATAAGGAAACCAAAGAGGATAAGGGTGCAAAATTATGGTACAGGTCACAAGGGGTTATATTGTTTTTAAGGGGAGATATTTATATGAAAAAAGATAGTCAAGAAAGGTACAGATTTTTGAGAAAACTACATTTGCTTTACACAAATTTCAACATTTTCATTTTTAACACAAACTATTTAAATATTATTAAATAAAATTTTGAATCGTCATCTTTCAAGTAAATATGTTATAATATGAAGCAGGTAAACGATGTAGTGTAAATTGTAAACATTTATTATCATATTATTTATTCTATTCAAATATAATTAAAAATACAAATAATAAAATTTTAACTGTAATAAAAGTCGTGAAATGAAATTCAGGAACAGAAATTTTGTTTGTCGGGGTACTTTATAGTTTCTGTGTATCCGAAGTCTAAAAATTATTATACAGTTAAATTGTATGTTTTATCCAATATTGTGTCATGAATAAATGTTTAAATATTAATTTAAGCATAAATTCAAAGCTGAATTTGTGGTTAATATTATTATAACTTTAGGAAAAATTATACTAATACAATGGGGTACTGGTATTTGAGTTAGCAATACTAGTAAAAAGTACTGTGAATTCTATGAAGAACAGGCCCTATTAGAGCACTCTACGACACGACAATTTGCTGATTTTATATGAATTTTTAAAACTTTTTTTGATGACGTCATAGCATTGAATCTTAAATGGGAAAATGCATCAGTTAACATTGCTGAAATGAAAAGTTATTGAGGTAGGAATTTGAAACCTTCATTATCGTGATTCTAGCACCTACAAACCTTGCAAATGAAGTTTTGGTTACATTTCAATATTAAGTATGGGATTTGGCAATGTTAACTGATCTATTTTCCCATTTAAGATTCAATGCTATGAGGTCATTTTTGAGAGGTTTTAAAAATTCATATAAAATCAGGAAATTGTCGTAGAATGCTGTAATAGGGCTTGTTCTTCATGAAATTCTCGTGCCTTTTGAAATATTGACAAAAACTTGCAACTTTTTTTTGGTCAGTACCCCATTGTACAAAAATGAGTATATATTCCTTTTATTATTATATTTTACAGTCATTATACAAATTTTTAATGTTTTTATTAAAACCAATCATTAAATATTTTCTAGAAATAAAAATTATTTCATTAATTAAAAGATACTGTATATATTATAGATATGATATGATTATATAAATGTTGAGTTAATTTATAAAAGTACATATAAAAAATTGAAAACTAATAGAAAACTAATGAATAATTTCTACCTATTTTTCTGTGATGATTGTATGGAGTATTGCAGAGTTATACCAATGCTCATTATAAAATGAACTGCAGTATTTAGGTTTTTGCTTCTCTCTTTGTAGGAACAAAAAAAGAGAACATCTGTTCATACGTTTCATGTCTGTGTCCTATTAAAGTGGATTGTGCCGCAACCAGCCCGCTAGCTTTCCAAGCAGTTGGTCTGCCCTCAAGATATGATTTAAAAAGTTTAATAACGTTGCCTTATCATTCCATAGTATCTCGGCCCAAGATACGCTGCTGCTTTACTTTTTTTCCTCTTAATGCTAAAAGAAAAATTGTAATATTTATAAAGATAAATATTTTTTTTTAATAAAAACACATGTTCCATGTATGTATTTCATTTTCAGTTTTAAAGTTTTATTTCCTACATTTTTAACTTTTAATTTTTTTTAATGCACTCTTGCAATATTGTTGAATGAGGAAAAAGAAAATTTTAAATTAATGAATTTAATTTGAAAGAAAAATATTTAACTTAAAAAAACTTGTAATAGAATTTTATGTATTTAGACATATTTTTTTCTGCTTTTCTTTTTGGGTTGCTTATTTTTTTATTATTATTATTTTTAATGTCTTGCGTTTTTTTCCCAACTAATGTCATAAAAACAATGGGAGTTTTAAAAATATTTAAACACAAATAAAATTATCAATCTCAATATCGGATGACATTTTTGTTCCATTCTGAAAGTGTATATAAAATTAATAATTACTATATTACGTTCACTGTTATACCATATATAATATGTACACATAATATATATCAATTTAATTTACAGTTCAATAATTTTAGAATTTTATATAAAATTAATCTTCTAATTTGTAAATTTATTTGTTTATATTTATTACAATAGGTATGAAAACCAATTATTATTAATTTTATGGTTAACCTATACGTTTTACTGGTTAATTTGAATTGAAATATAATTATAACAGCTACAACAGTTATGATATTATATCTATATGGAGAGAGAGAGAGAGAGAGAGAGAGAGAGAGAGAGAGAGAGAGAGAGAGAGAGAGAGAGGAGAGAGATGATGTGATTTGTATTATAAAGGTATATACTGGCTGTCTCGTTAGCAGTTTTGCTGCTTGTTATATTCGTAAAGTTTGCTGCTTACGTATTATGCAGAGATTACAATAGAAACAGCATGTTGAAAGTAGGTGTGTTACTGTGGACGGAGGGAGGGTAGGGTAGGGTGAACAAGGAGGGGTGAAGGGTCGGATGGAAGTGAAGGTGTCAATGAGCGCGCCAGAGCGTTCATCTATTCGGTGCACGAGGAGGACATTTGTTTAACTCTCATTTCGCGGCCAGACAACACAAAAATAACAAGCGTAAAATTGCCACCGTGGTGATACCTCCGTAAGCAAAATAATAATGTAGAATTTTCTTTGATATTCCTTTCTAGAAACAATAATTGTAAGCTATAACATTTAACGTTGAAAGTAATACATTTTTTTACTTCTTTTACAATTGTGGGTACATCTACTTTCTATAATTACTTACTAGGTCTATTAACTCGAACCTTCGAACCTTCAGAAATGACAAAAATCCTATCTATAACTTTTTTTACATGGGTTTTACGGGATCATCTGAAACGAAGCGGCTAAGGCTTTGCAATCTATCCTGATATTTTTCTATGACGGACAATGAGAGAAACGTGGAAATCTTAATCAGGATGGACGCTACAGTTTTTTTTTTTTAAATGACCCGGTAGTGCAATAGTCCAAAACTAGAGGAAATTAACTTTTTAGAAAAGCGTATACTGGATGTGAGAAGAGCGATTAAAAAATAAAATCTATACAATTAATAATCACGCTTGGCATTTCTTGACTTTGTTGATATGACGAGATCCGGTCAAATTAATGCTTTGCGTCATACTCCCACACAACCCCCAATTTAATACATCAATGCTGAATAATAATTAATAATTCAAGCAGACTATATGTTAATGTTATTTAATAATTATAATTTGTTTATTTTAGTGCCTGTAGATTTAAAAGTAAATTGCTATTTTTATTTCATTCTTCATGTTGGGTAGAGTACCACATGATTTTCTGTAGAGTAACTTTTCACGATATTTCTTAAACATTTAATGTAAAAATTAAATTTATATACTTACTGGATAATATATATATATATATATATATATATATTATATCTTTTGAAATCTTATGACTTTTTCAATACAATGCAAGCTAACACTAATATATTATGACTGATAAATTATGTGCAATTTTCATGCATCTTATACTAATTGGATTTTTTTTTAAATAAAAAATTATCACATCATACGTGTAATAAGTTATTAAATCGTTGAATAATTCCTTATTTTTTCCCCTTGTTTTTTTTTATTTTATTTTTTTTTTTTATTATTGTGAATTTAAAATTTTAAAAATAATATTTTTCTATGTTAATTCCATTTCTTTTGAAAATAATGAAATTAAAATATATTTTACAGTTGACATATTGCTTATAATATGAGAGTGAAAAAAGTTTAGTAATAAAATCTTTCATTTAAAAAATATATAAAAAAAAAAAATCAATGGAACAATAACAAAAGATAATTCCAAGTAAAGTAATGTATCATATCTTTCCTGATGTTATATTCCCGAGGAACAAATCGTAAAGAAGAAAAAGTAAAGAAATGATTGATTTATTATTTGATATCGATAAATCTGTAAGAGGGGCAAAAGGGGAGAGAAAAAGAAGAGGAGGTCGAGAAAAGTAAAGAGGGGAAAAGTTTAAGGGATTTTGACATTTCATAAAAATTATAGTCTTACTGCCAGGCTAGCAGGAAGATCTTATGTACTAGCTACTTCACTTCTACAGGCGTCTCTCTCAGTAACGGGATCATCATACTTAAAATGATTAAAAAAATTAATTATTTTTGTACTACTTTAAATCAGAAAAAAATTTAGAACAACATCAATTAAATCATATGCCAATAATTAAAATTAGTAATACAGTCATTCATATACACTTCTATATAATATATATTTTACTATAAGAGTATATTATACTAATATATATAACTAAATCTCTGCTTACAAAATTAAGGTTTTTATTTACTCAATTATCATGCGTATATTTTCCCGTATTTACTTAATATACTATTAGAATTTACTTGAAATAAGAGTTGGACATATTATAATTCATAAAGTCATCCAAAATATAATAATATTAATATAATAATTATAGTCTGCAGTATATTATGTTAGGAAAACCTTTGAGAGAATAAACTTCGGACAAACGGACCAAACTTGTCCGTATACAATATAGTACGTAGTATATAACAATGTAGTGAAATAATTGTATAACACTTATACGTCATATATAATATACACAGAATAGAGCTAGCTAACATTCAAAATGCAAAGCAACTTGCCATACAATTAAGTTGTTGCTATATTATATAAGAGCTATTCTAAGAAGTGCATGAATATATATTATTTAAACTTTGTTATATAACATATGTTGGTAACTGTGTTTACTTCTATTAAGTATTTAAGAACTAATAAACAGCAATAAAAATGTGTACATGTGTCACATACAGTATATTAAGGATTTAAGTACAGGTACGTAGGATTTTGTATACAGTAAATATGTATTTTTAGTAATGAGGTATATACATGTATAGTTACGTACGTTTTAAATTTCTTATAATTTAAAGTTTTTAATTAGTATGAATCTTATATTTATAAGTGTTGAGGCTTGGAAGAGGAGGGAAGAACTCATATACGATGCAGCCGCCCACTCGACCAGCCTCCCTCCATTCCTCCCTCTGACTCCGTCCCGCGCTCCCGCCAGCCCTCTGCCACCCGCTACAACTCATCTAGTTTATGAGGGGCAATTTTGAAACTGTAGGGAAGAGGCAAGAGGAAAAGAGACAGAGATATTTTCAACGTTTTTAGTAGACAGAGATCAGCTTTTTTTTGTGTGTGTTTTTTGAGGAGGTGGTAACATTGTGCCTGTTATGTTTTCACTGACTTCAAACCTAGGAATAATAATACATAAAAACGAAAAAAAAAATAAAATAAAATAAAAATATCTCTTATAAAAACATCAAAGAGTTGCTAAAATTTTAATTTAATAATTTTTTTTACGGTCTTTTTTTTTTAAATAAAGGAATTACAGAAGTGTTATTTTTTTATAAAATATATTTCTCTAAATTTTATATAATATGAATTGTGTATATATATAACGTCTTTTAGCTTGTTAAAATATTGTTTGAAAGTTGACAATTGCAATGCAAGAGAGAGAGAGAGAGGTTGGTTGGTAAGCGAGCGAGCGCTGGTACCAGCATGGGATCTATTTACACTCCCCGAGCCCTCCAAGTCTCTCTGTGTGATGCTAGATTTTCTGCCTCCTAGACAAATACTAAGGAAAACGTCTTCAAAGTTGCTTCATTCAAAGCATCACGACTCCTTTTTGATTGCTTGCTTGAGCAGTTTTCAGAGTTCTGCAACTTCTCCTTCATACTTTTTAATGAAAACATAAATTCAATAACTAAAAAGGTTCAGAAATATATTTTATAATCAACCATTTATATCAAATTTATAATGTTGAATTTATAGAAATAAAATTAAATAATAATTTTATATAAAAGCAATAAAACAGAATAATATAAAATGCAATTATTTTGTACAATACTGTATTCTAATCTTAATAACAGTCCTAATTTTTTTTAAACAAGAACTTTCTAGCTATATAAATGGGAAAATTTAAAAATAGTGATAAACCTTCATAAAAAAAATATTGTTATGCTCATTCATATGATCTGCCAATCTTATCATTACAAATAGCTACAGACAGCATGTTAAGATAATTTTTCTACTTTCAACATGATTTTTTTTTTTAACTGGTGATACTTTTGCAAGTGAGGTCATTGTAAATGTGTGTCAACAATATTTTGCTTTAACACACTTTTTTTTTTTTTTTTTTTTTTTTTAAATGCGAACAAAGGGTTGAATTTTTCATGACGTTTCGACGGAATTAAAACTAACAATAAATTTCTGATATTTTAACTTTTGTTATCTTAAAGTAGGTAAAACGAGTCGTGTGAAAATAATTTTGAAATAAGAAAGAAAAACACAAAGAAAATAAATTAGTATTTGATTTTTCAATTTTGGTCTCTTTCTTCATATTTTCCCAAGTTGTGTTACATTTAAGAAAAACCGTTATTTTTTTTTGGGGGTCAGTGCACACTTTTATAGTATAAAACTAGCGTTCATAGAACATAAACCTCACTGAAATCATAATATCAGAAATTTTGCTGTCCATTTCTGATGGTTTCAAAACACAATGGGCCATTTACAGTTAAGGTTAATAAGGCGTACGTAAGAGCCTGAGAGTAGCGGCCAATCCACCGTGAAAATTAGCCTATTATTGTGACCAGGTGGATTCAACACTCTTATTATTGTGGCCAGGTGGACTTTGAGAAGGTGGAAGAGAGCGAATTTGATTCACCTCACCTGCATCATGATTTATGATGGTGTTTTCAGAAAAACCAAGTGTCCAAGGTGCTACTTCTGGACTAACGCAAACTGGTCGTCACTTCAAGTTGATTTGACGTTACGTGACCCTCCCATTAGTATTGTATTGGAGGACAAAGAAAAAGGTTTATCAACTTTAAGTGACGACCAGTTTAAGTCTTTTTTTACCTTAATTGTATCCTTTACAGATTTATAGTGCAGAGTTTAACTCTCCTTGCTTTCCGTGCAGTTGTTGCTTGACAAATCCAACATCACATTAAACACATGGCTAAATCTCAGCTGCAGGCAATGAAGGCACTATTGCATCATTGAATTTGCCTGCATAATTTACAAGATAAATATAAGATTATATACGTAATTATAGTTTGAAAAGAATGACTCCATCCGTAAGTAGCTGCAAGTGCAATATTTCTGTAAGATGTTTTATTATAAAATTTATTAATTATTGATGTTAGAATTCTCTCATTTGACAATTTCATTTTTTCAGTACGGACGGTCGTTTTCTTCCGTTCGCTTGTAAAACTAGTACTAAATAATTACTGCATGTCTCATGTGCTGTCGATCACTTGTATAAATATATAAAATGGGGAGTTTTAAAACTAATTATTGCAATAAAAAAAACAGGAATGGGTATATTTGGTATACATATAAAAAAAAAGGGAATGGGTATATTTAATATACATATAAAAAAAAAAACGGGAATGAGTATATTTGGTATACATATAAAAAAACGGGAATGGGTATATTTGGTATACATAAAAAAAAGAGTAATAAGTAGATATGATAAGTAGAACTGAATATATTAAAATGGCGTCAATTATTTTTTTATTTTAAAACATCATGTCATTACAAAAAATAATAGTAAAAAAAAAATAAATAAAAAAACATTTGCGCAAAATCAGTGTCTTTATTATAGGTGTACATTACATAATATCGTAAAAAATGTTTTTGTTAAAAAAAAAAAAAAAAAAAACTTAAACACGTTTAAAGTTTTTTTATTGTTTTTATACTATTACAAAAAATGATTGACATGGACGAGGAAATATTAACTTGTAGCTTTTTTTTCTCGTTGTTTATGTTTGTAAAGTCATTACCAGATCACCAAAAGAGCTGCTAAAAAAAAAAAAAGTGTTATTTACGTATAATGAGCTTCTTGACACTACAATCTTCCCGCCCTAACAAGATGACTGTAGAAAGTTTCCTTTATTTTTTTTTTTGTCAATTTTCACTTTTTATAACATAGTTAAAACAGCTTTGAAACAATAAAACGGGGAAAAAAATGCTTTGCACTAATCACCAATTTGTTTTTTTGTCAAGACTGAAGACAATATTTTGTTGTGATTTTTTTTGACAGTTATAAAAAAAGGGACCAATTAAAATACAAAGTACAATAATTATTAAAGATTGATACATACTTAAAAGTTTTATGTTATAGCACTTAAGCATCTTAAACTTTCAAACAAACATACAAAAACAAAAAGCCTCTTATTTTTTTTTAATTACCAAGCAGAGGAGATTTTTTTTTTTTTTTTTTTTTGTGTGCGAGTTTAGTTTTATAATTAAATTTATATGTTCTGCTAGTGACATTAAATTATTAATAAAAAGTACTAAATTTTATCAACCAAATAATGTTTGGCATTTATTAAACAAAAATCATCTTTATCATACTTCATAATAGTAAACAAATGTACTCTAGTAGCATACTTTACTACATTAAATTAAATAAATTAACTAGATTTAAGTAAGTTTTATAGAAAAAAATACATTTCATCAACCAAAAAATTAAATGAAAACAGTAACAGGAAGATCAAAATTAGCAGTGATTTTCAATAATCATAATGGTTTAAAAACAACAGTGTTTCTATATATTTGTATGGAAATAGAGTTTGTTTAATCACCCATTGATTAGAAAACTTAAAAATTACCAAATTTTTGGCAGTTTAATTTTAACATTTTTTATGTTTGTCATAATATACACATTTCAATACATAATTGTAATATAATATACATATAGTATACACTGCCAATTTTCAAAACTGGACCAGATGTAATCATCAAATTATTGTATCAATTATGTATATTATTAACCATACTTAATATAATTGTAATTATTACATTGTCATTACATGGTCCTATATGCTAGATTTATTTTTGGCTGTATGTTATCAATAGTATATATCTGGAGTGTATACTCGGTTATATAATATTTTTATTGGTAATTATTATTTTTTAAAATGTGTATTATATTATCACCATGCATGTCTTGTGCATTTGAAGATCAACGAACATTATTTTACAATTAAAAAATATTTGAACTGTTTGTTGTGTTGTAGGCAATTGAAAAGCATTAAAAAATGATAAATTATCAAAAAATATTCGAAGTAACAGCATTAATATTATAACAAAAAATACTAAATATTTAATTATTTTTTAATAGTTGATACGGAGAAATTGAAATTTTTACACTTTTTCTATATAATATAATAATATATTTCAGTTTTGGATTGTATTGTATAATATAAAATTGTGGATACTTTAAAATTTTTTCATCTATATCTAATTGATAGACATTGAATTCATTGAGGTGTAAGAAATTTCTTGAAAAATCTCCAACTCTGTGTTAGTCGAAGCTAAAGAAGGGGGGAAAAGAGAAAGGAATTTTTTTATGCATAAATTAAAGGAGCGTAAATTATCATGTCCGAATAATTTGCAAGTAAAATTATTTTTATTATTTTAGAATTCAACGATGCTATATCAGCTATAATATTGAAGGGAGTAAAAAAATTATGATTTGAAAAAAGAGGAAAATAAACCTGTGGAGATACTTTTCAAATAAGAGTTATAGTGAAATATAAATATCTCAAGATTTATAGAAAAAAATATTTTTTCGTGCTTGGTGTTTATTTTTTTAAATCTTTTGTTAAAACACAATTGTGTACTTGGTATTGAAGCTTGCTTGTTCCTTTTTTACACAAATATTTATGCATTTTTTATTACAACTAATTTTTAAACTGGAAATAAATTAAATGCAAAATAAATTAAAACAAAAATCAAGTGATTGATTTCATTACTGCACTAGAGGGAACAAAATAAGTTGGCAAAGTATCTACGATGCTTATGGGAATGTAGTTTTATCTGCAATAATTGGCAGCCAAAACCATGGTGAGTATTTTCAGTATTTTGTAACCTTTACTATTGTTGGTTATAATCATAATAGTGGTGACAAATGACTTTTCTTTTTCTTTTACTCTGAGTATTTCTCATCAGTTTTTGTTATAGGAATACAAGGAAAATAATAAAAGTATTTTACTCACTGTCATCATATTGTAAGCGAGTCATAGGAAGACGTACCGAGTGAAAAAGAGTGCCCTTATTTCTCTGAATGTCATTCAATGGACCACATACATGATATTTTTTTATTGCAGAAATGAATAGAGGGTGCCAAATTATGATGCTTAGATTTTTGTTAAGATTTTTTTGAGTCCCGGAACTATTTTTAAAAGATATTGAAATTACGGCTACGTTTCCTAGAGGCATTATTAGACATTCAGGCCGGCGTTATTAGACGTTTAGGCCCTATCCTTTTTATTAAGGATCCAGGAGGCCAACAAAACTTACAAAACCTTCGATAATTTTTAAAAATAGTTTCATGGAGGACTCAAAGAAATCTGAAAAAAATCATAGTAGTATAGTTTGGTACCCTCTATTCATTGAAAAAAAATAAAGGGGCATTCACAAAGTCTTAAGGCCACATTTAAGGCTCGATAATTTAAAGCTTGATTTTATACGTGTTTTTTAGACCCAAAATTTCTGGTCTTAAATTATTGAGCCTTAAATGTGGACTTAAAGTTTTGTGAACGCCCCTTATAATGTATGTTGTCTATTACTGTATTATCTACTTAACTTTGTGCGGCTGAGCAAGCAAGGTTGTCAACAAATAATTTGTAATCGAATTCCCATACATATCTCTCTACAGTCCATAGATGTTTTTTCTCACACCACTAGTATAGTTTGTTTAACTGAAATTTTTACAGTAATGAAAATCTATTGGAGTCAACAATTCAAAGGTCAGTTCGTTCTTCTTTTCGCTGTCATCATCACTGTCTTTCTCAAGATTATTCAAGATAAGATACCAGTCCTCTCTCTGGCCCTTCTGATTGCTTGCAGTTAGGTAATCCATGATTGTTATAAAAAATTAAATAAACATACTGTATACATTACATGACACAAGGCCTTTGTGTAAGCTGGATGTTAACCTTTTTGTGCAGTCAACACACTACATATTTCAATATCATGCAGAAAATATATGTTAAAATATTAAAAAGAGCTACATCAAATTGAAATACACGATTTCGATAGAACCCTAGTTGAAAAATTACGTCTTCAACTCATGTTTTACACGTCTAAACCTAATCTTGATATCTCTAAAACACATCTTATATCCTCTTCGTTCAAAGTGAAAATGAAATGGAGAGATTTCTTACATTTTAAGCTCAAGAAGAGGGAAAAAGACGTAATCTCGTCTTTTTCCCTCTTTTTTCCTTTAAAATGGTGCATAATAGGAGGGAATTAGACGAGGAGAGAGCGAATAAAAAATTAAATTTATTTCAATTCGGGTATCGTAAAAATTTAATTTATTTTTGTTTACTACTTAACACTCTCTTATTAAAGTTTTTACAATAGTGCAAGTGCGGTAGTTGATTTTACAGGGCTCGTAGTTCAAAGGTTTGATCCTGAGCAACAACTGGATTTTATCAAAGTCAAATTCAAAATTCTTTAATCTTTCTAAAAGACAAGTTAACAATACATAGTAATTAAAATACACCTATAAATTTAGTTAAATATTCAGTCTTTTTCAAAAAAATCGTCAATCCTGTACAAAATAAATATTTTTCTTCTTGTAAATATGAATATTTTCTTCCCATAAGTAGTCGTTCTATGACATTCAGGGAGAAATATATCTTTATGTCGTATATATTATACAAATGATTAAGATTACAATGAACAAAATAATTATATATATATATTTTTTTAGAAAAATTAATACTCCACCTGAGTTGGTCGCTGGTGCTTCCTACAGATCATTAATTCTCCCGACTTTTCTGACTGAGGACTCGTTTTGGAATGAATGCGCGGACCTTTCAAATGTTGAAGGAACCTTCAATATCAACTACCATTATTGACGTTAGGGCCGGTCTATAAAGTATCGGAAGGCAAAAGTTACTGGATTCAGTAAAATTAAATAACATAATTTGTTTAGTAATTGCTTATTTTGATAAATTAAACACGAGCACATTTTTACTGAAAATTCAAATGCTCGCCTCGCACCCATGCACATAACCGGTTTAAGAAGATGGGAAACAGCACAAAGAATATTTTAAACCGCTAAAATTTTATTTCAAAGGTGCCCTAATAGCTGAAAATTTTCGTCTTCAACAAGTCCAAACCTATTATTTTGACGTAATTTTACTCAAAAGACACATTTAATTTCATCCTCGCTTGAAATGAGAGTGAAATGGAGACGAAATTTCTTATAATATATTTATTATTGGACGTAATCTTGTCTGTTTTCATCTGAAATAATACACCATAGAGTGAATTTTATCCTCCTAGAGAGCAAGAAAGAAGTTAAAAGACTAAAACTTAACTTGGATGTGCGGGGTATGTATATAACTCTCCAAAAATTCTATTAATTGTTATTACTCTTATAAATATTTTAAGATACGCGTAATTGCATTTTTTGCTTTACGTGCAAGTAAATTTGATAATACGAACGTTTGAATTAAATTTTTCGTCTTGCTTTTACAATAAAAATTGAAGTTTGATTCGATCGCATTTCAATTCTGAAAGTTTCAAATTGCAGTTGTAAATATGAATGTAATGTTTTAATAATGACGGAATGAAAGTAAGTTAATTGTAGATTATAAAAACACAACAAAAAAACTTTAACACTTTTTTTAAAGCGATTTTTAAAAGTCATTGAACTTGGTTTGAGAAAAACTTTTTTCTTGAGGTCATAACTTTGAGATAAAGATAGAGAAGAAGTTAAGTTTTGGGGTTGGGGGTTTTAAATTTTGCAATGAAAAGTTTTATTTTTTTATATCATCAGGACTAGGTCAAAGTAAAGTGTTGGGTGCGTTAAAGAATAAGAAAAGTTTTTGACCTATAGCCCAAGTTTAAGTTTTTCCCGAATACAAAGTAACTAGTGCAGTTAAAAAGTTAAGGACTTTCTAAATAGTCCCACGAAACTAAGTCAAACTCTTCAGTACTTTAAAGGGAAAACTTAACTTACTTCTTCATTAAATATAACATCAGATATGTACCACAATGTTTCACTATGTATATATTAAGCTAAACTATTAAAATGAAGAGAATTATCTGTTTTAATAGCATTGTATAATACAAATATTTTTGAAGGTTAACATAATTAAAATTTACGCTTTATGCTATAAAAATTCATTCATAAAACAGTCATATTTTACTACAAAAACTTTATTTGGTCAATGAATTTAATAAGTATTTTGAAAATTTATTATTTATTTACAAAATCTATTTAACTTCAACAAAATTCATTCTAACTTAATTCTGATTTGAGATGCAATAGAAATAAATGGCGAAGATAATTATGATGAATTATTTTTTTTAGGCATTGTTATATGCGAGTGACGATGGAGTTAATTACTTTTAAAATTGTGATTTTTTAAATTAATATACACTCAAGATACTAATATACAGCTTTTATACGATATCTAAATGAGATTGAGACAAAAAATTAGAATTTTCAAAATAAAATATTTTGAAGACTTCATTTTTCTTATAAATAAAATTAAATCAACTTTCATTTGTACATCGCATGTCAAGGATACGTTTAATATATAAACCATTATTGTACAGCAATTATAATAATGTAATTAATGCTCATTACAACAATGGCTTTCAATAATGTCTGTATAAAAATATATTAACAAATAACAATAGAAATGCTATTTGTTTTATTTTATTGAATATTGATTAGTAAAAATTGAAATAAAATATTAATGATTTCATAAAACATTTGTTTTATTTATCAATATTTTAAAATACCTGTAGTAACAAGAAAAATTAATTAATTTTATTGTACAAAAATAAAATCATTGTGGTCGGTGAGCACAGTAAAGGATGAGATTTAAAAATACGTATTCTTTATATAAAACAATCACAATATTATCAATTAAATAATTGCTTTAACAATCAATCTTAAAATGAAATTATTTTAAAAGGGTTTTTAACCTCGAGGTAGGTATTTAAAATAAAATAAATGTGTACGTACGTATGTATATAAATTAATTATTAAAAAGCATCTAGAGAAAAAATATATACATTTATATATACTTATTACATCACATATAATAAATCGCGAGTGAAAAATAAAAAAATATATGTATATAAAAAAAAGACAGAGATATCCAAGTGGACTTAAAGGGTTGGACCAATAGAATAACGCATGCGCTACGTTGAACCAATGAAACGTTGTGGATACCAAGAGCTCTTACCCAATAGCAAAGGAGCTAAAAGTTTTCTAACTTTCCTAACAAACAAAAAAAATACAAAAAAGTTTTAGAACATAGCTAAGGGTCAAAGGAACGTTGGGTTAAAAAATATTGAACAAGGCAGCGTGAAGTCAGGCAGGCGCGCGGGCAGGCAGGCAGGGCGAGCAGGCAGGCAGGCAGGGCAGGCGGGCGGGCGGGTTGGAAGGAGGCATTGCGGAGAACTGCAAGAGAGAGACTCGTGACGTACGAACGTAACTCATAGTTTTCCTCTTGAGAATTCAAGTATTGCTACTGCTGCTGCTGACTCCTTTTTTTATATATATTTTTTTGAAAGCACACATGAGTGTGCCTTCCATCCGTACTTTATTATAAGTTTTTTAGTTCATGCATGCAAAATATTTGTTGACGCGTTTTATTATCAGAAAGTTCTTTAAAAAAAAATAATAATAATAAAAATTTTGAATTTTTTATTATTTTATGTTTTATTCACAGTTTTACTTTTGTATTAGTTCGTTGTTCTTTTTTTTAAAAAAAAAGAAGTAACAAAAGATTTTAATTCAATAACTTTTAATATTTATTACTGAATATGTATGGTAAAAAGTTGCAATTTGTTAAAAACATGATAACTACAAGTTGAATTCAGTACTGAAAATATTCACTAGAGAGATGAGAGAAGACGATTTCTTTGACGTGAAATGTATGGCAAGAGCCACTGGGGGAGAAACTCAGAGTAACTTGTTGATTGGAGTCTCAAATTTGCATATTTTCGTCGTCGCCTAAAACTAGTATATATAGGTTATATTATACCATCAGTAATTTTACTTGCTATACAAAATAATAATAAAAAATATTAATAATAATGAAACCATCATGCAAGTTTGTTAAACTTCAATTACTTTCGTAAAATTTAAAATACACTCGTATATTAAACCTGTTTCATTAAATAAAATACTGTATAATTCATATACTAAAAATAATATTCTAAATGACAAAATAAGAAAGCTCCAAGAAAAAAGTATAAGATTTTGAAAACTGACAGCACATAATTACGCTGCAATTGAAATATTAATCTTGTGAATAAATCTCGCAGGGATAATTATTAATTAATTCTTCATTGAAAGTTTTGGTGTATTTAATATTTAACAGATTGTATGTATTTTAAAAGGAAAGTTTTGTATCTTATGTTATACGTTTTATTTCAAGTAAGCCTCATTCAGATAAATGTACTTTCTAATAGAAGTAAATTAATAAACATGTTAAAATACCAACAAATTTGCAATGAGAAATTTTTCCATCAAAACGGTACAATTTTAATATTATTCTACAAGTTTTTGAATGAACTATACACTGCGTTCAATGTAATTAGAAATATACATAAAGTATATATGACGTAGCTGGTGGTTCTCCCCACAAATCAGTCACAGAATAAAGGGGTTACGCGTTTTGTCCAGTTATTTTATATTTATTTCTTTATTTTAAAAAAAAATTATGTGAACGGTGAATACATGAAAGAAACTTAATCACATAATGTGCATGATTTGCACACTGTATAGATATATTTTATTCATCTATTAGTTTTTATTTTATTGATTCTTAAGTATGTTTTCTTAGATGGTTATAAAGTTTTTAATACATTTTTTTGTTGTTACAACAGTAATATTTCTTGAAAAAATAGAAGAAAATGATAAGAAAACAATCTTTAAAGAAGCTCATTTATGCTCAACATCATCAAAAAAGTTTGTAAAAATAAAATAATAATAATAGAAGAGAAGGAAGAAAAAAGTTTTGAGAAAAGAAAATTTAGAAGTTTTTCAGTTAGAAACATCGTGTGTTTCACATCAAATTGTCTGTAGCCTTGTAGCCTTGTATATGATGAGACAAGGTGACCATCGTCGCTGCTTGCACAGAAAGAAAAATCCAATATTTTGTTCATTTTCTCATCGCTTTCTGGCTACAACAGATGTTGACATTACGGTTAAGGACAATTTTGACAAGCCCAGCTGTGGCGACCGGCAAACCTACAATCACATTACTTTTAGATTAGTGTGACGTCATGAACCACAAGATGTCCTCGAGCAAACATTGACCAACGCCACAAAAGTAAATATTAGTTTATCTTTATGACGTCACTCTATGACCTACATAGTAAATTTATCTAGTTTGGTTTCGTAATAAATTTTTAATTAAAATGTATTCAGTTTAATGTAAAATTTAATTTTATGATCATTTCAATATAAATTTGATACTAAATTGTAATCACGTATAGGTCTCGTTAAAAATGGTGTATTTAATATCTTGAATAATTGCTGTTTACTTTTAAAATTATTGTATTATAAAAATCAAAAGTATTTAGAACTATTTTTAACATTTTTATAGAAGTATATCGTCCCTCGTCCGGAATAATGAGCTATCTGCCTACCACGACCCGTTGCAATAATGAGCTGTCTGATATTTCAGGTGAGTGCAAGTATGAGCTTTATTTTATAGTGACTTACAGCTCCACTCACCTGAAATAGCAGACCGCTCGATCATTATTGCAAAGAAAGCAAAGTATAGGCAGATAGCTCATTATTGCGGACGAGGGAGAATACATAGAAAATGGGACACACTGTTGATGTTTTAATGAATTATTTTGATAAACTTTAACATGTATCTATGATGATTTTTGATATATTGACTTTAAAAGACATGGATTATAAATAATAATTTATATTTTATAAATAATTTTTTATTTAAATTAATTAAAAAAACGTTGAAAAGCAGTTTACTGCAGTTACAAACACACAAAGGAACTTTTTATTCTTTATGCTTCTACTCAAGCTCTCTGTGCAACTAACAGTAACTACAAAGCTTATCTAAATTGACAGAGACCTGACCAAACGTCAGTGTTCACTGCATTGTACTTGGTTTTGAATGCAGTAGAAGTAGCATATAGCTTCCAACTGCAAATCACGATTGCGATTTATTATTTAATTACAACCCTATCGATGTTCGTCAGATGTTCATACGCTTGACCCGTTTCTCATCGAGAATGTTCTATTTTGTGAACTTAAATGTAATATATCAGAAATATTATACGCTGCAAAATCTTCCTTTGTTCTGTAAATGTAGACTAATTTTAAATTCTTGAAAATTTCAATATTCTCTTTACTATATTCAATTTATTACATGACAAAATAAAAATGGTCAATATTATTGGATGAATATACATATTTTGGTCAATAATTACTTCAAAGTGCAGTACAGTATTTTAATAAAATTGACAATCAAGAAATGAAGAGGTAGAGATAAAACTAAAATCATTCCCTAAAGAAATCATTCATTCAAGTTGCAACACGTGGTTGTGTTTAAAATTATTAATAACTAATTATTGTTAAATTAACATTAATATAAGATTCAAGATAGGTTTTATTTCATCTCATTACATGATACATAAAGTAGTACATGGACTCCATTTACGCCTGCAATTTTTTTTGTATATGCAACCGTTGGAGCATAAGTACGCAACTGGCTGCCTAAATGCCGGGGGCTTCCCTTCTTCAAGATAAGGTCAGAAGAGAGACTATTAGAGTTTATCTCTAATGCTTTTAAGGAAATGTTAAATGTTAAGATGTAATTCTTAATCTATATACTTAGTAATTTTTTATCGTGTCTTCTCCCTTTTTTTTTAACGTTAGGTTATAATTTTTATTCGTATGTCGTTCATAAAATCATACTCGTAATATCTCGTTTAAGTTCGAGTATATTCGGCATCTGCTGGTCTCTCTCACTTGTAGTAAAACTTTACTTCCCTCCCATAGAGAAAATTTGCCCTCCCCTTGTATCCCCCTCCCCTTTAGCTTGCTTCCCCTCCGCCCCGCGTGCTCACTAGTTTCCCGAAAGCATGCTGTTGACTTGCTTCTAAGTTACGAAACTTTGTGTATGTGGCGTTTTAACAACCAGAAAAAAACTTTTTTTATATATCTTTAACGATGTATCTTCATTAAGTTTCTTTTTTTAAAAAAGTTTTAAAGTTCTCAGAAATCAACATGAAATAAAGGTAAGATAATTTATTTTATTTTAAAATGTAATTTTTTTATTATTATTTTGCTGTCTATAAATATATTGTAGGATTTCATTCATATGACAACTCAAAACTTTACTATTGCTTTCTATAAGGAATATTGCAGGTAGGCCTATAGAATGTTGATGGTAGGCCTACAGACAAAAAAAACTTTTTTGAATTTTGTTATTAGCATATGAAAACAATTAGATTGTTAATTCATCATCATCAGTCATAAATAAATCCATATCTTAGTTCAAATAACCTGTTGTCATGTTGAAAATAATCTTGTTTGGACCTGTTTGTATAATTTTTTATTATTAATGTGATTAAGTGTGATATGATTATTTGCATCTGTTAAACTCGCTTCGAAACATAATATTTACTTTTTCAATTTGTATTAACTATAAATGACAATTTAACAAAATAACATGCTTTTATTGACTTTATTGTTACTATTATTTTCTCCCGCGTGTTAAGTTGTCCAAGAAAAAGTTTATGATTTTTTTTTTCTGTCTGTGGCGCCAAATTTTCAAGCATGTAATACGTTGCGCAGTGTGTTTTCTTTTAACGAAAATATACTTTTAATCTCTTTTGATAATCTTTTAAGAGTTTTCCACTTAAGATATACTTTAAGACTTGCTTAAAACTAACAAGCACACTCCTCAAAGTAAAGATCTTAAGTCAACACGCGGCACGAATGTCATTTACCAAACATCGTACTTGCCGTATCTCAATTAAAATTACTATTATAAGTTGGATTAATTTTAAGATTATTCCTTAAATTGATTTTTCACTATTCAGATTTTATATTCATATAATTCATTAAATATTTGTTATAACTGATTTTTGTATGCATTAAGAATTAATATTTAAATATTTTATGAATATTATATTTTATTATGTAAAAATAGAAAGCTTTTGATAACAAAATGTATTGATTTTCTACTTCTTTTGTTTTGTAACAATATTTACAATTGACTGATTTTCGTGAAGTAGTGTTTATGATAGTAAACAATAAATTTCATATTACCTTTCTTTTAAAAAGTAGCAATTTTTACAAAATAATATAGCATTGAATAAACATTTAAACTAAAAAGGTAACTGACAAAAATTAATATTGCAGAAATACTGTATGTTGTATTAAAAAAGTTAAATTAAAATAAAAGTATGAGATGTTAATAAAATTTAAAAAATTTAATGTTATTTGAAAAGAGAATAACGTTTTTTCTAACATCAAAGAAGATAAAAAAAATATTATTAATTTTCTTACAGGTAAAGTCTGAAATATTAATAAAAATTTAATCTCTTCCTGTAACATTCCTCCCAAGTTTTTTTTTTTTTTTTTCTTTTTTGTTTTCTCCACTAAGTTCACGCAAAACTTTTTCTTAAGAAGGCTAATATTTATGTAACATTGGAATACGGTATGAAAATTTTTTGTTTGATATATTTTACCTGGTACGTATTATTTTAGGCTGTGTATAAATATATACATCATTTCTAATAATAAAATATTTTTTGCTGTAGGAAAAAAAAGAAGTTCTAAGATTTTAGATTTTAATGAAAAGCCGCAATTCTTTGATAAAAAATATTTTACTTTTAAAATGTTCAATTACACTAAAAGTAAAGAAATATTTATAACATTTATTTAACATCTAGCTATTTTGCTAAAAATAAATTAATGAAGAATGAAAACTCAATAATAAACAAAAAATATATATCCTAGTAAAATAAAAACATTGTTAACTTAAAAAAATATAATGAACTTTTGTTAAATATTTTATCACTTGGTATTTAAATTAAAAGCTATTTTTATGAATTTGGAGGAATATATTCAGTATATTTATTTTTTAAAACTACTGCGAATAAAATTCTTATGAAAGCTAATTTGATTTTTATGAGTGTAAGAAAAATATTAATTCTATATAAATTGTAATACATTTTTTAACTTATTTTACCAAATCAAAGTTTATTATAAAAATTTAATTATATATAGTATTTACAATGTTACTCTCAGATAGCTCATTCTGAAAAATAATAACTTCGAAAAAATAGTAAAAGATGATACTATCAGATTTACAACAAAATAAAGGTATTTTTCGATTACATTTATATTTCTAATTGCTATTTTAAAATAGTCAATATTTATGCTAAACGTTAAACTCTTTTTAAATATGATGATGATTTTTTACATTCCTTGTACATGTACTGAAATAGAACTATATTATTTTAAATTTCAAAACATTATGAATTTGATATACGTATATAAATAAATAACTCTTGACCCGTTTATACATAATAAAATTGCCAATAATTAGGAAATTTTGCATTCAATGATCTATATCAAAATAATGCCTGCACTTAAAAGAAAGGTTTAACTATTAAAGTAAAAAAAAAAGAAAAAAAAAACGCACAAAAGTATACATGAGTTGACATTAAATTATCACATCAACAAACGGACAAAACGACAGTACAATTTTAAAATATAGAAGGACGTTATTTGAATAAATTATTTGAATTTGAATGATCAGTTAGAGTTGCCTGTGGTCAAAAATACGGTTTCAGAGTGTAGACATTTTATATTAACATCGCGGTACATAAATTCTCATAATATATGTGTCAAATTCAATTCAAATTATTCATATATAATTCAACATTTTATTAGTCTTCAATCTGTGTGATATTCATGATGAAGAAAAATGAAAGCGGAGTGACTTTTTACTTGATTTTTTTAATGCAAAACTTAAAAAAAAAAAAAATTGAATTGTTAGAAAAAACATATGACGAATATATATATATATATATATATATATATATATATATATATATATATATATATATATGTTGTATTTCAGACAACATCATTAACTGCCAATCAATATTTTATTCCAAATGCAATCAAAAATAAAGTTTGAAATGAAATGTCTATGTATCAACATTGCTCATGTGGTTCAAAAATTTGTTCCTCCTATTCGTCTTAACATTTTCTACCGTTAAATGCAGTTTTACTAAATTTTTACATTATGAAAATAGGGTTATAGGGCATCACCAAATTAGCAACCCCAAATTTTCATCAAATTTAGGTTTAAATTCAAATTCTTACCGTTATATTTTAATTTAATGCACTTAATTTTTTAAACACATAACAAAAATTTAGGTCGGACTACATAAAATTTATTAACATTATTAAAATTGAATACTGCCATTAATTTTTCAATCTTGAAAAGTTAATGTTTTAATTTTATAATTATCGAATGATTTTTTTTTTTTTTAAGAAAAACATTTTTCATTTTTTGTTTGAAATTTTCCTTGCATAGTCTATATACTACTTAAATTTTGCTTATCTCTTTTTTATATAATTTTTGTTTATTTTTGTTTCAATTATTACGTCTTTCATAATTTTTGAAATCTTGAAGAGAAATTTCTACTTGTATTTTGCACCGGCAACATAAGATTATTAAATTAATTTTTGCTGGACAACAATTTGTATCTTGTGAAATTATAATAATAAAAAATATATATATTGTGAAACTGTAGATGAATTATTAACTGATAATTTTTTATAAGATATAAAAATTGATTATTTTAATAAGTTTTTGCATAATATGTGTGCTGTATATTATGTGCATATATATTAATTAACAATTAATATTATAATACAGATATTATATTATTAAGAGTTTCTTTTGGTATCCTATAAATTATGTTAATATATACAATAAATTTTGGAATCAAACTCCCCATCTTTTCTCTATTTATGAATATAAATTTACATGTTTCTTATTTTATTATATATAATATACTTTTTTTCAATCGAATTTTATATCCATGATCTAAGAAAGAAAGATGTCTCAATATTTGATTGTAAAACGTCGTCATTATAAGACAGAACTTGTGTTTCGTGTACATGATGAGCCAAACACCCTCCTTGCTCACCACCCTCCCGGACAACACGCTCTCTCTTGTATCGTGTTCTAAGAGAGAGAGAGAGAGAGAGAGAGAGAAAGGGGGGGCACAGGAGGAAGGGAGCTGGAGGTTTAAACACATCAAAGCCGTGAACCGCAGAGATGCGGTTGAACCGAACTTGGATGGAGTAGCGAGTGAGGCTGGTAGCAAGCAAGCAAGCAGGCAGGCAAGCAGCAACTCCTGCCACTGTGTCGGATCTAGAGCCGCTCACTCCTCGGCCTTCCTACTGCATCTTTGCTTGGCTGTGCCTGCTTCAACGAAGGAGAGTTTAATTACTCTGACTAGACCCTTTCCTCTCTAGCTACTTCGCCCAAACCCTGCCCGTTCGTTTCTAACGTGTAGGAAGATACTAGCTCTGATGGTCTCTGCCTCTCTTCAGAAAGAAGAACTCCTTCTCTCTCATCTCTATCTTTCTCTCTCTTACTCACTAGTTCTAGTTCTATACTATTTTATGTACACCCCTTTTACTATAATGTCACACATAATTTGTATAAATTTAATGGAGCTTATAAGCTCCTTTTGCATTGTTTCTATCTATGATGCTAAAATAGGATGCGTAAATACTTTTATTATTAGAGTACCTATCTATAATAATTTCTATTAAATTCTCTGTATATTTAATGTTAAATATAAAAAAAATTCAAATTTTATTATAATTTTTAAGTAATGAAGCAGATAAATTTGGTTAAAATGAAAAAATGGTTGAAATAATTAAATAATGTAAAATTTAGCATACATATTGAACAAATGTTAACAAAGATATTCAAAGGAATAAATGTTTTATAAAAAATCTATTTTAAATATTACCTTTTATTAATATTCACAAATCTTATAATGTAAAATTGGATTAAACATAAAGTATCTTCCATTCGTTGAACAACAATATGCTACAAGCAGGTAATTTTACAATAATCGTCTGTTTGTTAAATTCATAAACAAATTTATGTTATATTCTCCGGGGTTTTTCAAGGGAGCATTCTTAATTACACTCATTAATTCACCGTATTGTGTATTTTTATTATTAAGAAATCTTATTGAAATTTGATGTCAAAGCTAACTAAAAACACATTTTTCTTAGTGTGTGTTTTTGTTTTGTTTTTAGCTTTTTTGTTACGTTTCTCAGCAACTGGACATGCACCTATTATATAATACCATTTTGTAATAATTGATTATTAGTATCATTACAATTGTTGACACAATATATTCAGTTATATGTAGGTTGAGCAGTTGTATGGAAAACGTGCCAGGTGTTCATGAAGTCAACAGAACTTGGAATTAACACTTTGGTCAGAGATGATCAGAGGAGAGACCCCACTTTTAAAATATATTGAGTAGAATTTTCTTGAAGCAGTACTTAAATGTCCTAATATAAATTAAAGACATAAAACATTGCAAATGCAAGCAATTTATTTTTACACTTTTATAATATATTTACTAAAACAAATAATTATTAAATTGTGGTGCTTTTTTATTATAAATGTTATATAATTTATAATATATATATTATATAAATGAAATTTTTGAAATTTTAAATTCAATTTCTATAAAATTAGCCTTTTTATTTCTTTTCATATTAAATGAATAATTTAGGGTTAAAAATCTGTTATAGAGTAAATACTGTTATACTATTTGCATTACTTGCAACTAAGGAAGGGAAAGGAAAGGGTTGCTTACTACAGCTGGGTGGAGGCATTGAAGGAGTGTTTAATTACTCCGCAGGCCTTGCCTGCCTCCCTTCCTAGACTCTCCTCCTTGCCTGCCTGCCTGCCTGCCCGTCACTTCACCCACCCACCCACCTCTCTCTCTCTCTCTTTCTCTCTTGCCTTCGTTCGCGGTCTAGACGCTAAGAGCGCGTTCAGTTCTTGCTCGCTCTAGCCGGGCCGATCTCTCTCTCTCTCTCTCTCTCTCTCTCTCTCTCTCTCTCTCTCTCTCTCTCTCTCTCTCTCTCTCTCTCTCTCTCTCTCTCTCTCTCTCTCTCTCTCTCTCTCTCTCCCTCCTCGCTGCATCAGCCTAGCAGCAGTAACGGTGGTATGGTAACAGCAGCACTGGCAGCGCCTAATGTATCTCATTAGGTCTACGCCGCCTTTCTCCCCACACTGCCCCAATGCCTCCTAACTCACCCCCCCCCCACCTAACCCACCCTCACACCCTCCTATACCAACCCTTTGGCCACAGCACTAGAGCTGGCTGAGGAGAATTTGGAAAAGCAAGGAGGCATGAAAATCGTAGAAGATGTGCTGAGTCACCGGTCAATTTTGCCTGTCAACTTCTATAGCCAGCTGTAATACTTTAACTTTTAAAACTTTGTGGAGATGAAATTAAAATAAGGTTTTTAACAGTGTAATTAAAAACTAAAACCTGCATGTGTATGTTTAAAATTTAATTAAAGAAAATAATATTGTAAAATTTATTAAAAGGATTGAATAATTATTGAGTCAACAATATATAGTATATATACTTCTGAATAGGATGTATAATAATAAGTGAAATCTCTATTAACAGTATAATATTATAATATTGCTTAATCTTGGTTTTACCGTTCAAGTTTTGTGTTTTATTTTATTAATATTTAATTCCCTCGTGAATACATACATAACAAGTCAGAGGCAGGGGATTTTTATTGAACAGTCCAGTTCAATAAAAACAATTCATTTCGAGATTGTTGTACAATGACATAACATAATGTGAAGGAAATAAATAAATATATTAAGGAATTAATACACACTATTATAAAGTGATACAGTGATATAGGAATAAGCTTAAAATGTTAATTGTCATATATGTTAATGCCTTTAATTTTGTATAAAACAAAGCACTATTCATAAATTTAATTGTGAGAGTCAGTAATTCCACATGAACAAATTGTCCATAAACACTTTTGATGATCCTCCGAGCTAGCAATAAATAAACAATAAACTACGTTTATCGCTACTTCCAGTTGCGATCATCAGTTGAGACAGCTGACATCAGGAAATCACATACATTTTTTTTTTATTTTTTTTTTTTACAAAAAAAAAATAATTATTATCAATAAATTTCTTAAGAAGAACAATGTCAACTTGCATGTAGAAAATCTTTACTGATAAAAGTATTTTTTTTTAAATATGATTTTAACAATGGAATCAATAAATTTATCATTAGTTATGAATTTAGTAGCAATTTTTTTAAATTCTTTCTAATATTTAGATATTATCAACTGTTAGGTGTGTCTTAAAGAACAAATTAACTGAATATAATATATGCAGCTCTACTATTACTTATTAATGTAAAAGAGACATCATATAAATATTACGCAATATTCCATGTAAATAATTATAGAATAAAAATAAATTATATATATAATATATATATTTGGTTACTTTAAGTTTATCATTTCTTATATATTTCGATCTTCTGTGTTCTTGTAATATTTATTGATATTAAATTTTTAAATAGGACAAATAAGTATAAATTTCGTTTAATAATCTCAAATAATAAATATAATATATTATTTTAAGGTTCTCTAACAATAGAATAAACTATATAATAATAATAAAGTGTATATAATATGCATGTAATATGAATAATATCATGACTATACATATATAAGGAGTAGTTAGAGAAGGAGATCAGAGAATAAGTCGCGTGCTGATAGCTTATAAAGAAGTAAATGGTTTCGCTTTTCTAATAATACGTTTCTGCGTTTCAAGTTTGATTAAGCTCGCAAGCCAATGGCGTGGTTGAATGATCATAGGGCTCCTGCTTGGTACGATAATTATAGTGCTGTACGAAACGGTGTTTCCCCACCATCATATCCTTCCAACACCGCCCCAAACGTCGTCGCACACACACACACATACAAAGAGCTCGCGAGGAAGGTGGTATTCTACTTCTTGGAATAGCCTCTGCGGTGTATCTTATAATATGTTTGTACATGGGCAAACAATTAAAAAGTTAGAGAACACGGGGAAGAAGAAAATAATATGAGGTCACATTGTTATTACGTGTTATTTGTTTAGTTATGTTAACATTTATGTTCTTTTATATAATTTAAAAACAACTTAATATTATAGTATTATATAAGAGTTGATTATATAAACAACAACTTATAATATGTTTTCTTTATTACTATTATACATTGCATGGAGAATTAGGATTTTGTTGAAATATTATACGCATAAGCATAACGTTCGTTTAGCTTGATCCACACTCTTTTTTTACTGTATCAAAATTGTGTGACTTCTTGATGTAGCATGTCAAGCATATGCAAAAGAAGGAGGGCAAATCCCTTATATTAGTACTATTTATATTGTACTTGCTTGCTTGCTTGTCTTATGTCTTCAGCTGTTTTGAACAAACCACGCAATGCAGTGCAAAATAAATCGATGTCTACATGTATATAATTTTTTTATCTCTCAATAATATCAAATCTTCTGTTTTCTTCACTATACATAATTATATAATAATAATAATAATAATAATAATAATAATAATAATAATAATTCAATGACATTCTATTATATCTTATATATTTAAAAAAAAATGTATTGAATAGTGATTCTTTTTTCACTCAATAATAATTGTAATGTTAAATTTTTAGTGACGTATACCATGAACCGGGTACTTGACGCAGTGGTATGCGCGTTCGATTTATAATCAGATGGTCGTCCGTTCGATCTCAGGCACCGACGAACAATTCCACATGACACTTGCTAAAAGAACTCGTGCATCCAGAAGGTGATTGATGACATTTTTCATCAATTACCGACCATTTTGATTGAGGTTTCCAGGGTTCCCTCAATCACAACCAGATGAACGCTGATGGGATAGATTGCTATATAAGTTATGGATACTTTGGAAGGGACCCACAAAATCTTAGCAACGCTGGGTCGGGTCCACAATTAAAACACTGTAATTTAGATTATTATATAATTGTAATTTTAGTAAATAGGGCATAATAACTTTTATAATTATATTTTGTCAGCTGTGTTCAATCTTACAGTGTTATTATTTTTATTTCTCTTGCGCATGTGTTAAACAAAGTTTTCTTTTTTTGTAAAAATTTTTGGCCAAATTGCACCATTTTCAGCTTTCAGCTATATAAAATAGTGTTGAATTTTTTATTAACAAAAAGTTTTTGACATGTTCTTATAATATATAATAGAAAATTATATAAATAAATAATAACTTAATGCATTGTTTGCTAAAAAAAATGCATTATTTTTATCCTTGCAAACAAAAATATCTATTTTATAACTTGACATAAGAAAAATGCCTGACGAGAACTTTGGAAAAAAAAATTGCACTATAACGATCTGTATAATAATTATTTCACCAAGCTGTTAAATAAAACAGGAAACACGAGGGTGAGGGAGTTAGGTGGGGGGGGGGGGGGGAGAGAGAAATTGGTAGGGGTGAGAGGGGGGGGGTTGGAGAGACTGCTGCTATAATTGTGACGGACAGGCTCGGGCGGGGAGGCGGCGCTGTGACAGTTCGGTTAGAGAGGAGAAAACAACACAACAGGAACAAGTAAACTGGAAACAGAAAGAATAATTCTTGGATATTTTTCACACACTTTTTACTTATTTCAAAGTTCAACATTTTTTTTTCCAAACAAATACAGAATTATTGGGTACATGATAATATATTTCAATATTTTTAAATACTTTTTTTGTAGTTCATAAGATTATAAATGGTACGATGACTATAAAAGCACATTGGAATTAATTAACATTAAATTATACTATTTTATTTTGCATGCAGTCATTTATTTTAACTGAGATTTCAGATTCTAAATAGTATAAATATTATAAAATTGTACATACTTTAATTATTTTATAGTTATTAAAAAAATATAAACGTTAGAAATAAAAAAATATTAATTGCTGTTGTTATGTTAGAACGCTCTGAAAATACTTAATAATAAATCTTATATAAAGGTAGTATAGTATGTTGAATATGAAGCTTCTAAAATGCCAACTTTAACCTCAAGGCAATATTAGCTCGGTTCTCAATTTACGTAACCATCATCATCATGCTGTCATGTCAGAACGCGCTGTTACGATAATAGCAACTACCTTCCTTCTCCTCCTCCTCCTCGTTCACTCGTTGGTGCCTTCTCGCACCCGACTTTTGCTGTTGAACCCACACCCACCACCAAGCAAAAGCACACCCACTTTACTCACAATCTTGAGGAAATGTAATCTTAAACCATTTTCTAAGAGAGTCTTGCGTAACTTCAATTTTATATATAATATTTACAATCATTTTATAAAATGATATTATTGTGTTGTGGCAACTGCAGGTTTTATAACATTATTCTAATTTGATAATAATATTTGACAAACAGTCTTTATTGATAAATTTACATTATAAATATAATATTAAAACAAACAAATATTTGAAATTGTTATATATTATTATATCTGTCATTATATTATATAAAGATTTAAAAAAATAACATAATAAATTACCCGAGTTGAAATAAATTTCATCTTTTATTCGCTCAATTGCTCTCTCCTCGTCTAATTTCCTCTTATTTTGCACCATTTTAGAGGAAAAAAAAAGGCAAGATTACGTCTTTTTTCCTCTTCTTGAGCATAAAATGTTAGAAATATTATCATCATTTCATCCTCACTTTGAGCAAAGAGGAAATAAGATGTGTTTTAGAGGTAAAAAGATTAGGCTTAGACGTATAAAGGATGAGTTGAAGACGTAATTTTTCAACTAAATTTCTTATTCAATTTATATTGATAATTATAATTATGAAAAGAGACTATAATTAGGATGATATATATAATAAAGGATCAATTTATAATAATAATATCTTTTTATTGACATATGAAGAAAATCTATTTATTTTTTCTCACGGTTCTCATATACCAAACATCAGTCTTTATGAACTGAACAATCGCATGATATTTAGATAATATATATACAACACAATCTGTCCCATATGCCTTAGTTCTCATATATACCATATCAATAATTAAATTTTATTAATAAAATATTTGATTTTCAAACAATCACGATAAGTGCTAACATATTGCATAAATACATAAATTAATAAATAATTTACACAATTTAGAAAATTAGCTATATTATTAAATTAATTAATAAAATTTATTTACGAGTATATAATATAAAAAAGTAAAATAATATCAAAATAATATTATTTTCAAATAAGACTAAAATTTATTTATTTCATATCTATATATTATGTGTAAATATTATATTTATATAATTTGTTGTTAGATTAATTATTTGAGATTAAGGATGTTTAACTACCACATTAGCTTTTGCAATTGGATTTCTCTCGCTTCTCACCCTTCTGATGTTTCTGATCAGTTTCCGCTATAAATCTGTGTATAGGTGTATCTTCCGGTATTCTCCTTATCAAAGATTCTCTCTGTTAACCAAAGGGGATACTCCTGAACTTCCTCCAACTGCAAGCTTCATTTGATTCTAATCTCCCTCACCAGTTTCTCTCTTACTTCCGTTTAATCTTTAATTTGTTTTTTGTTTCGTTAAAGTAAGTGTAAACAAATTTTAACATAATATTTCAAAACTTTAAATGTGATTTTTCAATTAAAAACCTTACATTAAAAAAAAAAAAAAAAAAGAAAAGAAAAGGGATGGTGTTTGTTACAGGGACCGGATGCACGCGTTTTTTTCGTGCATCCGAGATGCGCATCCGGATGCAAATTAATTTTTCGTGCATCCATGGATGCGCATCCGGATGCAAATTTATTTTTCATGCATCTGGGATGCGCATCCGGATGCAAATTTATTTTCCATGCATCTGAGATGCGCATCCGGATGCATTAATTTTTTCCCGTGCATCTGGGATGCACGGATGCGGATGCAAGCCCATTTTTGCGCATCCGTGTGCATCTTGCATCTGCATCCGCATCCGATCTTTGGTTTTTATAATACACTTTGTTTCTTGTAATTTTTAAACGACAAGTGGCAAATAAAGTTAAAAAATATGCCTCGTGTTAAAGATTTATTTAGAGGCAATTAGCAAAAATCCTGATAAAAAAGAGAAAAAAAAAGTGTTAAATGGATGCAAATTTATTTTTCGTGCATCCGTGGATGCGCATCCGGATGCAAATTTATTTTTCATGCATCTGGGATGCGCATCTGGATGCATTCATTTTTCCCCGTGCATCTGGGATGCGCATCCGGATGCATTCATTTTTTCCTGTGCATCTGGGATGCACGGATGCGGATGCAAGCCCATTTTTGCGCATCCGTGTGCATCTTGCATCTGCATCCGCATCCGATCCCTGGTTTGTTATATAAACTCAATTTATGAAAACAAAATGAACTAAACATCAGTACATTTCGTTGCAAAAATACTGCAAAGATAATATAAATAACATGTCTTATATTATAATTAAATGAATTTGTTTAGATCAAAATAGACTATATGTCATTCAGGTAGAAGGTTGCTATCTATATGAATACAAAATATGAAACTGACCTTTAGTGAAAAGTATAAATAGGTTCTTGTTTGATCAATTTGATCTTAACAGCTATATGGATATTTGTATAATAAAAAAAAAAAGTTACCGCTTTCGACAGAAACCATGCTTCTCCCACACCCAGGGGTAAATTATTGCACTTTTCCAATATTGTTCTCCTACATGGCTTTAGACCATTTTGCACTTCCGGTTCATTGAAAAAACTGTAGCGTTCATTCTGACTAAAATTTCCACGTTTCGTTCAATCTCAGGTATAAATGATGGAATTCATTGCAAGTGTTCTAGTTGTATCTATGATTGTGAGTCATTAGTGTAATTACTAAGTAAATGTACCCATATATATAAAATATAAATAGTAATTTAAAGAAAAAATGATATATAATATGATATATTATCTTTATTTGTATTTTTATTAATACTAAAATAGAACATTTCCCGAACTACATAAAAATTTACGTAAATCTATAAAGAAAAAATTTATATATAATAATATATTATTATTTTACGTTTGAGATTGAATTTTCATATCCAACATATTGACAGGTTATTGACAAAAGCCAGCCAGCCATATACCCCCAAACTATTATGAAAACAAAAGACCAATTCTATGATATGAAAAAGTTATGCATATTTTATAATCCTATCAAATATTCAGAGCAATCATTGAAAAAAAAAAAAGTTGTGAGCGTATGTCAATACTCAATTGTTGCTCACTTTTATGTTGATAATATTTTTCCTCACAATAATATTGTTTGGTCAACAGGTGTACGCCAAATAAAATATTATAGACTACGTATCATTTTTTTTTAAATATGTATATATTTTCAAACCATTGTTTTTAACAAAAAAAATATATTTTAACATTGCCTCAAGCAAATAAAATTATTAAATATTCACAACAAATAATATTAAATTTATAAATTGTTCTCTTATTTGTAAAAATTAAACATGATATTCAATAGTTTGAATGTAATTATATTATTTATGCAGTATATAAAATTATTCTTTACAATCATAACGGTTTCAATACAAACCAATAATTTTTTCTATTGCCAAATGTCACTAATAAACACGAAGTACATTTAAGGTACAAAAATGTAAACTTAAGGTGATCGATCTTGAAGTGCTTGAAAAATGCAATTAAAAAAAATGTAACTGAGACTTCAAATTTGATTTTTAATGCCTATAAATGAAAAGATTATTCTATTATTCTATACAATTTCTTTACGCACGCATAATATATAATTATAAAAAAATAATTTTTACTACTACTTCCAAAAAATTGCAATATATATATATATATATATATATATATATATATATATATACATATATATATATATATATATTCATTTGATACAAATTTAATGCATAATTTACAAAAAAATTAAAGTTATACGCATACAAAAATTTTAAACTGGTTACATAAAAACAATATTATTTTTAATATTTTAACTTTACAATACGTGTATTTAAAAATATAACATTATATATATATATATATATATATATATATATATTATTAGTTTATATCAAAATTATACTAGTAATAAAAGTTAAATTTTATATATGCAGCATGATATAACATAAGAATGATATGGGAGTTAAAAAAAGGGGGGAGATTGTTATAGGTTATATAAGGTGGGTTGTCAAGGGGGTGGAATTTGATCTCAAATTTCATTGCTATAACACTTTTACAGGCTAAAATATAGGGTAAAAGTTGAAGACGTAGTCAGTAGATTCTTTGCTTGCACCGCGGCCGCCAGCTTATATAGCAAGCTGTCCGCTGTGGGCCGAGGGTTCGTGTTACACCGTGCTTTATGATTGGCTAATGGCCCGCTGAGGCTGGTACAGACTTGTACCACAGGAAATTAGTCACGCAAATCCATCCATGGCTACTACCTTCGTATAGTTCGCCTCCGTGTGCTGGTTCTTTCGAGCTTTGCGAGCACGTCCAAGTCTTAGCTTTCTAGCTCTCTCTCTCTCTCTCTCTTCCGCCGCGCGGCGTATATTGGCTATTATTATGCAGTATAATGTACAACAAAACTAAATTCCACTAAAAAACTTATAATTTAAAAAAAATAAGAAGTATAGCTTTGTTGTGTAATTCCTTATAATAACTCAGGTCTGTTTGTAAATAAACAATCGATTTATGAATCATCAGATGAGCCATTCGTATAAATAACATAAGGAAAATCTGATTCTTATTTGATTGAGTATTTACGAAGAGAACAGGATGCAGGATTGAATAATTAAAACTGTATATGCTATATATTATTTCCATTTGCTCTCTTATCTGTACTTATTTAATTTATTTTAGACAATTTAAATATTCTAGCTCATCAGTTTGTACACCTCGGGATATCACGAACGTTGCTGATGTGGATGTTGTCACGCAGTGTGCTTGCTTAAATTTTTCTCGTATCTTAACAAAGCTAAGCACTCAAAAAGTTGAAAATCTACCTCTTATACTTTTCAACAAATCAGGCAAAGGTTTTAACACTCCAGCTATCCAGAAATGATACTTTTTTTTATCCATTAATTCACACCGATCAAGTGATTCAAGGAGGTTTTGTCTATAATCATTTTTTTATTATTCCATAATATTAACATGGATTCAATATAATTTTTTTATTTTTTTTTTCATACAAGATCACATCATAATCAATTAAATTACAATTTATTTAATTATAATTTCATCTCTATTTTTGGTAATTTGGAAAACTGCGTGAAATAATAGGTACTTTTTTTTATTTAATTTATAATTGAGTTACTCAAAATATATACATTTTAAAGAAATGAAAGGTCATAGTTTAATTTATTTTTCCAAGCAATAAATATAATATATTTTGTACGTTTGAATATGATATGAAGCTAAAAAAAAAGTTTTTGAAACTTATTCTACGATGTGAATTGCCTTTTTTTTTACTTTTTTTTTTCCTTCACTACCTCTCTTACTCTCCCTTTATTTGCAAATACACAAAGGGGCAACCCGCGTCGTCTAACGCACCGCCAGATTTCAGTATCAACACTATGCAAAGAAAGACTTTTTCTTACTCTATTCTGTAGACCAAACCAACCACCCACTTTTGCATATTCCCTCACCTTCTTTTTTTTTTTTTTCTTTCTCCACCTTTTTTTTTTTTTTAGCTTCCCTCTTTTTATTTCCTAAGATTTGCACAAAAATTTTCTCAGAGTGTGCTCACCAAAGTTTTCTTCGTCGTCTCTTCAGCACTTTGACCTCCCTTGTCAGTCAATTGGCGCGCGGTGACGGTGAGAGCTGTGAAATGGAGGGAGTGTCTAGGGATACGTTACCAAGGAGAGCAATTTGTGCCTCCTTTAATTTGTTGTGAGAAGAAGACACGCAGGCAGGCAGGCAGTCCTCTTTTCCATTGTATCACAGCTAATAAGTAAATATAAATAATTAATTTTAAAAAATATATATTCCATTTTTTCATAGTTTCTGTTTAAAATTTTTACAACTTTTAAATCACGTCTGAATAATGGGTTGCATTGTTAAAAGAAACTAGAATATTTATAAATAAATTAATATCATAGTAAATTAAGAAGATGATTAACTCTTTTTTTTTATTTCTTTTGGTGATTTGACATTATTAAATATAGTATCTTCTAGCCGGTACAAAATGAATTATTGTAATAAGGTGGACACTTTATTTCAGCTATTTTTTTTTTGGTTAATTTTGTTTAAACAAGAATTCAGTTATAATTAATATTTTTTAGAAAATAATCATTTTAGGTGTTTTATACACAATTATTTAAAAAGCTGTATTTATAATATAGTTATTATTACTTTCACGTATCTTATTACTACATAGTTAGTTTCTACAGCGTACAAATTAGGACAGGAGGAACGTCGTTGAATAGTTAACGTTTCTTATTACTGCACGACTGCTAAGTTTTTGTTATGATGATATTGCTGCAGTGTCTCCCTCTCTCTCTCTCTCTCTCTCTCTCTCTCTCTCTCTCTCTCTCTCTCTCTCTCTCTCTCTCTCTCTCTCTCTCTCTCTCTCTCTCTCTCTCTCTCTCTCTCTCTCCCTCCCTCTCTCTCTCCCTCGGTACTCGCGCGCGCCCAGACATTTGCGTGTTTCCCGGCAAGACATTCGAGCTGTCGCGGTGAGCACCGCATGGCATGCCATGAAATATTGCCTCAACAGCCAGAAATCATACGAATGCTTGCTGTGACACAATAAGATATAGTCTTCTGTTACTGAAAATAATAATAATTATGTCATAGATATTCAAACAAACATTTGTGTTTCTCTCAAAATATATTCATATTTTTTTTTTATTTATATAACGTACTATGAAAAAATTGTAATTTAAAAAACATATTAAAAAATATTTAAAAAATTAATAAATATCAATATTTATTAAAACTAATAAAAAAAATTAGGGTTATAGCTTAAAAGGTTAAAGATAATAATTTTCAATATGCGCATCATCAATTAGTAAGCTAATTAGTGAGTCAAAAACAATTACCTTTCACATGCTCGGCTATATTTTACGTTGCTGTATCGGCAAACATATTATATAGAAGGAGCTGCTGCCTTATTATACGGCTCTTTAAGTTTGTTATTTCTGGGTTATGTTAATCGTTTTCACTTGTCTTCTTCATATATGAATACGACATATCAGATTGTTAATTTTACACAGCAAAACTCGTTTTTTTAAACAGGAAAAACTGTAGGTTACAATAAAAAATATATGTATATATATTATATATTATATATATGGGAAATCAATTGTAGAGAATATATATTATTTTTTAGTGATTTCATTTCATGCGTTTTTACCATTGCTTTACATACATTGCCGTCTATTTTAACTTATTTGTTATTTAGTTTCTGTTTATAACGTGCTTCAGACATTTTGTAGACAGACGGGACTTGTAGTTATAATAGTTTGATTTCTTTTAAATGTACGCAAACAGTACAACAAATAGACCAAGGATTTCTTACACAGGATAAGACACTCGCGCATTTCGCGTCAATTTTTAGGCCCCATTGCGCCGTGAAATTTCAAAAATAGCATTGCATGGTGGGCGCATTCAAAATTTCGCGGTACGATGGAGCCTAAAATACTTGAACATGATTGGCTAAGCTCTTTAACATTGGTAAAATCGGTGGCTTAATAAAGTGTAGCTGATATGTTTAATGGTTATGTAATTGAAAAAAAATCTGACTTAATTCTGTTATAACTTCACGTGTCAAATAAAAAAACTCTCTATATATAGAAATACGGTTACAATATTACATTTTCATTCCAATTATAAACTTGATTATAAAAACTATTATATTTTTTTTAAATCACCTTAAAAAAAAAAACAAAAAGAAAAAATACAACTTTCTAAGCTGATCATTTAATATTTAAAAACGTTTGCAAAATATCAAGTTAAAGAAAAAGCAAAGGAAGGGAAAGAAAAAGAAAAAAAATATCAATTTTATTTTTATAAGGTGATCCCTTTTGAATAATCTTATGCCCCACAGCGGAGGCAAAAGGAGGATTGGGAGAGTTAAATTATGCATCGTTTTTTGTAGGTTTCAGCTGTTTTAGTTTCCCTTATGAATAATTAACGTACGAGATGAGAGGGCCTAGTGAACAACGAGGAGAACCGGCGACGAGAAATATGCGAGGAGAGCCAACATATTTTCAAATTGTGCACCATGATAATGTACTAAAAGAGTTAATGAAAAAGCGTTTAATTAAAATGACATTATTTATAATTTATAAAAGGGGACTTAATATTTTTTTTTCCTATTTTGATTACATTCATGAATTATATTTTTTTAATTAAGTTATAAAGTATATAGTAATATTACACAAAAAAGTTATAATTTTTAGTTTTTTTATAAAATTGAAAAATATATTATTATATGATTGCAAGTTTTTCAACTTACACAATCTTTGGTGGTGATTTTATTATTTTTAAACCCTGCCTTGTTTATTCGCTAAGGAAAGAAAGAAATTTTCTTTAAAATTTGCTTGAGATGCGGGTTCGAGGTCCGCCTCGGCGAAATTTTAAATTCTCTAAAAAATTTCTTCCTTGCCAGGTAAACACGGTAGGGTTTAAAATTTTATTGTTATATGCATTTATAATTTCTTGTTATTTTATAATATTATAATATATCTATATTATACTATACAAAATAGTTTAAAATTGATTATATTAAAATCAACCGTTTATGTAAATATTATATATAATATATTGACTAATAATATGAAATATATTTTAATTGTTTTAAGTTTTACATAATATATTTATTTACATAACTAATTATATAATACCTCTATAGCTAGCTATATCTTCTGTCTACTCTGATCACTTTAATACAATAGAGGAACATGAGTACGTTGCCTGGTATGCTACAGTCTTGCTATAGTATAATTTTCTTCCTTGAGTTTCAACCCAGCAACTGTGTTGAGTTGAACCGTTAATTATGCGTAAATTACTCTTTCATCATACTATATATATATAAACCATATATTAACTACAATACCTGCACATTCTCTCTTCCCTCTTTACCTTGATAATATTTCATATTTAAGGTATCCATTACATCAAAAGACTAATTAACTCTTATAATAACAACAACAATAATTGTAACTCCTCTAAGATTTCAAATATTTTTCTTTTATATATATAAAGAAAAAATATAATATTAATTTATTCTTGTATACTGAGAAATAAACAATTTAAGTAAAAGCTAGGTTAAGACTGTGATATAACATAAGAATAAATTAATTATAACTTGAAATTAATCAAGCTTAAATATACTATAATATTCTATAGGTCCAAACTAAAAACATATTATATACATATAATATATATATGTATATGCTGGTATATAAAGTTATATATAAGGTTTTTGGAGAGAGAAGTGAAGAAGGAGAGTGTGCTATGGTTAGTTGTGAGCTCTGTGTGTGCCTTTAGGGGGCTTCTGCTTGGTGAAGTTTAACGGAGTTTGCCCTTACACTTCCCCACAACATGTTTCGACCGTCCCCTCTTACCCCACCCCCCAACCCTTGTTTCTCTCCATACATCTATACTCTATGTATCCTATGTTATAATATGTGCTTCTCTTACCATCAAGTTAAAAGTAAAAAAAAAAAAAAAAGTAAAAGCCTAGTTTTATGACTAAAAAACATGAAATGACAAACTTTGGCAAACTCATGAAAAGAGGTGGTTCTAGTATATACGTGTATATAATATATATATATAGAGTCGAGAGGGGGCTATATTTTAGGGTGTAAAGAGATTTAGACACCATATAATATATATACCTTATATATATATTTGGTTTCAGTGATACTATTTAGTAGTGAAATAGTGATCTATTATATAATAATAATAAAATAACCATCCTCTCTTTTGACCGTTCAAATTTTATGATTATTAATTATTAAATAATAAATATTGCAGTAATAAAAATTCATTTACCTACATATTATATAGTAAATTATTATTATTATATTTTTTAAGTAATAAGAAAGATTTAAAATTATTAATTATTTTAAATAGTTTCAATTCTAAAGAAGAGTCCAAAATTTTCATTTCAAAGATAAAGTCGTGAGTTCAAAACTCATCAAAGGTCAGACCTCGAAATGGTAAAAGGATAGTGTCCAGTATATCACAAACTTTTAATTATGCAACAATGGTTTACAAAGTTTTGGTTTCCTTGATTTTCTCAGTCTAAAAATTGTAATGAATGTGATGAAGAGACTGACTGTGATTAAAAAATGGCCTATGAACTTCAAGAATTTTCAATTCGATTCAATGGTATATTATAGACTACAAGGCATACAACAATTATTACGATTATATTCGTTATATATAAATTTATCTCTTAGATTCTATTTCGTATTTAGATTTTTTTAAACATTTTTTTATTTCAAAAAAAAAAAAAATCAACGTTTGCAATGTGAAATTAACTAGCTAATGCAAGCGAGCAAGTGAGCACACATGCACATTATTTCCCACTGAATGCATGCATTCCTAACTTGTTTATATCTGCATGCATGCCATTCTTGAATTATGTAAGGCAGGTTGCAACACGCAGGGGTAAGGTAGCTTCTTGTAAGGAAAAAAAAAAATTAGAGGAGGATGGGAGAGAGGTAAAGGCGATAACACTTTAGATGTGTTGCAGGCAGCTATAGCATTGATTTATAGCTGACACTAAAAGGCTTTGATTGATTTTTATATTGATACCAGCAGCAACCTGTCTCTAGCTTGTGCGGGTGTAAAGATAGACAGCAGGGGAATCAACACCTTACACACATTTCATCTCTCTTTCTCTCTATAGACGTGTGTCGACAGTGAAAAACACAGCAGGTATCACGCATAAAAATTGAAAAACAAATGTCAATAATATAAGCATTGTTATAATAAATGTCAATAATATTAAAAAATTAAAATTTTTAAAATTAAGATAGACTTTAGATATAATATTACATATTTTTTAAATAAGAAATTTGATCATTTAATGATTAATGATAATTCATCTATAATAAAATAACTAAATATAATTTATGCTTTGATTAACATTTTCTATGTAATTTATATCTTTAATTTAAGCAATGTGTCACACCACAGCAAAAGTTATTAAAATTTTCTCTCTTTTATATTTTATATATATATAATAATATATATAAGCTAATGTTTTCTGCTTTCTTGATTTTCCTTCTCCTTTCCTTCTCAAATCTTATATATAGCAAGCAAAACCTTACTGCTGAGGTTTTAGATTTCGTTTCGTCGTCTTATGAATATTGTGAAGATTTAGTAATGCCGCCACCACCACCGCTACTGAAAGAAAGAGGGGGGGGGCGCTTATTTGGTTCCCAGTTAGCCACCCTCCTTTCTATCCCTCCCTCCTTCTTTTCCCACTCCCCCTCACTCGCTCCTGTCTCTTTCTCACGGCCTCTCTTGTAATTACGCCTGAAACCAACCCCCTTAGCACAAGTTAGACAGCACTCCGCCAAGAAAACGCAAAGAGAAGGACAGTTAAGGGTACTGCTGGATTATTTAAAATACTATCACAAACACTTCCAAAAGCTCAAAAAAAAATTCTTATAAAAAAAATATTATTTAAATTGCTTAAAAAAATTTTTTTTTTATCATGCTTTATAAAGAATTAATGATCTTGGGTATACATTTTGTGCTTGGCCTTTTTATTATTTATTCTAGTAGGTTATATACTTATTAAAAACTTAATGTTATTTATTACTGTAAAGTTTCTAATAATATAATATTCTAATAATTTATAATAGTTAAAAGGAATGAAGAAAAAGTATGCGTAAACATTTAAAGCTGTTAAAAAGCTATACTTATTATTATATAAAACGGCTGTAAACAACAGATTTTTATATCTTTTATTTCTTTTTTATATAAATGTTTAGAAATGAACTCTATAATATAGTGAGAAAAAAAAAAAATATATAAGCAAGTTAAAACTCAGTTATTATGAAGATATAAAGTAAGTAAAAAAAAAAAAAAAAAACGGAGAGAGAGAGAGAGAGAGAGACATATAAAGAAATTGAGTCCGATTATGAGATAATTTAGTAGATAGCATCAAAGAATGAAGATAAAAAGTGTAGCAGGTCTGGATGTTAGAAGGGGATAAGGGTAAGGATGGGGTGGGTTAGTGGAAGAGAGAAAAAGAGAGAGGGAGAAATGGGGGTGAAGAAAAGGAGATAGTTGTACTATAGCTTGAGGATTTTGGGCAACTAGCCAAAAATTATTTCCCTCTATCATTGCTAGTCCTGTTCCCTTCACCCCCTTCCCCTCCCTAAAAGCTTATAAAGTTGGTCTTGTAAGAGTTGTAAGGAAAAGGTCTCGATATTGGCTGTAAACAACCCAATGCAACATCACGCTCTCAGCTTGCCTGCTACTATGCTACTGTGTTGTTGCTATATATATGCTACTACTTACTTCTGCTGCTGCCTTAAACAACTTAATATTGGGTAAGAAGGAGGCAAAAACCTGTTAAGATGTGAAACTTTGGCTTTCTGTACAACACCACCACTTCACAAGTAACACCAATATAGGCAAGGGATGGTGTCTAACTATACCCCCATCAGTGAAACAATATGGATCTTAACAACATAATACTGTATGGTTCACGGCAAGAAAAGTTTAGATAATATAATAAAATGTAAAAAAAAAAAATTGCATGGTTTCGTATAATATCACAAGCTTTATAGATGAGGCAGCACAATACTTTCTTTATATTTTTAGATGTTAATAACAGTGATTTTATACAAGATGAATATCTCCAAAACAAAATAATCTCTTCTTTTAAAATCATATTCTTGTAATGAAATAATAATGATGTTAATACATAAGATTGTAGACACTCTTATAACCCGAGTTAAAATAAATTTCATCTTTTATTCGCTATTAAACTCTCTCCTCGTCTAATTCCCTCCTATTTTGAAACATTTTAGAGGAAAAAAAAGGGGAAAAGACGAGATTATGTCTTCTTTTCTCTTAGTGAGCATAAAATGTCCGAAATATTGTCTCCATTTCATCCTCACTTTGAGCGAGGAAGAAATAAGATGTGCTTTTGAGATAAAAAGATTTGGTTTAGACGTGTAAAGGACGAGTTGAAGACGTAATTTTTCAACCAGGGAAGATTCACCCTCATCATTCTATTTCAATGTCTTTAATTTCCTAAGCTTAATTACCAATCATGCAATAAAAAATTATAGAAATTCAGTTAAGATTATTAAGAATTTTGATGTGTATCATATTTAAACAATCATAATTTGGAAAAAAAAATATACTATATGCAATGTTAGATAGAAAATGCACATGCTATATTAATACACTTGATGGAAATTTTAACATAAAAGATTAATTTTATGTTTTAAGTTATTATTATTAAAGTTAACAATCTACAACGTAAATTAATCTCAATTATACTGTATGTATATTATACTCCACTACTAGAAATTAACACAAGGAGGTTTTGTACAATTTGTTTTACGTTATAATACAACTTCCATCTTTATGTCATCAACATAATAATGACAGCAAAAATGTCACTTGCATCGTCATAAAAAATAATATTTTATAATCTTAATTTTAACTTTTTTTTTATTTAAAGAATAGAGTCATTTATCATGAACACTTCTGTACTTTCTTCTTAATGATAATTTTATCTCACCCTTTCTTTCCTCCCACTTTCACCCACTCCCATCCCCTTTTTCCTCCTCTCTCCCAAGCCACCCTCTTCCTTCACCCTTTTTACTCTCTCCCCCCTTTGTAAGCAGAAATGCCCTAAGGGGTTTAGAACCCTAAAGAAAGGGTTGATTCGCGAGGTACTATAGTAGCAGAGGAGGCGGCAGTAGTAAAGCAGTGTAGGCGGGGGAAAAGAGAGAGAGAGAGAGGCAGTTTTTTACTTAGCCCTGCAGGCAAGTTGCAGCTAAAATCTCTTGGTCCGGGCCGCCCCCCCCCCCCTCATCTTTGTAGAGCTAGCAACTGCTTGCTATACACGGCCACCTATTTGTCAGGATAAAAAATATTTCCGTGTTTTATCCCCCTCTCACTCCGTTCCGTCGTCCTAGCATGCACTTGTCTCGGACCGCTTTACTTTCAGAGAATGCCAAAAGAGCAATAGTTCTTTTTTTTTTGTTTTTTTTTTCACTTCTTTTTACGTCTTTTTATTGCCGTATTAACTTGAATAAACGCAAGCACATGCATTTTCTACTATAAACAACAGATTTAAAAAGGAGTGGCTTGGTATAACCTTTCTTACGTTTGCATAACAAAAAAATTGATGAGTTTAAAACATAATAATTACAACTAGAAAAATTCAAATTTTATTTTATCGAAAAAGTTTATTGACGAGCATTGGTAAAATTAATTTTGTTTATTTTAAGACAAAAAAAGGTTTAAACGTCATCAGTTATCAAAATATTGTGAAGTACAGTGTGTCATCTTTCAATTAGTACGTAAGTATTAAGGATCTTTACAATTCCCACCTTTTAAATAAATAGTCTTTTCCAACAAATCATGGCCATCACTCAAATATTTGCGTTATTTTTTCCATTATTCTATTTTTTATGTGTAATCCTTAACTTTTTTATTTATAAATATTATCAAAATAAAATATAATAATAAATAACAATACACATAACAATCCTTGAAAATAATATATTTTACTAGAAATCAAATTAGTTAAAGTACAATGATGCAATATAATTTTAAAATCACGTACGTATTCTAAAGTATTAATTAAAATTCATTTTGCTACATCAAAGTCAAACAAATATTGTAGAGTGTAGAGCATACATTCAAAGAAGGGAGAGCATTTAATGAAAAATAAAAAAAAAAAAGTAAGAAAAAATTTCTTTCATTCTCCACTCCCATTCAATGTCAAATTTTTATTTCCTGTCTCAATCTACGTGATATCTATAATAAAAAAATTGGATATTAAATTTACTATCCATTAATAAATAAATAATATTGTTGTTATATATAAGTGCATTGATTTTTTTATAAGATAAAAATGTCTTTAGTAACCCAGTTCTTAGTTTTTTAGTAAGGGATAAGAATTTTGGGGGAGAGAGAGAGAGAGAGAGAGAGAGAGAGAGAGAAGAGAGAGAGAGAGAGAGAGAGAGAGAGAGAGAGAGAGAGAGAGAGAGAGAGAGAGAGAGAGAGAGAGAGAGAGAGAGAGAGAGAGAGAGAGAGAGAGAGAGAGAGAGAGAGAGAGAGAGAGAGAGAGAGAGAGAGAGAGAGAGAGAGAGAGAGAGAGTAAAAAAAAAAGTAGAAAAGGGAGATATATATTTTTTGTACTGCAAAAGAGAAAAGCAAGACAGGCACGCGGGTAGGCAGGGGGATGATTCTATATATAAGGGGGGAGAGTTTCGCGATATTGAAGGGATGGAAACGTGCGATTGGGGGACTAGTGAGACGTAGTATCTAAACAGTTGGACATGTACCAGGGAGAAAGTATAGTATAGAGAGGGGGGGGGGGGAGTCCGATTCTCCTCGAGAAATCTCTCTGTTTGCCGCCGCCGCCCAATGCTATAACTCTGTAGAGGATAAGAAGGAACAAGCAGGCATCAGACTATAAGCTTCTGCAACTATATCCATCGGCCATAGGTCATAGAAGTAATAGTCCAATCCCAAGCACTAAAAATTATCTACCCTATATAGTTTTTAACCTTCATAACAATTTATATATATATATTTTTTTTTCATTCTCTTATTTTTTTATTTATTGATTATCATGATTACATTTATTGTTACAAGTATAATAAAAATATTATATTATGGCAAAAAAATATATAGATATATATTATTACTACTATATGATGCTTTATTTGTAAATATATGTTAAAATTTCAGCCAGAGAAAATTCACATTTTACACATATAAAATTACATTTATAATACCACTGGAATTTTTGTAATTTAAGTTTTTATGTTGTTAAAAAACATAAAAACTGTTAAATTAAACTGGAATTATTTAGTATTTATTTAAAAAATATATTTTCAAATATCAGTATATATATTTAGAATCTTACAATCTTAAATAAAGTTAGATCTATATAATATTATATTATATAAATGGTTTAAGTTTTCAATCATGTTAAATATATCTTAAAAAGGTTATCTAAATAATTTTATCTTAAATTTAATGGAATCTTTAAAGTTTAGTATTTTCTCTCTATACTGAATACTACAGCATGTAAAGGAGCAAAAAGATGAGAGAGTGAGATAGAGAAAAAGAGTATAGTACTATCACCTAGGTAGATTCTGTCTGGTATCCTTTTAAAATGATTTCCTTTCACGCGACTGACTTCAAAGTCTCTTCTTCGTTCACTTTGCAAGCATCAACTTATACTTTTGGTACCTGTGCAAAATTTTTCTTATATCCTGCTTACACTCGATAAAACTTATAGCTTTTTGAATTGTTAAGAAAAAATATTCACTTGTAATAGTTTTGTAACTTTTTCTTTTCTTTTTCAAGAATTTGTAATAAAACTTTTCTCTCCTATAACTTTTTTTTTTTTTCTTCTTTTTAGCAATTGAAATAAATTTTCTGATCAATTGATTTTTTATAGATTACTCTAGAATTTTACAGGATCTGCAATACATTGAACATATAGTATTATATATAAGGCAATGCAAGGCAGTGGATTAACTGCTTTGTGTCGCTGTTACCTATTTTCAACAGAAAGAATGACGACAATCTATAGAGAGGGGTTGTTATTTTACAAGGGTGCATATAAGTAAGAAAAGTAGGGATGGGGTGAATATATATAATACCATACATAAGATATATATTATAGAAACTATTTCTTAAGGGTTTTTATGGAAATTCCAAATAAATTACATAGAAAATTGATATAATAGTTTACTATCAACATAATGGTGTTCAAAGTGGTATTTTATGATTGATTCTTTATATATTTATTGAAATATTAAATCAATTTGAAAAATAACAATTGAATTTGTTATTATTGATAACTGTTAAGAAATCGGAAATAACATAAAATTTGAAATTTTACGTAGAAGTATGAATTTTTTTACTACCATAAAATTATACATAATCTAAAATATTTGAACATCATACATGTAGATATTTACATGTAAGTGCTGTCAATTTTTTCATAAAAATGACCTGTCATATATTTAACATGTTATATATTGACCATCGAAAATCAGAAGTTTCATTTTGTTTTTAAAATATTTCACGTACTACCCTCTTATTTTATTGTTTATAAAGGCCGTGGATATTTTAAGGTAAATTTAAAATAAAGAAATACAAAGAAAATATTACAATATAGGAGACGTTTCAATCAAAATGTAAGTGATGTGAAGCATGCATATACCTAACCTACACGTTATATAATATATAACCAAACGTATCAGATTCAATGTATGTTTGTATACAGGAAGGAGACGTGATTGCCAGATAAGACGGAAAGAAGAAATGTTGCACAGACAGTGGGTGGGCAGGCTGGTACGTGAAGTCTACAGTGGTGGCGACAACGTCGGGGTCTCTCTCCCCCTCAAATATATTTGCATAGGAATCTGATTTGCTCACTGGAACCACAAAAAAATATTTTCTCTGTCCCCCTATTCCTTCCTTCCTCTCCATAGAAGTGACCACACATGCAATTTGCACTTTTTTTTTACATAGTAAAAGAAACTTTTTTTTCAACATATATATTTTTTATTTCCATAAAAATATATTCAAATTGTAATAAGTTAGAAAAAAATATATCTTGTATGCTGAATTGTAAGTTTCACTTGCAATGCTAGATTTTACAATAATTTCAAGACATTAATTTATGTTTTGTTCGTAATAAATTATACATAAAATTAAATATCGTGTGAAATGTTGTACAGTTTTATTTCTTTGAAACTTATACATCAATGTATTTTTGTCTACAATTTTATTCTCTCTTCTTTTCACTGTAATTACTTTGCTCGTTTTTATGTTAAGATTTCTGTTCCATGCTGCCTCCTTGTTTATGATCCATCGGTAAATAAAGTATACTACAACTCGCTCCACGTATGCTAAAATCGCAACATTTTTTTTGTTTAATACCCCGAGCTTTTTTTCAATTGTAAAGTTTTCATTTTTTTTTTTTTTTTTTTTTTTTGCAAAAGTTGCATAAATTAAGATAGGTTATTCTGTGTAAAGTGTCTTTTGAGCATATTAATTAATAATATTTCTTTTCTACCACGATTTAAAATTTAAATACACTATCTACAATTAAAAGGATAATTTCTTAATTAAGTCCTTATAGCATCTTCAGCTTTTATGGTAATCGCTGTTTTAAACGAAAGATAATAATATTTCGTTTGCTACGAATAATAATTGATAAATAAATATTAATTATATCATGATATGTATTTTTTTATTATTAATAAATGTCTCAAGTATAAAGATTGTTTATAATAAGTTGTCATGAATACAATAGAATCTTTGATTACATAAATTGGACCGATAACTTTTCAAAAGTTTACCACTGAGAAGTTCTTGCTATGGGTGATTAAACACGGGACTAACTTAATGTTTACTAATAAATATTACTCACCATTGCTGAAATAATAATTCATAGAATGGCATTATAAACACACATTTATAAAGAACTATATAAAATATATTATTTTTAATAATTTTGTCTTCCTGCTTCCAACTCTGGACAATACACAAGAAACTGCTGTTTTTCATCTTCTGAAAAAGAGAAAAAAAAATACGAAAAAAAATATTTTTGATGAAAAATATAAGGGAAAAAATCTTGACTTAAAATGTCACACAAAACATAACAACAAAAAATTCATTGAATTCTTTTTTCATTTTTTTTTTCTTCTTTTTGCTTTCAAAAAAAAGTTTTGACCGGGTCAAAATGTCATCCTATGGACTAAATTATTCCTCCTACCCTCGACTCTCTCTCTCTCTTCTTTCCTTCCCTAAGCAAAAGTCTGTCTGACTGTCTATTCCAACATTGAAGGTATATATATATATTTTTTCTTTCATATACACAAAAAGGGGAAATATAAGTTTCGTGACAACCTGACAACGGGATGACAAAAGAGACCGAAAGGAAACAGGACACTTGATTATGTTAAGTACCTTCTGAGTTGTAAGCTATAGAGATTGCATCAAAACATCGCTATAAAACATCCTTGCTTCTTTTTTTTTTCTCCCCCTTTTCTCCCACCCGCTATGCTTTCCCATATACGTGTTTCGAGCGAAATGGGGAGCGAGAGGGTAGCGACTTTCTTCAATCTTACAGCTTTACTTCTTAAGGTAAAAAAAAAGGTCATAAAATTCTTCTTCTTTTTTTTTTACGGTACATATAAGTATGAATCATAAGAAAATGTAGAATACTGAAAGTTTTATTTTATATTATTGTGTCGTTTAGCAAAGTTATTACAAAACATCGTTTTATTTCATTTTTTTGTTAAAATTATTATAATATATAAAATACAGACCCTATTTTTTTTATATTATATAAGTTGGAAATATTACACAATATTTATGATTTTTTATGCAAATGACTTTATATAAATTTTTATCTAAATTTGTTTTGCATGTAACCAATAATATGATTGGTCCTGATTGTAATTCTTATTATGTAATTTCTTGAAGCTCTAAACGGCTCATTTTGAACGGGCGACCATTGCATTGCAAACGGTGCAAAACCACCACAGGTGTGATTGAGGGAACTTTGTAAACTTCATTCAGGATGGTACACTAATACTGCTTTTTGTCAATGGACCTGAGTGCAATGGTAAAAAAAAAAAAAAAAAAAAAAAAAAAAAAAAACGCCCTCAAGTGATCAGCACTGACGCTTTTCCTCTGGGTGAGAACATCGTAAGTTTTGTCATCCGATGTGTCGTATTTGACCTAGTACGCACAGCAAAAACGTAGTTTCTTGTTTTGATTAATATAATTGAATAACAATACTTGTGACTACATGATCAGTTAAGTTCATCAGCTGCCGAAGTATACTCCTGAAAAAACAAACAACTTTTATTTAGCCTGATGTAATCGGAGTGGAAACTTCGTAATTTCTGAATGGAAATTTTGCTTGCTTAAAAGACTATATTTATGTACAGCCGTTATCACAAAAAAATCTCCCTGACCCTGACCAATAGATAGCAAAGATGAGTAGATGACCATCTATTAACGAGGGAAATTTTCTTAGATGATAACTGTGCATGACTTATTTGTAGGAAGAAATAACTCGCGATGAAACGAAAATTAAACTGTAAATAGACATCTTTGTTTAATTTTTTTTTTGTCACATTTTTGTGTGAATAAATTTGAAGATGAAGCAGCAGGGGAAAGAGCGGAAAGTTTTCGTGTCAGTCGGAAGTTACTGGTGGTGGGTGACGAACTAACGAAGCTGCTGCCACTTCTTCATTCTATCTTTTCTTAGTTGTGATTTTAGTTTGCATAAACAAACATGAAAAGGCGTGAATAATTTGAAAATATAATAAAATTATCATAAAATTAGCATCGCGTCATTTGGCACAAAGATACTTTCTCTTCTTCGTGTATATATAAACTCTAATATTCCTTGCTTTTTTATTTTTAACTCGAAAGCTTTAAGATTTGTGGTTTTATTATTATTATTTTTTTTTTTTTACTTGCGTTTTTGAGAATATGAATTTGAAATAGTTCATAAAAGAAATAAAACTTGAAACTTCAATGGTTTGGCAAAGTTAGTTCTGTCATCGTCTTATGATTTAATATAATAGAAATTTCCATAACAAATCTTAAACTATTTTGAAAGTTGACGGTGAAGTATTTTATGTTGTCTTTTTGTGTGTGAAGAAATTTTTACGTTGGTGCACTGTCTAAAGAGGTGCAAGCAACAATTTACGTAAATATATTTATGGTTAATAATATAATTTCACGCAGTGGTATGGCTTCTGATTTATAATCGGAAAAGGTCGTGAGTTCGATCCCAGGCACCGCCAAATTTTTCAACATGACGGTAGATAAAGAACAACCACTCGTGCATTTGGGAGGTGGAATCCTTCATTAACTACCGTCCATCCTGATTGAGATTTCCATGGTTCCCTCAGTCACAACCAGCTCTATTATAACTTAAGCACCGTCTTAAGTTTGTTTTGGGAGCAAAAATTTAGTTCTAAAGTTACACTTCATCTAAACAATTGGGTAATATTTACTTAAAACACAAATATTTTATTAAAACATTCGATATATTACTAAAACTTGATTTGAGAACTTTATAAGTACTGTATGTTAACAGTAAAATATAGTTAGTAAATTCTGATCAATCATTGTCCATATATTTGAACGTATATTTGTAACGTTACGAATGAGTTAATTCTTGAAGTAAGCATTGCTTGGAGTAACGTATATGTTGATGCAACTCTTGCATCTGAGTGGCCTAGCCATCACAGTGGGCGGGTGTCTCTCCTCCTTTTGTTTGTCTGTGTTCCACCCTCTCTATATATATATACCTCTCACACTCCTCCTTCACCCACCAAACCAACAGCTATATATATATTTATACCAGAGTAAAAGTTTTTATCAGTCAAAGCCAAAGATTTAGCTTTTCGTTAGGAGAGTAATAAATTTGTGTGAAAAGTTATCGGTAGCAATTTGTCAGGATTTGCGATCAACTTGTACGATGTAGTAGTATGTGAGCTCCTCTAGTTGCAACTAGCTACTGCTACTATACGGTCTTCTTCGTGTTTACTTGATAACATACACGGAAATTAATCTAAAGATACAAAACGACGAGTGAAATGACTTATATTTCATTCAAAATACCTTTTATAACAAATTAAATTTTACACTCATCCCCTATAACATATTATCTAAATTATAATAGTAATCAAATTTAACTGACGCTTTTATACATTAAATTTTAATAATTTATATAAATGTGTGAATTTAATAATTCTGAATCTTTTACAATGTAACAAGATTACTTAATATTAAACTTATTATCAAATTATCAAAAGAACATCGTAAAGATCTTTCAAAAAAACAAGTTGAACTTAAGAGTCATATTATCAATGAACTATGAGTGTATAATTAAGAGCCAATTTAAAAATGGATTAGCTTAGTAATACTTAAAACAATTTACAAACTGGAATTATAATTCTAAATCTTTCTATTAATAGTACAGAAAAATAAATTAAACATAACCATAAACAAGTCGATTTTATTGTTTAAAAATATGTCATCATATTTTTTTATCCACAAGTTTTATTATGTGTGAATAATTTGACACTTTTGTGAATGGATTATCCTTCAAGTCACCCATTGAGTTATACTATGTTTTAATTTTGTTATTTTTTATACTCAATAAACAACTCCCTGTATTGTTGATTAGTAATCATTATTAAAGAATATTTAATTATTTTTTTGATAAAGTTCTTGGTAATATTTTTATTGACAATTTAATTAAGGTTACTATCTAAAATTTAATCTTAATGACTCAAGTATTTAAAATGTAATTAGTTTCTTCTTCTTTTTTTTTATATTTTATATATAATTATATAAAAATGTATATAAAAAGATTTACAAATAATTACAGATTTAATCCCTAGGATTTGGTAAAGGATTTAAGGAAGTAGGGTAGAAGAAGTTTTAAATTATAAAATAATGAACAGTTTCCAACACGTTATTGCAGTGACGGTTAATTCTCCCGCGTGCACAAGAACATCATCAGTGACTTTAATGAGCGATAATAATCTGCGCTAACAAGTTTGTCTGCTGGAGTTAATCGTTTTTTTTTTTAGATAAATAACAACTAGTTTCAAAAAATTAAAATTCTTTATCATTCCCATTCCACATTTTAATAATTATTAAACGGGAAGAAGTTCTATCTCTAATTTTCTTAAATAGAAAATGAGATAAACCTAAAAATGTAAGAAAAAAAATATTACATACGTACGTACATGCATCTCCATATTCTTGTCCCGTCAAGACAGACTCTTATCGACAGGTGCTATAGTTTGCACCGCGGCCATGGCTGACTTAATTAACTTAATTTATTCATCCCGGCATTAGACATGTAGATGAGGGAACCATGGAAACCCCAAGTCAGGATGGTCGGTGTCAGAGCATGGCCCCGAATGCATGAGGCAGGCTTGTCTCTAACCAGACAGTGAAGGTTAAGATCTTTCGATCTTTTTACATCTCCCAGTAGGATTCGAACGCACGACCTTCTTTCTGACTTTTGATTCAAACGCGCTACCACTGCGCCACCATACTCGAAAAATTATATCTTTGCAAGGGTCATCTGATTCTTGACTCGATCGTTTTTGTTTTTGTTTTTTTTTACTGGCAGAATTAGTATTCAATTAAAGATGCTAATTAGGATGTATATTATGAGTAGTGTTTTAAGGGCTGCTTTTCATGACTTTTGACCACATGTTAAAAGTAGCTCAACTGCATCAAACGAGAGATCGGCTAGGGTGAGAGACTAATTATATATTGAAAGCCTTAAATATATTAAAATATATATTTTAAATTTTAATTTTAACTTCTCTTATATTATACTAACTTTTCTTATGCAATTTTAATTTTATTATTTTTAAAACTATAATAGATTTTACCGTATATATATTATATAAATAAATAAAAAAATAAATGTGACGTCATGTCCATTTAAAGCAAAGTATAAGCGTGGAATGATGATAGTTCTATCTTGAATATATATATTTATATATGGAGGAGAGCCTTCTGGCTGCTTTTGGCTTGGCTGGCTGGCCTGGGAATGATGCTACATTAAAGTAATTTTGTATAAAGATATGAATCTGTTTCTCCTACCGCTCACTCTCGAATGTTGCCTAAGGGAGAAGTGAGAGAGAGAGAGAGAGAGAGAGAGAGAGAGAGAGAGAGAGAGAGAGAGAGAAAATGAGAGCGGCAATGGTAGAAACGAAGGGAAAGAGACAATGCTTTTCTGTTAATTAAACTAATGGCTGATGCTCTCTTTAACATTGCCGCCCACCGTCGTCGCTACTTCTCGCATAAAATGGTACAGCGGGCGAGCGAGCACAAGCAACCAACCAACCAAGCAAGCAAGCGAGCGAGCGATAGCAGAATTATATGTAACTTCACAAGCTTCGGGGCTCAAATCTTATGTTATGCTACATCACCCTCCTCCTACTTTTCGTGTCTCTCTAACCACCCTGTGCATCTAATGAAGGAAATACTGATACCGAATTATGTCATATGAGCGAGCAAAGAAGAGGAGACCAAAATACCAATTAATATACTAAGAAGAAATTCTCTATATTATAATGTATTTATAAAGAAAGAAATATTAAATTTAATATATGTGGTAAATAAATATTATAAAGTGGTAAATATATTAACTAATTTATATCTAAGTGATTGTGTCATATATTCCAAATGTAAATTGAATAGCATTGCTGTGGTTCAATTCAAAGACACAAGGAAAAATACATAATTAGATAGAGATTTCTTATAATACATTTCTTTAATAATGTTTATATAAAATTGAAACTTACCTGCATACAAAACAAAGATTTTGCTATCTCATCCTTTTTTTCTTATTCTTTAAAAATTGAAATTATTTGTTTTATCCAGTTATTTACAGTTACAATTAAAGATACACACATATATTAATCTCATTCTTTAAAAATTGAAATTATTTGTTATATCCAGTTATTTACAGTTACAATTAAGATACACACATATATTAAGTACATACAACAACACATGGGTAAGGCATACAATTTAAAACATTTAAAGCTACAAAATTTAGAAAAAAATTATAATATATCATATCTGCACTATAAAACTAATTCTTACTAAGGAAATTTCATTTGCAAATTTTTTTAATGATGTACCTTACTATACTGACTAAATCATTGTTTATAAAATGAGTTTGATTTATGAAGGAATTATCTATAGGAAGATAACCATGTTTCTCACTATCCACGATTAGTTAATTTAAGCTAGACTGATACTAACTGTGGTTAGTGAAAAACCTGGATAATGTGTTTCATCAACACGAAATAAGTTCAAAATTATTTTCTATAAAAAAATTAGCATTTATTTTCCGTAGAATCTCACTGATAAGCCTATATAAAAAAAAAAAAGAGATTAAATTTATTTATATCGACTTATTCTCTGCTGTTTGAATAGTGCTTCGGTATGCTAATTTAGTATATTATATCTGATATATAGTTTTACTATGAACAAGAATTCATCTTGTCTCTAGTTTCCCCCCTTTCTCCTCCTTCCCTGCTGTAGTTTCAAAGAATAATAGCAGAAGGCCACATATATTATTATATTTCGAAAATATACAGAAAAGTATTCTACGTGAGTTGAATATTTATATTATACTTATCTTTTATAGAAATAAAAATAGAGATATGTCAATGAAATAGTAAAAAACTTCTTTTTTTTTACCCTTCTTTTCTTATATTTCAATAAAAAGATAGAATATGTTATTTTTGAGTTACTGCAATATAAAAACTCTTTGTATTTGAATTGTGAGTAGAATATTTTTAGAGAAAAATGCAACATTATGCTGATTTTAGTATGTTAAGTTCAAAGGAAGAGAAAGATGTATAGAAAAAAAGTTCAAATACAGGGCAAAATTAAACTGGCAATTTGAAAATTTTAAAGTACATGCACGAAATTATTACGAATTTTTCCCGGGCACTTGATACAGTAGTTTGCTCATTCGACTCGTAATTGGATGGTCGTGAGTTCGATCCCAGGCACTGCCGAACTTTTCCACCCACTCGTGCATCCGGGAGGTGATTGATGGCACCTTTTATCCATTGCAGTCCATCCTGTTTGAGGTTTCCATGGTGCCCTCAGTCACAACTAGGTGAATGCTGGGATGGATTGCTATAGGCCATAGCCGCCCCGGTTTGGAAGGGACCCGCAAAATCTTAAGCAACACTAGGTTGGTTTCAATTAAAATGTGATTTGAAAATCCATAGTTCTGATAAGAAATTATTAAAAAAGTTTCAACTAGCAAAAATATTTTTAGATTTTTAGGTATTAATATTTTACAGTAAATGTCATTAATATTGTGTAATTTTTGTTTTAATATATCGATGGCAAATCTCTTAATACTACTCTAAATTTAATAATCCTCCTTTCTATATATATATAGTCTTGTTATATAATATTAAATTATGATACTGGACAAAGAAACAATTTTGTGTGACGTCATATTAAAACTAGTATGAATCTCATTGTAATAAATTATATGGACAATTAGTTAGAGTAGATCTTAGTACAACATTAAGTGTTTAGGAAGGTATATAAGAGCCTAATGTTGGTTTAAGTACACAGGAGACAATAATATATCTCTAGTTTGCTTGCCCCGTAGGAGAGAGAGAGAGAGAGAGAGAGAGAGAAATCGCTTGCTTTAGGTTCGGGACGAGACTACCTTCGAGTAGTATAGCTACAGTTAGTTAGCTCTTGCTAGCTTCTTGCCTTTGCCTTTACGTTCTCCTTTCCTTTCCTTTCCTTCGTATCTCTCATAACAAATTGCCATTGAGATTAACTAGGCTTAACCAAACTTAAGTTAGTCAATTAGCTACTAATTTAAACTGGGCTTAAAACTGACTTAACTTGTTGTAGTAGCTAGTACGTATAAGAAGAGTTACATTTTAATACCTTTATAAGTGTTCTTTTTAAAAACTTAAGTGGTTTAAAATCTTATGCGCCAACCCAGACCTATATATATATATATATATATATATATATATATATATATAATATATATATATATGCAATGTATATATTATATACTGGTATAACTTAAATTTTATATATACATGCATCTATTATATTATTTACTTCTAATAAATGACATAATTAGTAAGATCAAGTCAATTTATTATAGTTATAACCAAATTGTTTTTAAAGTAGAGTGAGCGATTGCATTTTTTTTAAATATTTTATTTTCTAAAAATAGTTTAACCTGCCCTCTATTGAGAAATGAAAACCAAAAAATTCCACCTTAAACAGCTTCACCACAAAAAATTCTCAAAGTTCGGAGGCCTTTATCATTAAGCCTTATGGAACAGAAAACAGCGTTTTACTCCAACTTGGTCCGAACTATGGTACCATATAAAAAAATACCTATAAGTAATCTATGAGGAATTCTTTAATCAATTTCAAATAAAAAAATTATTTTACGTGACCGTTTTTCTGGAAAAAAGTATTGACATTTTTGTGGGTTAATTCCCATAAGTTACGTTAACCCGCACAGCATATAGGATTTTTTTTCCTTCATCCCGAAGATCTTCGGACGGCTTCGGGCATGTCAGTGCTACTCAAAACGTAAACATGAATTTCCCGTATTATATTTATTATTTTAATAAAAATTATTAATTTGAGGTACTGCGCGCCGTAGCTGTTATATAAAGAACTATAGCATTATACATTTTCGCATAAAAATTAAAGTACTAGTTAATACTAAAAGTACATCTAAAATGAATTTAAAATTAATAGGTCCCACAGCATCCATTTCTAGTGTTAAGTTTTGTCAAGTTTTTCTGAAAACGTAGAATTGTCTCAAGACAACCAAAGACTGGATAGACCTTTCTGTTTGTCGTGTTCTTCGATAGCTAACTTGAAGAGTTCTTGAACGTAATCTGATGGTCTATAGTGTTTTTGATAAAATAATTCTACAAAACTTGTACGGGGAATGTGAAGTACTGTTTGTTAATTTGAAAGTTTTACAACAACAGTTTAGAGGTCAGTTCTTTTCTTTAACACGCCACTGCATTGGTCTTTCTCGAATTGCGATTTACCTGCCCTATTATATATTATATCTGGCCCGTCTAATTGTTTGCAGGGGTACCGATGGGGGCGTAATAAACTTTTCTAAATTCTAAGCATGTAAAAAGATAATGTTATGTTTGGAAAAAATATCAAATTGACAGCAGCGTGACCTGTAGAGGCTTCAGTATTCCCACCGTCCTATCCAAACCTATGTAAAACAAAAACGTGAATTCGTTCTTTCACTAAGAAGAAGTTTTAACAGGGAAAATTCTTTTAAGGAACGTCAGTCCAAACCGAAAATAGAGTGGATAATGCGCGAGTTACATTTTTTTTACTTCACTTGTTTCCAAGAAAAGTTAAAAAACACTTTGCTTCATTTTCAAGGGCAAGATGAACCTTAGCGACACAAATTAGCATCGCGAGGCGCACTCACTCGAAGCCTCTATATTGTGTCCGAGAGAGAAAGAACCGGCTAGGTCGGCGAGGCGACTCAGATACGATTTCTGTAACTTATAAAAGTTTCAAGCTTTCAAGTAATATCAAATTTAAAAGTCCTTTACGCCCCCGTCGGTACTAAGCTTCAGGTTTGGAAGAAATTTTTTAAGTATGATGTTAGCAATAAATAATGCAATTATACTTTATTAATTTAAATTAATTTGAGATTTAATTAATTTATATTTATATATATATTCAACGAGAAGCTATTAAAATTGAAATTCGTTAATTTGAAAAATCTTTTTAAGATGAAATGTTACTAAAAATTTGATTCTAATTAAATCATTAAAATAAAAAAACACGTAAATAAAAAAAAATCATTGTTTCAAATTTCTTCTTATACATAAGAATATACAATATAATATAATATAATGCTCTTATATAAGATTATAATATATATATATATATATATATATATATATATATAATTGAAAACAACAAAATAATTTATAACTAATTTAGAATTGAGAGAATAATAAGGGATATAAAGATATAGAGTGACATTTTTGGGCTTAAATCCAAAACTACTAAGTAAGAAGTAGCTGCATCTTCATGAAGCATCACAAAGTGTGCTGCCAGTACGACGTATACCAGACTAGATCTAGTTCTATATATATATATATATATATATATATATATATATATTCTATGTAGTAGTGGAGTGTAAGATAGTAATAGTGAAATCTCTTATTAACGTTACTATACATCTCCTTAATGCGAAATCCTTGTAGTAACTTCCCTAAGGGGACATTAGTGGAGCTGGGTTTGCTTGGTAGCAGTTCCACAATTTCAGCTACAGTTGGATGTGTCTCTTAACTCCAGGCGACCGACCGACTCACTACCCCCTCCCCCCCAACTCCTCTTTACCCTCCCACAACACCCGACTTCTCCCTATGTTGGTTGCCTCCTTTTCTCGCCCGTTTTGCTGTTTATTCCTCGTCCTATCATGGCCTGTTTCGTGTTATTCTCTCTCTCAGTTCCATATATTGTCTCTGTCTGTGAAAATCTCTCTCTTAATCAAGACTGGTCACACTCGCTACTCCAACCATGCTATGACCCAAGCACTCCCTCTCTCAACCTTTCTCACTTTAAATCAACCCTTAATGACAATACTTCACATTCACTCACAAACATACCATTAAATTATTAATTTTATCTTTCATACTTATTCTTACTAAAACTTTTTTTAAATTATTTATTCTAGATTATAATAAATATTTGAGGGGAAGGTTTATAGTAAAAACTCGAATCGTGATATTTAATTGTATGAGTATTAAGAAATTACAGGGTCTGATCAATAATAGCACGTAGCTCTTTTTTTAAGGTGAGTGAGGGGGGGGGGAGGATGGAGGAGGGGATTTCAAAATAGGTTCAAAAGTGAACCAATTTTTTTTTAATTTATTTTCTTTATTAATCTAAATATCAATTTGTTTTTTTACTAAAATATGAATCACTTATGCATATGTAATATATGTATGTACTAGCTTACATACAAACATTAAAATCATACTACTGTGGTATTTACTACTGTACATAAAATCACATCACATACTATATTCAATTATGTACTATATCATATATAATACTTTTTAATAAAGGTATTTTATTTGAATTACCAATTATTTATTATCATAAAGCATAAGAGTATTTAAAAAGTAATTTAAATTAATTAAATCTGCTGTAAATACACTTGAAATATTTTATTTGATTACAATACCAAGTTGATTTATTTTTCTTACAATTGTTTAACCATAGAGAAGGGGATGTGAAGTATTCTTGGCTTGGCCAGAAGCTTTTGCTTGCTTGTGTTCTTGTTCAGAAGTTGCTCTCGTATGTTTGAATCTCTTAATCAACATTGCTGCTACTACTGCTTGATGGTCTGACGACGACGCTTTTGTCCGCTGTGCACGCTGACCGCCGGCCGTCAAGCGAGTGGAGAGCGACCAACTTTTTGCCTTCTCTTTGTCGTAATAGTCGGAGAGAGAGGAGAGAGAGAGAGAGAGAGAGAGAGAGAGAGAGGTCAGTAAAAGGTCGCGCTCACCACTGCCTCTCCCTACTCTCTTTTGTTTTATTTCAAACACAAACGTTTTCTCCGGTTTCTCTCTTTGATAATTTCAAATCAAAGCATTTCCTAAGTAGTATATAGTACAATAAAGAGCTCTAAATTTATAAAAAAAATAAAAAATAAAATAGAAAGTCAGTCACATATACAGTTGAAAAAAGTACGTACAGACGTAATATACGTTAAGAGAATTTATAGGAGTATTTTCTACATTATAGAAACAATTGAAGACATATACTATTGTCATGATATGTTTTTATATTAAAAATCATTCCAATTGGCTAGGATTGTATTTTTTTTTTAAATAAAGACATGGGTAAAAAAAAAATGTCGTAAGACCTTTAGATATCTCGGCGCTTAATTGCAGATTTATTGAGAATATTCAAGCAAAAAAAGCATATTAAAATAATTTAAAATCCTTTAATAGAATGGTTAAAATATATTTAGCAACTACTGTATTATTTTAAACACACAAACCAAACTTCATTTTCAAAGTATTAAAGAAATATTAATACATTTAAATCATAATACTACAGTAAAATCTTATACATGACATGACATACTAAAAAAAAAATGAGTATGCGATGTTATTTATATATAATATATTATAAAATTTCTTAGTATATCTTTTTTACTCCACTCTTTATATATAATATATTTGGAAATGATGTAGCTAGGAAATAAATTTTCTCTATATATATAATATATTTAGTAATATTATTCCTTAGTTGTCATAAAGGTTTCGAATTTTGACATTTAATGTAGTGATAATTTGATAATATATTCGGTTATGTGAAAGGAATATGTAATGCCAACGGGGTACCACGAGTACGTTGCGGGTGGAAATAGGGAGGGGGCGTGTTGAGGGGGTGCGTAGTTAGTATTCATGCCGTGAGACGAGGAAGAGGTTAGGACAACTGTAGCTGCTGTTGGTTCCTCCCAACCCGACCACCCGTAAGCCACTCTCTCTCTCTCTCTCTCTCTCTCTCTCTCTCTCTCTCTCTCTCTCTCTCTCTCTCTCTCTCTCTCTCTCTCTCTCTCTCTCTCTCTCTCTCTTTCCATGCGCACCTCATGCTTTTGCTTACGGCTACATGCTCGCCAGTAAAATGCTTAGAAAATATTCAACTAAATTGCTACAAATGAAATCAAAATTTTTATTTGCATATTTTTGTAATCCCTTTAAAAAAAAATCATACAGCATTGCTTAAAAAAAAATGGTATCAGTATTTAAAATTTTAGATGTAATAACTAATACTAATCATCTGATTGGTATGAATATAAAAATATTTGTTTTCTTAAATTTAAACATATATGTTATGTAAAATTATGTTAAATAAAAAAAATGTTACTTTACATTGCATATATATATATATAATAGCATATTTTGTCTTATTTCAAATTTGAGAATCATTACTGGTATAGATGACATGCATGTACGGTATATATACAATCATAGAAGCCGATTTGAATTTCTGATATATTTCTAGCTTTATAAAATGAACTTGGAACTTAACTTATTTCATTGCAAATGATTGCTTTTGAGTAAAAGAGGTAAATATTCTAAAACAAAACCTTGAATGTTATATAGGGGACTATGGGCTACAAATTTTTCGTTACAATAGCTAGGCAAAAAATAATAGGTTATAGGTAATATGCTTCTTTGGGGGTTCTTTGCCACCTATGGCGAGAGGGTATATTGAGTGTAGTAGGAAAGGGTTTACATATAGGCTTTTCGTGTATTTTTCCAGCATATACTGTGACCATATTCACCCCTAAAACCCCCATCACTTGAATTACACGACTGTACTTTTGAAATTAAAAATTTCACTATATACAATGATATATATAAAGACAAAAACTATATAGTATATATACATATTTATATACTTTATGTTATATTATATAAGTTGATGGTATTGTGTGGTTGGTGTGTGGGGGTGGAGGGGTTGGTTTAGACTTTCATAAGTTGCAGCTCATCAAAAATCTTTAAAACTTTTGCTTCATCTTCTTACACTATTGTTCTTATAAAACAAAATTATAAAATTTCATAATATTTCTATCTTCTTATTTTGTTGTAATAAGGTGCTGCTAGAGGGAAATAAAACAAGCGGGTGTTGTTGTTGGTCCTTAATGGAGGAAAAGGAAGAAGGAGAAAGCAAGAAGGCGGCAATGCTGGAGGAACTGAATGTGGTTGTTTAAGAGAGTGAAGAGAGAGAGAGAGAGAGAGAGAGAGAGAGAGAGAGAGAGAGAGAGAGAGAGAGAGAGAGAGAGAGAGAGAGAGAGAGAGAGAGAGAGAGAGAGAGAGAGAGAGAGAGAGAGAGAGAAGAGCGTCAAAAAGGACAGACAATCTTTTCATATTATAACAAAGTCTTGACAACAATGCCATCAAGTTTAAACTTAGTGGTGAGTCTTTCTTCTTTGATGTTAATTAAATTAAACTTCCCTTTAATTGTGAGGTAAAAGATACTACATGCTATATAATACAGTATGGAAAAGACATGAAAAGCTGCAGTAGCATACAGTATACAGTGTTTGAGAGTGCCCCCTTGATGCTTTTGCTGTGTGGTTGGTGCTTGATGGTAGAAGCAAGGTATTTTCGTCCCTAGTTTATTCACTATCTCTTCTATCCAGACTTTATAATATAAACTCAATATTATATACATCTAAATATATATATATAAATTCTTGTCAAAACCGCTGGTAATCTTTATAATAGTAATAATATATAAGGAATTTTATCCTTTTATAATTATACTTTATATTAGAGAAATCTTATCTTCATTAAATTATTTTCTTTAAAAAGAAAATTTATAATTTAGTTAAAATTTTTAATTGTATTAAAGTGTAATCAATTTATTATAGCATTATATAGGTAAAATATAAAATTTATTACATAATTATTTTAATTAATTTAATTATAATATATTAATATTGAATAATTTATAATTATATATACCAAAGAACATGATTTAAGCTTTTAAATAGTTAAAGGCTAGAAGTTATATATTATAATAATCCCACTGTTATTGGATATCATGGTTAAAGCTTGCTTAAGCTTTTTTTTTTTTTTTATTATTAAATACTTTTACATGTTTTAGATAATATTGTATAAACTACAAACTTTTTTTTTTTTTTTTTTTTTCATTTAGAATTTTTCTAATAATTTGATTCAAAATTTATATACATTCTGTAACACCTCATTATTCTTAACTAAAAGAACAACAAAGATAGTTTGGTTTTTAAATTGGTCTGCTAAAAAAGGAACAAGCGAGAAGTTAAAGCAATCTTATGAAGTCACACAGGGAAGAAGAAGCAAAGCGGGTGTTTTTATATCTTGCGAGTTACTTAACTCGCTCATGCTTCTCTTGAGTATAAAAAAAAAAAAAAAAAAAAAAAATCCTCCCCCACCCTACAACCCCTATTCTCAAAGACAAAATCGCAGACAATTTTTTTTTTCTCTTTTACTCCCTCTCACTCTGAAAGCATCCCCTAAGCTACCCTATAACCCCTTTAAAGGGGATATACCGCGTTATTTATACCGATGTTAAATGTACAACCCCCTTCCCCAACCTACTTGCCGCGATCTCTTGTCGTCTGATATAAAAATCCTGACCGCTCTTTTACGAACGAAGAAAGATAGAGAGAGAAAAAAAAAAAGAAGAAAAGAAAAGAAAAAATGCTGGTATTCGGTCTGTTTCGTTTAAACGTCAAAATAAATGTCTTGTTGTAAAAAGAAAGCTAAACAAAGGTGTCAAGCTTAAGATGCTCTAATAAAGCTTCTTAAAAAAATAGAATAAACAATATGATATAGTAAGAAATATCACATTTCACAACATGATAAAATGTTGTTATTTCCATTCATAATTTGAAAATGGAATATTTATTTATTTCAAAATATTAATGAATATTTTGATACATTATAATAAGTTAATAGTTAATTATTTTAAAAATTATACGTTGAAAAATAATAATTAAAACTAGAATAATCACGTTATATTTATTTCAATTAAAAAAAAAAATGACGATAGTATTAGTATTGTATTATTTAGTCAAAATAGACTTAATATTTTTTGTAACTAATTGATATATTATTTTATCAAAATAAGTTATTGCAATTAATTTTTTTTCTGACAAAATAATTTTCCGTGTAATAAGTGGATGAAAAAAGGGAGAGATGAAGAGAGGAAGGGGGGAGGAGCATTGAACGAACGTGTGAGGGTGCGCCATATGAGGAACCCATGGGATGAGCGGTCCCGGGTACTGGAGACAGCAGGACAAGTGTCACATAAGGAGGCCGCCCGCCCGTGCCTGAATGCCTGGAGGGATGGATGCTACTGGGGGAGGGGGGGGGGGGGAGAGAGAGACAAGTGCGATTCTTGGCCAAACGCCAGGCGCCGATAATTTGTGTCTCTGGCGGCGTCTGCTCAGATTTATACTGCACACGAGCGAGAGAGAGAGAGAGAGAGAGAGAGAGAGAGAGAGAATCAAGCCACTGCTGCTTTGCCTTGCCTCTGCTTCGCTAGTTTTTGGATTCTCTCCAGCAGACAAAAACAAGATCTAATTATCTTAATTACTTTTCTGTTAACACGTTGATTAACACAATGTTAACAGTGATTAAAGCATTATATAAATATATATAAAAAAAATCAATGAATTTACGATGTGAAATAAGAAGGTATATTATTATTAAGTTGATGAAAGGTCTTTATTTAAAAAAAAAATACTTTGTATAATATGTTTATTTTTTTAATATTTAGTTGCTGCATAATATAGAATACTTTAATATTATACTTTTGCGTGCAAAGGTTATTCATATTGAATATTTTTAATTCACTTTTCGGGCTTTTACCTTTGCCGGTGTTCGATGTAATCCTTCTGTATGTATGTAATATGCTGCGATATAGTCACTTAGTGTTCGTGCACGTCACTATCACTACACATCGTGACGTTTCGAGAGTCTCTCTTCCTCAGGTGATCTGATTTACATCGAAAACCGGCAAAGATAAATAAAAGTCCGAAAAAAAAATCAATAGAATCCTTTAAATTATGCAAGTTTTTTTAGCATCCAAGCACAGCAAATAGCATATAATACAGGGGCTATCAATTCAATACTGTGTGTTATTTATCACTCGCATGGTTGGAAATTTTAAAACAAATTACTATATATACTACACTCTTTAACTGTTGAAAAAATGTGACAGTTTCAAAATAAAAGTAAATTTTTGAATGAACTCTTTTCTTAAAATATAAAAAGGTGAAAACAATTACATTAAAGTTGTTATTAATTTTGTGTGCTTTTCAATTCCTGAATAGAGGCATTACCTAGTTATATTTATATATATATATATATATATATATATATATATATATATATATATATATATATATATATATATATATATATATATATATATATACTGGTACAGTGATTGGTGTATAGCAGGTACACGACGTCCCACTAACTTTGACTACAATATTGACCCAACATAAGTAAAATAGTAAAATACATGTACAGTTAAGGTAAAAAAGAATGGTACACTAAGCAAGCATGAGTGTAGAAGTGAGCACCATGTTCACTCGGTTGGCAACACCGTGAGGTTACTCATGGCGCTTTCATCTCTTCAGAGTCCGCAAGGCCACAATAATAGACAGTGTTGCCACTAAGCACGGCTAGTGAACTATTGGTGGTATTGGTATTGGTAAACTATTGGTGAACTAACGCACGTAAAGTTTCACAATCTTAATGACTAACTGTACGTTAATATTCCAGAGAATCAGTAATCAGCAACAGTTATTTTATTTTGTAAGAAATGGTGTATTTAACATTATTTGTTTTTAAATTAGAATTCAATAATCATCAAGAAAGAATATTTTGAAAAAAAAAAACTTGGGCGTTGTACAGTCACCTCCTCAGAAAATTTCCCTTTGCGGGCTGTTAATATCATGCCCCGTAAGAATAACACAAGGCATGGTGATTAACAAGAGAAATTTTCCAAGGCGACGAGTGTACAATTATGTGGATAAGATTTAAACTTGCGTGGTTTTATCACCAAGTCTTCAATTTCATTTTATACCCCCTTAATTTCTTAATTGCGTATTTTTAATTTAAAATAATGAAGAAAATTGTGCATCAATTACAAACTTAATTAATCTCGTAAAGAATACATTAAGAATATATTTTTATGTAAAAATACTCATATCCAATTACATATCAATATTGTTATATGATGGTAAAATGTAAGCTGCTAAACACTAGAGATTTTTATATGTGGTTTTTATTGTAATAATACTCGTATAAATAAAGATCAAAGAAATAAAAAAATATCATATAATAACTGCAAAGCTCCATCTCGCTGCTTTTTTTTTAAACTCATCAATGTAATATGATACAACAAATAACATAACGTTATTTGAACATATTATATAAAGTGTGAAGAGAGGATGTATGTATTCTGAGGGTAAAAAGCTTGTATAAGATTTTTTCTTTTGATGTGTGAAAAAGCAGGAGAACGCGTATAAGCGGCAACGGCAGTGCGCGCGTTTTTCTCTCATATGCGAGTGGCTTCGTGGTGGTAGTAGGGGGTGGGTGGGGGTGTGGAGGAGGGTGTTTGGTGGGGGGGTTGGTTGAAGCGGGGGTGGAGAGAACCGCCGCCGCCGCGCGGGGTGAAAGGATTCTGCCTGACACCTGTTGCCATGTTTGTATTTTAAAAAGAGATAAAAACTGCTACCCAGCCTGCCTTGCCTGGCTTGCCGTGTAATATGCTATCTGCCAAGTCAACACTCACTGCTCGCCGTAATACCACTAGAAAGCAAGCAGACAGGCGAGAGAGAGAGAGAGAGAAAGCACCAGTAGAAATATTATAGCATTACAAAAATAATCTAATTATTACGGTCTTTAACATAAAAAGATTTACCACAGTTGTAATACTATAAATTGAGTTGCTTATAAAAAAAAAAAAAATGCATAAAAAATGTTGTGTTTTTATATTTAGTGTTATTATTTGTGTAACTTCAAATTTTATCTGACATTAAGTAAGATATACCATGTATATATGGAAACTATAAAAAAAATTATACAGGATTTATTATATATACTATATAAAATAAAGCATATAATACGATAATATATGATTATATTATATTCTCATCATTCTCAATTTAGGCAGCTAACTTTAAGAGATCATATCACCCCCTCCCCCATCAGAAAGTTGCAATACTTATCTCATTACCTGCATCAATGTTCACTCTTGTGTATGGGCTTACTTCTTTTTCACTCTCTCGATCAGGTTACCTAATTATGTGAAGAAGTATTTTTTTTAAATATATTTTTTGTCATTCTCTCTTGATGTATGTTTAACTCCCCCCCCCCCCAAAATGATAACTGTGAAAGCTTAGTAAATCAGAGAAGAGTGAAGCTTATGTATAGTGTTTGATGGTGTAAAATGTTTATTTATTATGCGTATTTATTTAAACGTCTTTACATGGTGACAGTTTAAGCAATAATGCCTTTTTTTGTCTCTAACCAATAGTTTTACAGTATTATATTACATTAGATGTTGGCTATAACCAGCGGATCATAATGCCACATCAATCTGTCACTCATCAGAATGTGATAACAAACACTTCAACAGTGCATTAAATTTACTAATTAGTATTCTATTATGTGTGAGCTATAGGTCTCTATCTCTGTTTCAATAATTATTATACGTATCTGTCTATTGAAATGTAGGGTGTCGGTGATATAGATTATTGAAAGTGACGGTTTTAATGAAAATTAGTTTATAGCTACAATTCTGATTACATCATTCTCTCCACACATTACACTGTATAATGCTGTATGAATATATATATATATATATATATATATATATATATATATATATATATATATATATATATTATATTGTATAATATAAATGTGAGAAATTGAAATAAAACTCCCCAGATGTAAAATTATAATAACAATATATTTACTAAAAAGCATTAGTATATTCTAATAATCTTTATAACGCAATGTATTTTTTTAACAAATCATGGCACAATTGGGTACTTCTACGTACTTCAACTCACAAAGTTTACAACTCGAACTTTCCAAAAACTTTGTTTTCTTAAGTTCATCCAGAATATATACGGTCTTTGCAATCCATTCTGTCATTTTCTGAAACTGAAAAAAACGTGGAAACCTCAGTCAAGATGGACTGGAAGTGCAATATAAGGTCAGGCGAACCACATGATGGGGAAAAAAGCAACGATTAAATTTGATTGGGAGGAGCATCTAACCACGTTTGGCGTTGCTTGACTTCGGTGATCTGATGATATCCGGTCACCACCCTCAATTTATTTATTAAGAACATACAATCGTTTGAATGAAAAAGGACTATATTGAAATTGAAATAAACTACGTTTTTTTTTTTTCTTGGCAAGTTGAATGATTTAATTGCCATTGAGAGCTGGAATACCGTGCGGAGGAGCGGCCCCTCTTTTCTTCTCTCATTTTTCATTCGTTCCGCGTGACCAAACTAACAAAAATCTATAACTCACAAATGTTTGAGTATCATTTTCTTTTCTATCATAATGGATTTATTTATTTTATTTTTTCGTTTAAATGACTTTAAAATATTCACCACAGCTCGCTCTTTTTTTTTTTTTTTTTTTTTTTTTGTGTAGGAATAAAATTAAATATTTATTTTTCATTTTATCGCAGCAAGAAACTTAAGTTTTTTACTGCCAAGAAAATCACTTAGCTGTGAGTTTTTTTATTCTTTAACTCAACAGAAAAAAAATGCTGACCTTATAACTTTTAGTTCTTAAGAAAACATTTAAAATTGCTTCATTATAATTATGAGAAAATATTAAAAAAAAAAAGTCTTAAAATTACAAAAAAGTCTAATCAAGAATATTTTTGTAGCAGCTAAATTTTTATTCTCTACCCTTTATTTTCTCTAGAGTTAAATATTTTGTTTGCATTTCCCACCGTCTCAAGCAGCCATATAAAATTAATTAAAGTATATATTTCTTTTTCTTCTTCGTAGGAGCGCTGCAAATAATCAGAAATCTTAAATTCAATCGTATTTTTATTTTAAGTTTGCTTTTCAATCGTGTGTCAAAAAGGGGGCTTGTCTGTTTTCAATTCATTATATATTAAATATAATGAACAGTTGCTATTAATTAAATTTTACATGGGGGAAGGGGGATTTTAAAAGGACAAAAATCAAGTTAATGTTATACTGAGAACTGACGAAAAAATTTAGATTTTTTATTTATATATTTTTTTTTGTCTGCTCCATTATTATTGTACTTAATTTGTATAATATATTTATATGTATCTAATTACAAAACTTAGGAATTAAAAAAGTTATTTCAAAAACTAGTGTAAATACTGTAAATATATTAAAATTAAAATGTAGGTAAATAATTATCATATATAAATATTATAAATCTCTGTTGAGACACATTTTATAATGTACTCCATGCAAGCTCTAATGAATAAAAAATAATGAATGACCACAGGTCAAATTAAAGTGCCCACAATATGTTATAGAATTTGCAAAAAAAAAAAAAAAATCATATATTGCATTTAAAATCTTATAAAAGTTAACTATGAATATTATTTTATATTTAATTTTATTATTTTTTTACTTAGTAAGTAAAGACAGCTTAATTTAAGTCCCTCTTAGTCGGTGTTATAAACCACGGAATCCTATTTATAAAGTAAGAGGCTTAACAACAAACACAACAAAAACATTGACTAAAGTCTTTTTATATATTGCCGCCTGTATAGTAGACACAACGCTTTTTTAAATCCTCTGATGCCACTCTTTTATATTCTCAAGCACGATATAAATATATAATAGAGGAGGACTCTTTAACAATGATTCAGTGGTGTCATTAAAAAGATGCAACCTTACTAATTTTTTTTTTTATAATACCTCTTTTGTTAAACAAGTAAATGAAAAATTTCCATCTATAGAAAAAAAAAAAATGAGAGTAGATTAAATTTAATTCATTTTTTTAACTATGTTATATTTAATTAATGTGACATTAATTATGTTGGTTGTTATTTAAACCACAGGAATGTTACAAGCATCCATACGTGCTTTAAAGCAAAATTAGTTGCTTCAGTGGTTTTGTTAATAATTAAAATAATTTAATTATATTAATAAAGACTTTTTATTTATTTGTTTTAACAATAATATTATTGTTAAGTAAAAATTATATTTAATATATATATATATATATATATATATATATATATATATATATTTTTTTGTATACAATATAAATCTATGCAGTTTGGTGACTGGATCTTTTCAGATCACAGAAGTTAAGCAACGTCAAGCGTGGTTAGTAATTGGATGGATGACAACTTTATAAAAAAAAAAAAAAAAAAGCTGCTCCCTTGCAACCAGGGGTAAATCGTTGCACTTTCCCAATAATAATTATAATATGTAGTTCCCTGGATTTGAAGCATTGCACTTACGGTTAATTAATAAAAGCTGTAGCGCGTCCATGCGTCCACATTTCCCCCAGTCATCGTTAAATGCCAGGATGGCCGTGGTCGCCTCGCCCCGTTGATAAACCCGCAAAACAGAAGTTTAATAATTTTTAGAAAGCTCGGATTAGTAGAATTGTTTTATGATTAATTAGATATTTTGAGAAATAAAAATCAACAATGCAAGGCCTCGATCGTTCGTATACAGTACAATTATGCACACATCTAATAATCTTGATTAAATTAATTTATGTATATTTATATGGTGTTAAATTGTTATTTTGATTTTAAATGGTTTATTATGACACTTTAATGGCTCTATTTCCTCCCCTTTCTTTTTTCCCTTTATTTTTAAGAATTTTGTAATCCGTGGTTTATAGTAAATATTTCAACACAATATATATGTAATTTTGTAATATCATTTTGAAGGTATATAATATGTTTTGTACCTACATGAAAGCAAAAGAAACTCTAGATAGGCGGCAAACTATATAATTATTATTACATGTTAAATTTGAGTCCATGCACTCATGAGTGTACATGTTCAAACAGGAAGCTTATACGTAATGAGCGGGAAGAAAAAATTATAATGAAACTAACAGCACTCGGCTTGGTCATATGCAGCATTCTAAGCACTTTACAATTTTTATTAACATGCTTTTTTTTTCTCGTGGGGCCGGTTGTTTCTATATTAAAGATTAAAATATTAAAATCTCGTTTACGGAACTGGAAAAAGAAAAAAAATATACATATAATATAACATTTTTTTTTTTTTTTTTCATTTTGTTCTCGTCTAAAAGTGTAAAGTTATCAAATGCAGTTTAGTGTTTTTTAAACATGAAATATGTACATTTGATATGGTAATATATACGTATATATAAAGAAGGTTATTTTACTAACACATTTTCAATCATGTTTTGTGCATGATTTACAAATTTTATACTATAGTTCAAAACTCAACATACACATGTAATTTATTCGTAAAAATTAGTATAATAATGTAGTAAAATATTTTGTAATTTATTATGTATATTATTGACGGTTGAGTAATTAATTTAGAAAATAACAAATTTATTGAATTTTTATTAAAACAGGAAAAGAACATTGGAAATTTGTCATTCATTCATGCCTTTTCTATCAATTCATGAAGTTTAAACTTTAAACCTCAAATTTACATTATATGTCAGATTTTGTCTTATAAAAATTTAACAGTATCATGTAATCATAAATATTGACGTGAATTTTTTACGGTAAAACTTGAAGAAAATATCACTAAATATCACTCGCTTCACTCTCATTTTTTAAAATATCATATGAGACGAAACGAAAGATAAATTAATTCTTCACACACACAATTTAAAAGTCAAAGTAATTACACTGATGAAATTCGTTGAAAAAAAAAAAAAAAAAGATGATGATATATATTTGAATTTTATTTTTAATGCAAAGAGATTAACGTATAAAAAATATATATTTGGCTTCAAAAATCTGTTACGATAAAATGCTGGCAAATGCAACTTTTTTTTCTATGTGCTGAAAAAAAAAAAAAAAAAAGAAGGGGATGAAAATTGTCGTAAGGGGTGATGCATAAAAAACATTACATATGAAAATATGCAGACAAGCACTCGTAAATTTATGTCAGAAAAGTTGTGAAAAAACACATTTTATTCTCTACGTTTGAATTATAGCTAGGTTAAATTCATGTGATATGAATCATATGAGGAGATAGCTATGCAGCTATGCTTGAGGGAATAAATTTATTGATTTAGATTTTTTTTTTAAATAAAAAAAAAAAAAGTACATCTGACGTAAAAAAATTTGGCATAAATTTGAAACTATTAATTTTATGATTTTTGTTTATTATGAATGTGCAATCGTGTTAAAATTTAAATTAATGAATAAAATTGATAACACTGTTGCCACTTGTCGTGAAACATTTATAGTGGTGGTGTGTTAAGTTGTGACTTTAAAAATGTTCAAATTTGCTTTCATTTCAAATATTTAGGTACACTCCTAGCTCGCCTCTGAAAAGTTCCCTTTGCGGTCTTGTTAATCACCATGTTTCGTAAGAATGAATAACAGAGAGCATGGTGATTAAGAAGGCTGCAAGTGGGAAATTTTCCAAGGCGACTAGTGTACATAGAATTTTGAGACTAAATTCTTGATATATTATGTACAATCCATTTGTCTAAAAAATGCAACTTCAGTATATCTATTGTATCCAACATTTTTAACATTTCAAAAGTCAGTTCTTTTTTCTCGTCACCATTGTATTGCTCATTTCCTCGCATTATGACACTTACTAGAGCAATGGCCCGCCTGCAAGCACTATTGAGATATTGATGTCAATTTTTTTTGATAAATGGAGTATACACTTCTGAAGACCATGAAATTTACCCTGTTCTGTTTGAAGGAGTTATCACGCTACCTATGGAGTCCAGGGGTCGTGAATTTAAACTCTTTCGATACGACTAGGCTGGGTGCTCTTTTTAAAAATATCTCTGCAGTTTATTAGAGCTGCAACTCCAGCAATTAAGACAGAGATAACGTTCCTGGTGTCTCCAATTGTACGTCCTTAGCATTGTTGATTGCTAGGCAAAATTCTTTCTGGAATATACGTTCGAGGCATCTTCAGACTAATGATCCGGGTGGTGTATTGCTCGTGCCTCGAACGTTCGAGGCGAAACGTCGTAAACGCACGGAGGAGAACTATACACCCGCCACGGATTTCCCGAAAGAGTTTTGCGTAGCAATCAACATTCATCGAACCGTGAAAACTTAGGTCCTTAGCATTCTTAGCCAATAACAAATTGTATTTTATCAATATAATAACTTGATTTATTTCTTGATTAAACATTGCAAACTTATTACTACTATGATATTACATTATATCAGGAGGTGTGGCGCAGTGCGCTTGACCGGGTCTCGTCAGATCACCGAAGTCAAGCAACGCCGCGCGTGGTTAGTAGTTGGATGGGTGACCATTTTCAACAAAAACCACGTTTCCCACCCAGGGGTAAAACGTTGCGCTTTTCCACTATGTGGTTCCCCTGGCTTTGGACCATTGCACTTCCGGTTCATTGACAAAGGCTGTAGCGTCCATCCTGGCTGAGGTTTCCACGTTTCCCTCAGCCGCAGGCAAATGCCGGGATGGATTTGCAAGGCCGTGGCCGCCCTCGTTCCAGAAGAGCCCGCGAAACGCTCAAGTTAGGGTTTCGGAAGGTTCGGGGTTTCAAAGTAGTATGTAATTAGTAAATAGAAGTACCCAATAGGGTTTGATTAAAAACTATAATATCCTTAAAAAAAAAACATTTTAAGGTGTTAATTATATTAGTAATTTATTTTATTTATATCAAAATTATTCTATAATATATTGATATTAATTATACACAGGTCTTATTATATTATAATATACTTGAATTTTACACATGAACGAGTCTCATGTAACTTATAAATGAAATAATCCTTTAACTGTGGATGGTTTTGGATACTCAAGCAGGCTGTGGGCTGCTTCTTCCTTCATCAGATTCTAAAGACAGTTAGACAATCTTCTTAGCTATGGATGGTGCTGAGAACAGAGCGTGCTTGGTGGCGTTTGTGTCTGACAGTGGGCGTAAGAGAGAGAGAGAGAGGTGGCAGCAAAAGCAACCAAGCAAGCAGGAGGCAAGCAAAAGCAGGCGAGTTAGAAGGGTGGGGGGTAATCGTCATGCGCCATCGTTACCAACGCAGCAAGTCAGTACCATCGGAATGTCAACAATGGTTAAAGCATGGATGGTTAATGCAGTTAATTAGATTTTCCTCTTAACATTATAACTGATTATACGGTTTGGTTGGCAAAGCGTGTTTACTTACGCTACATTTGGCCAATACACATCAACACTGTTCACTTCCGCGTGCTCGAGTAGTATCACACGAGAATTAAACTATACGTTACAAGACGATGATGATTATACTATAATACTACTATAATATATAATACTATATAAGTCTCTCTTACTGTCTTACATAAGCTTTAGAATATATTATTAACTACAACAGAACTATATATATTATATTTATGATGTAATATATCTTTACTTTAAATAGTATATAGTATGGAAAATAGGCAAAGTGAGAAAATATAATTTGAATTATATATAAATGTAATGGTTGTATTTTTGTTATTTTTATTTATTGGTTCCGTTAATTCAATTAAAATATAGACAAGATAAATTAATTAAATAATATAAAAGACATCCTTGTCCAAAAGAGATTCGTGAAAAACTTCTTACAAGTGATATATTCATTAATTAATCTCATCATTATTGATTCTGATCCATTGTTTGCTATGAATCTCGATTTACTCCACATTTATTGGTATTTCATCATATTTTTATGAATGGGCTATGGCCTTTTTCATACCACCATTGTTACTTTTTGTTTCGTTTTTATCATAATAATATAATTATTATATTGTTATGCAGTTTATTAGAATTTCCCTTAACAAATATTATATTACTTAAACAAATTAACAAGCTACTACAAGTACTACGTGGTTAGTACTTGGATGGGTGACCGTTTCAAGTAAAAATTACGCCGCTCCCTCCCTATGGTAAATTCATCTCGCTTTACACCCAGTGCAGTGATGCACTTGTGTGGTTCCCCAGGCTTTGGACATCACTTTGGTCCATTGATAAAAAGTACAGGTGTTCGTTCTGACTGAGGTTTTCCACGGTTCCTTCAGTCTCAACTCAGCGAATGTTGGGACGCGTAACAGGCCGTGGTCACCATCCTTTCCCTACCTTTTTATCCCTACCCATTACCCCGCCTCGAGCTCCAAGCTCATAGGAGTGTATCCTAGCTTGCAAAAAAAATATAATAAATTATATAAAAGCATGAAAAATAGTAGCCACAAATCTTATTTAATACTGGTAGTGATCACAAGTATATTATACTTTGCACCAATATTAGGTTTTTAAATTTAAAACACACACACTTAATTAGATTTTACATGCCATGGCATTACATAAATAATATAACAAAAAATATTAAGACTCGATCTATAAGTGAAAAAAGTCAATTGTGCGCACAATAATGGCTGAATGGCTTGTTATTTTTAAAAAGCAAGGCCAATTTCAACTGTTAAATATTATGTAATTAATTAGTCATCAGAACTTTATAAAATACATACACGACATTAAATATGCAAAAATTGTAAATAAAACTACACGCATCACCTCGTAAAATATTGTAACTACGGATGCTGAAAAAAAATGCATGATCAAACTAGGGACCATTCAAAAAGCATGCACTCCTCTCTTATACCATGCACGTATGAATTCTAATCATTATTGATAATGTTTAAACATGTCCTCATTTAAATTTTATCTTAAAATTGTAATAATGGCATGTGTATATGTTAGTAATTTTGAACGTATATATGTAATTTTTGTTAATATTTTCCTTAAAGGTATATTTTTATGCTTTTTTTTTATAATTTTGTTCATTTCAGACGCCTGGGCTAATTTATCTGCAAAGTTTTAAAACTCCCTCCTCCCCCATCCACTCTCTCTCTCTCTCTCTCTCTCTCTCTCTCTCTCTCTCTCTCTCTCTCTCTCTCTCTCTCTCTTTCTCTCTCTCTCTCTCTATCCTGCCTGCTCGTTCTTTCTCTCTCTTTTCCCAATTTTCTTCAAGGCAAGCCAAAACTTTTACCAAAGTTTTCAGCTTTTACAAACTTCTCTCTCTCCTTCTCTCCCAATTTCTAAAACCTCGCTAGCTTGCAACTCTCTCTCTCTCTCTCTCTCTCTCTCCTGATTTTTTTATGATATACAGTCTTAAGACACATAGACTTCTAGCTAACACTAATTTTGTACCCAACATTACACGAAAACATCAGCTTTCACGGAGAAAAAAATTACAACGTTTATGTTTTTTTCTTTCTACTTCAATAATGCTTAGTATATTCTGACACCATAATTTATTTTCCTCGGTTTATTGTAAATTTTTTATCATGTCCATTTTTTTCTTTAAGGGAGAGAGCAAAAAAAAAATATATATATATATTGCCATGTTTATCTTCTGAAACCATTATATTTAAACAATATTATTTAGTAATTTTATACTATGAATAGTATGAATATAAAAACATAGCTATGTATAATTTATAATCTTAAAATGTATCTTCAACTTATATAATTTTGACATGTTTTTATAATGTACTTATACAGTATAATGTTCACACGCACGTACTGTACGTATACTCATGTAATCTAATTTGTTTGCTTTAATTAATAATAAATCAAAAAGTACATATATATATTATAATATAAACGTTAAAATCCATTTTTTAAAAAAAAAAATGTAATCACAAAAAATATATATTTATTTTAAGATTTTAATCCAGTATATTAATATATAAAATAAATGTATATATTATTTTTTTCGTCATTTTTAGCAATTTTGATGCTAATACAAATATTTCATTCAGCGAAGTACAAATGTGTTCCTGTCTCTATTAGCATAGATATAAGATGATTTGCATTCGTAATGTCTGCTGCTTCTGCCGCCTCCTGACTGTGGTGGTAGAGCCAGGGGAGGGGGAGGGACTGTGGTGGTGATGGCTTGGTGGCTGCCGCTGCACCTTGCTCCCCCCCCTCCCTTTTCCCCTCCCCCCCCCCCCCCTACCACCTGAGCAGACTCCTCAGAGAGACAGATTGGGTCTGATTCGACGGTGGAACAAATCTACACTCATTTCTCAAAACGTCTTCACCTTACATGTTATATATAAATATATTTTCTTTCGCTTCACTTCTCACTACTATATATACATTATTATTCTCGGCTGGATATTAGACGGAATATGCGTGTGAATCTTTCAATCTACTCAGATTTTTTTTTTTTTTTTTTTTCACGATTTATTCTCATTTAAATATATATTTTTTCTTTTTTTTAATATTATCATAAATTTATGATAATATGATATAGTTAATAAACTTTATGCGCATACTTATGTATGTTCTCTCAAGTATAATAATTAATATGTGAAAATGTATTCAATTTTAAATTTAATTGAATAATATCAAAAAATTTAAGGGGATCAAGACAATTATAAATTTTTTATAGTTAAATATAAATTCAGAAAAAAAGTTAAATTTATCACACATGATGCATGTTTAAAAATTTTTTGCTACAAAGTTATATAAAATATTTTATGTATTTTTTTTTTCTTGAATAGATGGTAATGATACTATAGTTAAATAAACGGTTTACTAATTTTAGCAAGAAAACTCTTCTTAAAATACCAGCTGCGGTATTGAAATATGCATTTTTATTTTATTCCGAATACAAAAAGAAGACGCGTTTTTATGAAAATAATTTCCATCAAACAACAAAAATATTTACTTATACACTTAATACCGTTAAAACTAGACATTTATGCATGAACCAATATTAATTAATATTTTAATTCCATATAAAACACTCGACAAATGAGGTAGAATTTTAATTAATCGTGGTTATTTTGTATAAAGTACTTCAAAGAAATTTTAACCCGGGCTATTTACCACAAAATTAAGCCCTCGTGTCATGGTACAATGAACTACTTATTTTTATTGTGACATATAATCAACGTTTTATATAAAATTTATATTTTTCATTAATTATTTTGATTTTAGAAACAAAAAAGCTTAAGTGCAACTGCAAGAACATCTGCTCAACAATAACAAAAGAGGATACGACTACTATATATTACAAAGAGTACTTATTACGTTGGTAAAGAAAGTTTACAACATAAATTTTAAGGCAATGGGAGAATAATAATTTTTGAGTGTATTTTTCTGCGTAGCATCCAAGAAATATGGGTTTCTTTATCTTTAAACAAGTCGAGTCTGAAACAAAATACCGTATAGCTTTTATTTTCGCGTAAACAAATGAGGTGGTGTAGATAAAAATAAAAAAAAAACAAGAGGAAGTAAAAACAATACATTTCTTTAACAGGAAACATGTGTTTAGTAATTTGTTGTTCATGCTTTAAATATGCATATAATAAAACAACAAGTTTTTATTTCAAAAGGAAATACAGTTTAAAATATTATTTTATTTTTCCCTTCTTTACATAAATTTAGTAAATAAATAATTTTATGCTGCTTAATTTTTATAAAAGGAAGTAACAAAAATAAAAGTTCAAAATTTTACTTTTAGTTATTAAAAAAAAAAGAAAAAAAAAATGAATATATTATCATCATGTGACTAGTCTACAAAAAAGATGCATGGTTACAATTGTTATATTTTGTTAATATCTGTTGGTATTTAAGTACGAATATGATATAAATTCATAAATAATAACTATACTGTTCTCTTAAAATGTCTTAACATAGAGCTTAATATTAAATCATTACTACTTAAATGATCAGAAAGTACATAACATATAGTAACTTTGTTTAATTGACAATTATTTTAGATTTTATTATAATATATCGTATTTGACTAATTAGTTATCAAGTAAAAAATTACTATAACCTAAACCCCTAATTGTATATTAAGGTATTACACACTTCTAAATTAAATTTAGCAAGTTTTAATTTTAGTGTGATACTGTCATACTGCAATCACTTGTTAAGAAATCGTATTAGAATAATGATTCTATGTATCAAGGCTAGAAAAAAAAATACTCACACCTAAATGTGTTCATCGCGATTGAGCAAAGACCAATATATTATAGCTATATGATAAATTTGATAAGTTCTAGAATTTCTTGAATTGCAAAAGCAAAGCCCAATGAAAATATTAATTTTTGACATTGCTCAAGTTAATTTGATTACACGTGACGCAGTAATATGCGCATCCGACTCGTAATCGGATGGTAGTGAGTTCAATCCCAGGTACCGCCAAACTTTTCACACGGCGGTTAGCTAAAGATCTACTCGTGCATCCGGGAGCCGATTGATGGCATCCTCCATCAATTGCCGACCATCCTGACTGAGGTTTCCATGATTCCCTCAGTCACAATCAGTATGGCTAGGTCATGGCAGCTCTATAGTTTGGAAAGGATCCATGCTAAGCACTGCTAGGTCGGGTTTACGAAGTGTCGGAGATTTAGATTCAGTTATTTTTTTATTATCTCTTTCATTAGCAAAATATAATAATTGAATAACACTACATAATTATAGTCAAAATTCTAAAATAGCATCCCATGGGGCAAATCAAAGATATTTGTCTGATATGTTCGTTCACACAAAAAGTTAGTTAGTACCTGCAACAGGGTTTAGTTAAATTTCTTAACATTTTTAGTTTTGTGCATTACATTACTTGCATTATTTATAATACAACCTTATCTTTTTAAAGGTTTATGAAGACACAATTTTGAGTTCATCACAAAAATAAGTAATTAAATCCACAACCTCCCAAATTTCATTTAAAATTATATAAAAAAATCTTCTCCTTCTAATAATTATCTAATAATTTTAGAGTGTTCTTTTTAAATTTAATTCATATTATAAATATCATTTTTATCGCGAGTTGAAGCCGCGGTATATGAGAAAATTGTCGCATAGGGAATCATTAATTTTAGAATGCATCGCACAACGTTACTTATCGGTATTATACTAAAAAGTTTTGAACAAGTTTTAATAAGATTTTTTTTTCTTTAAAGATAATTTGACGTGAGATGCAGTAATCAATCATTCAATTAGTTAAGTGATCAATCAAAAAGTTATTATTATAGATTATATGTCATCTATAAGAAAACTGAATCAACTCTTATAAAATGTAATTTAACAATCAAATATTTAGACATTAAGATTTTTTTTTTCTTAATATGCAAATATAATTTAAAATAATAAATCTTATTAATGTTTTGAATTGAATTTTAAACTTCGATCCATGTATTGATTTTATAGGAGAAGAATCCTCCAATAACGTACCTTATATACATCAAGAAAGTCCATTATATATTTTTATTAACTTTAATTTCTTACATTTTAACAAAACGTAATTATACAAATTTACTCTTTTAATGTCACGTAAATGTGACATTTTTAATAATCCTACATTTTTATCTCCACTTCCGACATAGCAAATTTGTGCTAATTGACCGGAAGCAGCAATTTTTCTTTCTTTTTTTTTTTTTTTTTCAAACTTTGCATTTCATTTTGTATTATTATATATTTCATATTCATAATTACATTACTACAATAAAAATTACCCACCTAGTTTTCAATTGAAAACATAATTATAAATATTCTTTTAGAAAGACTATACAATAAACAGATAATATTCATATTTTATTAAATATACATTTTTTTTTAGGTATTTTCTTTAGCTGAAATGTGTTGTAATGTTTGCCATTTGGTATGCCACTGTGAGAGATTGCGGCGGAGTGTTGGGCTTGCTCTCTTGGCTGTGCGGCTGGCGATTCCCTATACAATTATCAAGCTCAAGCGTCCCCTTCTGAGTGCGGAACTGGCCTGGGAGCTCTCCTGCCGGCCTGACAATTTCTATACGATTCCCCAATGAGTTCTTCTAAAAAAAAAAAAAATGAGAATCAAATAACTTTTTTTCCTAAAAAAAGTTTTAAAACTTTTTGTGTCCAGTAGATTACAATTCTAAACGTTTTTTAGAAGATCCATAGAAGTTAAATAAATAAAAAAAAAAAAAAAAGGAATAAGAAATCAATGGAAAATTTCATTGATTGTAATTTTCTAAATTAAATTTAAATTACTTTTAAATATATACATAAATATACAAAGTTTATCATTGTTGCCTTTTTTTAAATAGCAACTACTTCAATCGATTGTATTGAATTTTCATTCATATATTTTTTATTTGTTAATTATAAGATCATTTTGTTGTTATATGACTTATTATTGTAGGAGAATTTCAAGGCAAGCAGCAGCAGGCATTTGTCGTTAATACTGACGTGGATTAGCGTTCGTGCTTGTGTAGAAAGCAATGGGAAAAGCCTAAGGGTTTTGGTAGTAAAGGAGGGTATTAATCGTTGGTCACAGCACGACGTTGCTTTTGTCCAAGCTTGCTTCTCTACTAACGTTCATATTTAACTTAGTTTTCATCGGAAACGCTCGGGTATCTTTCGGCTCAGCTCGGCCAATGAAATTGTTCGTTACAAACCGGCTGAAGATGTTAAAAACACGACGAAAACCAAATTCAACGTGAAACAAAGTATAGAGAGCATCGTCATATTTGGGTTAGCTAGTGTTGAGGGTGGCGGCAGGTTGCTTCTCTGTTGGCAGGGGTTACTGGGGTGACGACGTGACTGACGTGGGGGGTGGGGATAGGAGTGAAGAGCGCTCATCAGAGCTCCACGTAACGAGCGAAGACGAGAGAGAAGGACTATGTAGTAGCAACTATAGGACTACCGCAAGAGTAAGTTTAAGTTTTTAGTGCTACTGCTGCATAGTGGTGGTGGTTGGTAGTGGCTTCATTTACTCTTCTTCACATGACTTGAAAATCAACAATTAAAATAAGAAGAAGACTAACCACAGTTATTTTATATGTATTGTAACTATTTATAGTTCTGTAGTTGTAATTAAAATTGTTGCTTTTATTTTTTTAGAGGAGGTTTAGATAAATTAAGAAATTAATTAAAATTTATTTCAAAGTTTTGCATAATTTTATATGATATTATTACGCAATAGTTAGTTAATCAACTATTAATTAGAGGTTTTAATAATGGATTATTAATATATACTGTATATATATTATATATATATACTTTTTTTTCTTTTGTTTGCATTAGCTTATTAATATGAAATTTTCAATTGTACCATGTATTATCATTTTTAAAATAATCAAAATGGTATGATTTTGAGATCAATTTCAAATAATGTGAAAATTATAGAATTAAAGTATAAGCATGCATTGAGCAAATCAAAACTATCAGTTCAGATTTGATATCAAAACGGTTAACACCAATTAAGCACCCAGTCACAATTAAATTACTATAATTATTGATTTTTTCATAAAAGTAATGGATTTTAAAAAAGTGTTTATATTATGTATATATAATAGCAATTATAATGAAATGAATTTTGAATTAATTATGAGAATCAGGAAACAAAAAAACAAAACTACATTAGAGGCTGTTAAACTGTTCAACATAATGTAAAATAATTTGTCACAAAAGTAGAGCGATGTTAAGTAGTAGAAAAAGCCTTAAATGCCGAAATGTGAGCCGGGCGAGGAAGGGAGAAGTAACTAAACATTACGACGTTTCACTGTGTTAACTTCCATTACCATAAAACTTTGCGATTCGTGTACATCAGTATACTTTCCTATTAATTAAGCCGAGTTGTTACAATTGCATTCATGACACATATGAAGACATTTTAGAAACGTTCAATGATAATATTATGTATAATTGATGCAGCCTTGTTTGTTGGCATTATTAGTATTAGCAACATCAAACCTCTAAATTCTTAAAAAAAAACAAAAAAAAAAAAAAATCCCCTTTTAATTATTGAGAATTTCTAATTTTCTTTTTTTGAATTTTTATACATGTCTTTAGATTTTTTTTTTTTAAAAGATAAAAAAATTCTTGTAGTGTCATTAATTATTCCTACTTTGGCTTTGACAAGTTTTTTTTTTCCGTAAACCCCTGTAGCGCTTAGACTGCTGCGTCTTTTTAAGCCCTCGCTTGCAAACTACAACCAATTTAAAGAAAAAAAATCTCTTCAGTCTCCTCAAAAGATATTTTTTTGATCTAAAAGAAACATGAATATATTTTATTTATATAAAAATTATGACATGCACAAATTTGTATCAAGACTGTAATATTTTTATTGATGATCTTCGATGCATATTAATAATTTTTTTCCTATGAAATTTTGCTATCGAAAACTAAATGGATCGTGTAATATATGTATAGGAGTGCTAAAATTTTTTAATATTTTTTTTTATTTAAATTGCATTTTTAGTATAATCTTTTAACGTCAATCCAATTATATTATTAACTTTTGAAATTATTTGCTGCATGGAGTACACCAATGAAAGATAACTAGTGAATCGAGTAATTAAAGCATCATGATAGTAATTAATGTCATTTTTTAAGCTTCAGATTTTTAACATTAACTATTTTTTATTTTTCTTAATGATTTCTTAAAATATTATATATTTATTTTAAATTAAGATTTTAAGTCTTTAACAAATGCATTTAAGAATATTAAATAAGTGAAAATCTGGGTTCGTTTCTTTTCTTGTGTTTTTAGTAAAGTATAAAGAATGATGTTAGGGAGAAAAGGCTTTTAGATGAGTTAAAGATGCTAGGCACATAATCCTTCTCTCTCTTTCTCCCGTTTTAATTAGGTTTTTGCCAGTCTCTCGGCGTAATACATCCCCGAACCGCCGCCGCGGCGGTGAACGAAGGGATCTGCTGCTTTGCACTGCAGAGAGAAAGAGAGACAGGGGTGGGATGGGGGAGAGTAAATATTACAATACTCGAGAGATATATGCGCTCTCTACCACCCGACCACCCCCGCTCTTTCGCCCGTACAACCCTCTGAAGATTACTTAAAATGCTAAACTGAGATTTACACATAATTCTTCTGATTTTTTTTTTATATATATGAAAAAATAATAGATATCTATAGTATTTTGAGTATATGCATAAGGGTATATATTATTAGTTTTGAGCTCGTATACGATACAATTTTTAAGTGTAGTATAGTGGATAATCTAAGAGTAATATTCTTAAAAATATAGTTCGCTGAACTGAGAGTCGACAATTTAGTTGTAAATTTTAACTTATACATTGCTCTTGTATGCTTGCATTCTCACGCTAAAAGTTGTAAAAAAATTTAACAAAAATTCAGGTTTTGTGTAAATTTATTCCAGGATGAAAAATGTTGAAAGTTCATTTAACTATCAATAAAAAATTGAAAAAGGAGGCATTTTACTATAATCAGTAACAAGTGAAATGTTATATTAAAATTGTATGATCGACATTTATATATATATTTTTTATTTCACCCAATACAATTAACAAATATGGGATAATATATATAGGGTGAGGATAAAATACAGAGCGTAAAAATACACTGTAACACATAAGTGGCAGCTATCTTGAAAATTTTGAATATAATTTATTAACCTTTAGGTTAAAGTCAAACAAAAAAAACTTATCAAACAGAAACAGAAATATTACTCCTTATTAAATACTCCTTAACAGAATTAGCAAACTCTTTATTCGTTGCTTGCTTAATATTTGGAGGTAAGACTGCTGTTGGTAGAATAAGTAAAACAGCACCATCTTGACCTCTAATGGGTCTACCATGAGCAACAGCATCAGTAATATTCAGGTCAGCATTCCAGCCTGCATGATTGACATTTTTCAAAGAATATCTAGTATATATTAATATGTTACTATGCACTTCGTACTCCATGTACACGAGTAGTTAACGATTGACTTCACTACATTGATAACTGAAGTTTTCAAATCCTATATAAAAACATACGAGTTACTCTAATTTTTTTACAGTCATATTTTGTGCGCAGATAAAAAGTTTTTGTTTAATTTAATTTTGATTCTTGAAAAAAATAAACATTCAATTAGTGCTAGTAAATTAATCTTAGTATTTTTTAATGTTATTTAAATTATTAAAAACAATTTCATGTATAATTAAAATATTATTTAGAAGTTTTATAATCTATCATGTACACTAGTCACCATGGAAAATGTCCTATTTGCAGCCTTGTTAATCAGTTTAATCACCATGTCCTGTGTTATTTTTACGGGGCATAGCAATGGAGTATTGACCTCAATTTTTTTAATGCAGAAATGGATAGAGGGTGAAAAGTTATGCTACCCTGATTTTTTTCAGATTTTTTAGAGCCCTGGAACTATTTTTAAAAAATTATTGAAAGTTATTTTTGTGACGTCATGAGACGCCGCTCCTTAAGAAAAAGATAGGACTTGCCGCCGCGTGACGTCACAAAAAGGACTTTCAATAATTTTTTAAAAATACTTCCCGGGCTCTAAAAAATCTGGAAAAAATCAGGGTAGCATAACTTTGCACGCTCTATCCATTTCTGCAATAAAAAAATTGAGGACAATACTCCATTAACAGTGCTGCAAAGGGAAATTTTCCAAGGTGACGGCTGTACATCCTGGCAACGTTGGCAACGACAGACAGATTTACAATTTTGTAGCAGGTTAGCGATCTTTATGAATGATAAAATAACACCCATGGGGGAATTTGGTGGTGTCCCAAGGAGTACTGAAGAATAACAAAACATTTTAAATATACAGACTAAACAATAACAGGCAAAACAAGTTAGTACTTCAATTTTCATGGAAGTTTGACGAAAAAAGTATAAGTTAACAAAATAATGTAAAATGTATACAAAACAAAACTTCTGCTACTTATTATTTTTGTTATAATATTTTTTTTATATAGATGTGTCTAAAAATATTAAAAATACATGAGTATTGAAATAAATGTGACTTTTTAATTAGAATGAAATCTTGAGTAATTAAAGCAAGGATTCCCCCCCCCCTTCCTAAACACCAAATGCAGAGCAAAATTCAGCTTTGTCGCAATGACTCTTTATAATAAATATTTGTTTTCTTTGTTATCACCTCAGAATTTAATTTGCATTGGATAAAATATTTTGATTTAAATATAAACAATTAAAAAGGCTAATAATTGCAACAGAACCTCGTAATGCTTACTTATATAGCATAGTATGAGTGCTTGATACCCAGTAAACACGTTTCAAAAATTTGTTGGAGCGCCACTTTAGGGTGTTAGCACAGTACTGGCCCAACACTAGACCAACACCGGACCGACAGAGTTGTGTTTACTGGGTCATGCTTATCACAACTGAATGTGACTCCCCATATTCTTCATTATAATAGACTCGTGCTAGACGTAAAGTATAGGAATTTGTGGGTCCCTTTCACAGCTGCATGTGCATTATGTTTATTAATATGCCCACTAATGTTCATAAAATCACTTACATAAGCCGTAGCAACAACGATGGTATTCATTGCCGGGTAGAATAAAATTACAGATTAGTGGGATTTACAAAATAATAATAATAATAATAAGCTTGTGTGTTTTTTTGTTCACCTCTGAGAGAAAAATAATATAAAATCATGAAGAGTCTAAGCCTGAGGATGAAAAGTACTCGTGGAATCCCTTGAAATATATATCTATCGTTACAATGCACATAATAATGCTTAGAGGAATAAAATGGAATATCAAAAATATATTTTTTCGTATTGTTTTCCTTAAAAAAACAATTCGAGTTTTATATATTCATGATTTTTTTTCACTATATATATATATTTTTTTTTTCCTAGTGGAAAATCAACATATAATTTCCATAATATACTGCTGTGGGGGTTAGGAAGCCACATTTTTATTTCTACTTTTTTTTATGTCTTTTTTTTATTCCATATCTCATTCTGTGAGACAGAACGCGGTAGGAATCACATAAGAGCGGCATTTAGCGCGATTTCCTTTCAATAGTACGCTGTGATGATAACCTTCAACCTCAGTGGCAGTTTCCGCCAAGGTAAATTGCAACTACAGGTTAGATAGGACAATGATATTTGTTACATAAATCTTGAGAAAACTTAAGTAGATGTTATATTAAATATATAGACGTATATTTCATGATAAAACAGTCAATGAATCCCTTTGTCACCAAATTTCACATGTTTACACATGTCTTACCTCCTTTTGAACTCTCCTTGTGTCATACTGTTCACACTCAATAATAGCAAATCTTTGACACCAGCAAAGGTGAAACGACGTTATATACATATTAACACCAACATATATAATAATTTTCGTTTCTTTTTGCTTTTGTATTATGTAAAATAACAAGCCATGCATGAATGACCCATGCATAATGCTTTATTTATACTTTTTATTTAATATTTATTTATGCATAAATGTATTTGGAATTGGACGAATAAAAATGAATTTGAATCTGAGCTGAAAAGTAACAAATATAATAATAACAATAGATTTTATTAATAAAAATTATATGAATATTTTTTTTTATGTTAAGTTATATTTTCCGTCTATCGATAGACGGTAACCAATTTTAATTATTACATAAATTCAGAGACCTCCAATTCTTATGGCCAGAAAATTAAACTATTTTAGAAGGTGCCACAATGCGCGTTAGAACCATTCCGATAAAACTGAAATTATTGTATGTATAACAATACGTACATTATTGGCCATAAGACGTGAAGGCCTCTCATTATTTTTTTTTTATATTGTAATTATATATTCACTTCATTAATTGAATATTTTCTTAACATTTTAACTGAAAAATTAAATATAATATTTTTACATCTTCACAACTTTTTTTTTCCAGACTGTGATCTATTTGGAAACATAAATTATTTAACCTAGTTAAGGACAGCAGTGAATATTTTGTTAATTCATTTAAACCAATTTACAAATATAAATTAAATAATTTATTTAAAAAATTGTAGTATTTAATTAAAATAAAATTGCATACAAAGGTTGTCTTATACCAGCAGGCTGCTACAAATTTCCATTGATTACTGGTAAATGTCTCGCAAGGCAGCTAGCACAGCCGCCCCCTATCACCACCGCCGCGGTCTGTCGCCACCCCCTCCCTTGGCTTCTTTCCTTCTCCAACTCTCCGGCAATGACGACGGCAGCAGCGGCGGCGAATGTTTATGACAGGATTTGCAATTAACGAGAAGCTCTCTGCAGATTTCGGTTTTGCCTTCTCTCATTTTTTTTTTTTTTTTTTTTTTTTTTAGTTTTTTTTTCTTCTTCTAACATTCTATCATTAAAATATAACCTCAAGCATATAAAAGATAATTTCATATTGCTTTCAGTATATATTAACTTTTTACACTAAAAAAAGTTTTATCAAATATTTATTTATATTTTTTTACATTATGATTTACAGAACTTACTACTTAACATTCAAATGCATAACAGTATAATGGAAAGTGCAGGGGCATAGACAAGGGTGGGAGGGGTATACCCAACCCCTTGGGACACTCAGCATATGGAAAATATATGGGGAGTGAGTGGGTGGACCCTTCTTGAATACCCCTCCCCCCATTTGGATATTTCTGAATATGATCCTGAAATATTGCAAGTATGGATTAAAGAAGTTAAATTCTACAGTTATTCAATTTCTTTTATTCGTCCAATTCCAGATGCATTTATGCATATATTAATATGAAGTAAAAATAAAGCATTGTGCATGGGTAAGATACGTCAAAGGACAAAATACACAAACATCACTGTAAAAAGTTCTTAACAGGTAATAACAGTTATTGAGCAGAAACTTTTAACCAATTTTCTGAAATCTGCATACTTCTGTACATTATTTGATGATACTGGTAATTTATTATACAGCTGGATACATTTATGCATAGAACTATTTTCAATACGTTTAATTCTATTTTTAGGAGTGACTATAGTTTTATTTACATTTCTATATAGTACTGTACGAATGTTTTTTCTCAACATAAAAAATATAATTTAATTAATAATGATACACGTTGACTATATACCTAATGTTAAATCATCAATATTTCTGCTTGAGCTGATTTATTTGTATAGTTAAGTCTATTGAAAGGTAGGTAAATCTTGAAAGGACTCTAGACCTAAACTTGCTTCCTCTTAACGTACTCGATGAACACGCTTGCCCACAACTCACCAAAAGCTTCCTATGGTGCTCAAAGGAGAAATAAGCATCTCCAGCCACTCAGAAATATGAAAACGTATTATATATATGGAAGCCTTAGATGTACACTTGGTCTAAAAATATCAGCAATCTTGAGTATTTAATTTTATTCATACTTCATTTGATTTATAGTAATTCATAACACGATTTTAGTTACATGATAAAATATGGCGATACAGTATTATATATTAACAACACATTAAGTCACTATACATATGATGTCTACTAACCCGAAACCTTCCGATACCCTGACTTATGCATTTCTTGGGCTCATTTGGAACAGGACGGAGACGGTCTTGCAATCTATGACTAAGAAAAACGTGGAAACCTTAGTCAGGACGGAAGCTACAGCTTTTTTGTCAATTAACTGGAAGTGCAAAGCCAAAGAAATCACAAAAAGCGCAACCTTTTACTGCCATTTTTATGATTTCTGTCGAATGATCACGTTACCATAATCACATTTACATTTTCACAACTCCTTCAAATCACTTATATGCATCAAAAATTAAAGTTTGTTTTTGCGTTATAGGTTGAAGATGTTTTCATGTATATGATAATATAACAAACTTTTTTTTATGTTTATGTGGGACTCCTCCATATTCAATCTTATCCCCCACAACTATTTCTGAACGTCTGTCGTAATGTTTAATGCTTTTTACTGAAGGAACTTCGAAAACCATTGTTAAGATGGTCGTTATCGGAGTGTAATCGTGACAATTTCAGAATGCTTAATAGGCAGTGTATGGAATGCCACTCTGACCTCTAAATTAAAAAATCAAGTACGAAAAATATAATTATAAAAAGTAAAACGTTTATAATTATCATTTTATACCATCACAGTAAATTACCGTTTATTACTTTGCTTAGATGACCGTTATTATTATTATAGATTATTTATTTAAGTACATAACTTATAAATAAATGCAATTTGCAACCGCTTAAGGACATAACCGCCACTAATGCATACAAGAACTTTAAATTACATTAAAACTAAACATTACATTAAACACGTAATGGAATTGGCCTCGTTTACTGCTACAATTAAAAAAAAAAAACTTTTTTTACCACGTACACATTTTTTTTTTTATTTACAGCATGAATATTTCAGTATTTACCTAATTAGTAAAAAAGAAAAAAATGTAGATTTATTGAATTTTTTTTCTTTTCATAAATATCATCTTTATTGGTCAAAAGATTCATCCATGCAGTCGGTTGATTATTGAGATATCTACTTGCTACACATATTGCATTGCCTAAGGACATTACATGAGGCGGACGATATAGAGAGAGGGACTATGTTTTCGAGCAAGACTAGAAGGCGGTGAAGGAAGCAAAGAGAGAGAGAGAGAGAGAGAGAGAGAGAGAGAGAGAGAGAGAGAGAGAGAGAGAGAGAGAGAGAGAGAGAGAGAGAGAGAGAGAGAGAGAGAGAGAAGGAAGGAAGGTTTCTATACAGAACAGCAAAGGAGAAAGAGAGAGAGAGAGAAGAGGGTTCAAAGTTAGAGTCTGGACTTTAGCTCGAAAATTTGCGGTTATCTCTCTCTCTCTCTCTCTCGTGGTCGCTCTTTCTCTTTGCCACCACATTGAGTTTCTCCTCTCTTGACTTTGTACATTAGCGAGAGACTTGGAAATCTCTTGCAGACAGAGTAATTTGGTGTGTTCGTCTATGTAAACTGCAATTCATCTACAAAGTGCATGACATCATCATCTTGTTACTCCACTACGTACACATGAAGGTGTTGACGACGGATAATGTTATTCTTATGAGGCGTCGTCAACGGATACATTAAACTGCACCTTCATGTGAATGCAGTGCTATTCAATTTTTTCTTGTGTATATACGAAATTGACGGGCTTTTTTTTTATTACTTTTCTTTTAACAAATCTTAAACTTTTTATTTTTTTATGCAAATAAAAAAAAATACATATATATTTTTTAAATTTTATTGTATCTTTTCTACACACATTAAAGAAAGCGTAGTATATAATTCTTATTTTTTAAATAAAATGATATTCAAAGTAACTTGAATTCAGTCAATTTGAAGATTCAAATTTATTATTTTAAACTTCAAATTGCAACTTTAAAGTGCATGTTGTTACTACTAAAAAATATAATTAAAATTTTGACATTTTAATATTTTTATTATTTCACAATATAATGCAATGGAATGCAATTTTGATAATTAAAGTAAGCGAAACGAGGAAAATATTTTAAAATTTTTATCAAGCAGCGTTGTATTGTTTTATTGGTGGAAGGGGAGGGTAAATAAAAAAATATAATAAATAATTTTTATAATTATTATTATAATAATTATATTTAATGTTGTTTATAAAGTATATTGAGACAGTAATTAGACACTACAACATTATACAAAGTGATCCAAGTGTGTCCCAAGATATTTAATTGCAACATTGTCATGGAGTTATGAAAAAAATCTAATTTTTCATTAAATTAATTTTTTAACATCTTCTGTAAAAAAAACTCACAAATTTTCAATCATATAATAAAAAAAAAAGTATATAGCTATATTTTAATAATGATGTCATATATTATTTGTGTGAAATGCAATATATTGACTGAATCTATATATTTATATTATATAAGTGAGTGGACCAAAGTTACTCTCAAGAATTCTCTGTCAATGGACCGCCCGATGCTGAGTAGTATAGAGAAGGGAAGGAGGAAGGGAGGCAAAGTAAGTACATACATACGTAGGTTACATACAGCTCTCTTGCGTTGTGCTTGCTATAGTGAGTGGGTATACGTTAATCAATATTTTAGCTCTGGCTTCGTCTTCCTTTCTCTTTGCTCCTCCTCTCCTCTCTCTCCCTTCTGTCTTAATTAGGAGCCCGACTTTAGTGTTGGGTGGCGGCGGCAGTGGGGGAGGGAGGGAGGGGGGGGGAGCATGTGGTAGAGAGAGAGGGACCTAACCATTTTGGTTAGCAGCAGATGAAAGGCTTTCTACTCTCTCTAAAGAGAGGGGAGAGAGAGAGTAGTGGAGAGAGATCGAGTAGAATTTTAGAGAGAAAGTAACTTTCGAGTATTCATCCTATCCTTACCAATCCTTAAATCTATATTACTTACATGTCTTTAATTACATAAAGAATATTATGTAGTTTTTTATTTTATTATAATTTCTTACAAAAAAATACCAAAAAAATATAAATGAGAAAATGTTTCTATTATTATTATTTTTTCATTAAGTTTTAAATTTATTATCATAGTTAAGGTTAGCTTTTGAAAATATAAAATTTTAAAAGTAAAAATGTAAAATAAATAAATATAAAATATGAAAACAAAGAAATTTATATCAGTTAAAATTAACAGGTGATGTTAAGATATGTAAATAAGCTCTTCTGTGTTTATTTAAAATATTATTTTATTATTGTTCTTTTATTTTTTTCAGCTCCTTTAATAAAAAAAATTCTATTGTTACATTTCAAAAACACTTTTGTTCACAATAAAACGTGTCATATTAAAAGATTAAAAACACTTTAAAAATTCATGGTACACACTTACATCATAATAATAGCAACATATTACACAATATATTTTACACATTACTACAAGTTGATTTACTCATTGCTAATATTTCCGCGGCGATTGTGTTGTAACAAAAGAATGGTAAGATGATACTATCTTTACCTCCCCTCCCCCTCTTTATCACATTGAATAAAGTCTTCATCGTATACCCTCCCTCCCCCTCCCTCCTTCCCTTTCTACTTCCTATCTGAACCATTTTACCTCCCAACCCTCATTCCAACGTCGCCAAGTTGATGACACAACTTGAAAAATAAATGAAGTGTGTTCCAAGTGTCAACGGGCTTTTGAGACTCAAGTGTTTTTATATAGAGACAAAAAAAAAAAAAAAAAGGAGAAAAGGAGAAAAGGTAGAAGAAAAGAGAGAGAAAAAAATAGCGGTGTATGTTATGAATGAAAAAGCTTGACGCTCTTTTATTTTTAATTGCTTAAATTTAGCATTCATGGTCTAGACAAAACAAAACCCCTTTTCAGTATTTTTTATTTTATTTTAAATATAAAGTGCTTACTACTTCTAAAATAAAATAAAAATATATTAAGATATAAAATATATACATATATATAAAAAAAAACGCATTTTTGTTCTGTTTAACGATGCTCAATTGTTAAAAAGGGGTTGTTATCCATATTTTTTTCTCCCTTTAAAAATTCGTTGACTGTACTTTTTCCACTCATCTCATCCATATTCATATTTTAAAAGAGTAGAATTTTAAACCTCTTTTTAACTCTCATGGGAAAATTTGTAGCATTTTAGTATAAGATTATTGAAGCACAAATTTGGTAAATTTGAAGTAAGAGAAATGGAATATATTTTAAAGACAGATAAAGTTCTCTTATTTATATAGAGTTAAATTATGTTTAAAAAAACATACAAGCTTTTGGTGGTATAACATGTATAATATTAAAAATACCTCGTGAAATTTTATTAAATCCTTATTTTTTATTTTATTATTATTTTTTTTTAGGTAAAATGGTCAGTACAAAATTTTAGTGAAAACAATTAACGGATATATAATCCGGTACTGATATGAATCTCTTTGGTTATGGAACAAATAAAAAATTTGAGAGTTATTTACAACTACATTGTCTTAAAAATAATTACTTTGTATATATATATAATTGTTGTGATTCACAAAAGAAGATACCCATAACCGCGGATAGCGTCAGCCAAACTCGATGACAATAATATAAAAGAAGGTAGCGAAAAACCTGGATAACTAACTTCTTCGTGAATCACTTTCAGTAGTGTGTTTTAATAATGAAAAAAAAAAAATCTTAATTATTTTATTTGCTTTGTTTCAGATTTTGAGGTGACATTAGTGGATTATGATCAAGGTAAGAAAATCCATTGATTATTCGTAAATATTAATTTTATTTAAAAAAAAAAAGGAGTTGGTTTATTTGAATTACCTTTTGTTTGCATGAATTTGATTTTATATAATATTTACTACATGGAACTACTTGTGCTACAATTATTATTTAATGTTACATAATTACCAAAAATACGTTGGAGAGACTTGTAAACAAGTTTGGAAGATTCTTGATGGTCAGTAATTTGATGCCTCATTTACTTTGTATTTTCTGTTTTGTTGGCTACGTAGCTTTCTCCCTCCCCCCCCCCTCCCCTACAGGGTGTTAGAACGTTAAAAGCAACACCAAACAAATAACAAGGTCTTACACAAACAAGTAAACATCAAACAATACTAGATCTATATCTTCAACAAACACTCTGTTCAACCCATTGTCAGCAGCATTTAGTCAAAATCAAGGGGGTGGTTCCTTATTCTTGACTTCAAACAACATAATTACGTATATTGGACCTTTATATATGTATTTGTTTTATTAATAAATAAGAAATAAAAACAAACGTAATAAATGGCTAATGTTAAATTAATCTATTTGTGATAAAAGAATTAATGGGTGCGATTCACCAAGCAGTTAGCCAGTCTTCTAAACACGTTTAGCTTATAGGTGGTTTAATACGTAAAAAATCAGCATATTTTAACTTGGTTAAGCTAAACGTAGTTAGAAACCTGCATGGCTAACTGCTTCGTGTTCGCACCAATATGTCTTTATTATTATAATTTAATTTCAAATAATACATAAAAATTATACGTTATAATTAATCACTACGTTCACATGACGGTATTTAATTCGGATCCGTCGACGACGCCTCATAAGAATAACATTCATCGTCAACGAAATTCGTATTAAACACCTGCTTGTGCACGTAGTGATCCATACACTTTTTACTTAATAAATTGATATTGTTTGACTTGCAAATTCAAACATGCACAACAAATTTCAATTCCAACTGCATGAATGTTGTGTAAATAACAGGAGGCAAAATGATCGCAAAACAAAAACCACATTAATCGATTTGCTACGTTTAAAAAAAATAATATATGAAATATATATTATTTAAATTTGTACTTATGAAAAACTATATAAAAAAACTTTAAACAAGTAAAATAAAATTATAATATAAAAATCCCTATAGATATTTTTATAATCCAAATCTAATTTTGTTTTCTTATATACGTAAAATGATTAGGCTTACATTGGATTAAGTTCTTCTTTTTTATATATATATAAATACATATTTATATTTAAAAATAAGAAAGAAAAAAAAAAGAAAAATTTTAATGCAAAAATCGATACATTGCATATCTTAAGAAGGTCTATAAAATATGAATATAAATGATGTAATTTGCATGAATAATCAAAAGCTCTACTGCCAGTATTTAGGTAGCTTTGCCAAACATCTGTGCCCTCCCTTATACACCGCAGCAAGAGCACGACGTTCGTTTGCTGCTGCTATAGTGCTTGCTAGTGGTAAAGAGTATATAGTAGAGTATGCATGCAGGAAGCACCCAGGCAGCAAGCAAGTGGCGCAAGCTGTTTCCTTATACTGTGCAAGGGCTTGCTGACTTTCGAGGCAGGCTGGGTTTGCTTCTTGGACCTTAAGAAAGAGTATAGAGTTAGTAGTCCTCCCTCCCTCCCTTCGCTAGCTTCCCTACAGTACCTTTGCAACAGCCAGACGCGACAGAACATGATCTGCTGCAGCATGGCATTGCGGTCAAGCCTAGTAGACTGTACAGAGCGTTACATCGAATCCTAACAGAAACAAGAAGTGTATTAAACATAAATAAATACATAGTTATATAGAAATTGTTTAATATTTATATCTTCAATATTATTTATTATAACTTTTAATTGTTCAATAATATTAATTTAATAACGTAAGTGTGTAGTTAAAAATAAATTTATAAAAATAATACTCCCACCCTAGCCGATCTCTCTTTTGATACATTTGAGCTGCAGCGGTCATAAAAATCACGAAAACCAAACTCCTTTCAAAAATAATACCGTTTCACAAAAATAAATTAAAATTTGTTTAGAATATGTTAAGATATTATATTTTATAAAGTGATATGTTACAAATGGATAAATGAACATTATTTTACTTTAATTAAAAAAATCATAAACGAATTTGATTTTTTTTTTAGTTATTATAAAGTAATTGAAGTATTTATTAATATATATATGTATATATATAATATGGAAAGAGGAAAATGTTTATAATAATTTGATTATATTTAAGAAATTAATACATTTTTTTTTTTTTTTTTTTTTTACATTAATATTATAAGGGTATAAAATATTGTATATTCATCGTATTTGACGCCCCTCAAGTTTCTTCACTGTAAATCTGCGTACCATGGCTGAAGCGTTTGATCAGTGGGCCCTACTTGCTTACTTGCTTGTGTGTTTTGGCTTGCTCAATATAAGGCTTCATTGCCTTCTGTACCAGCCATCGTGCTACTGCTGCTGCGGTTTATAGCCTCCACAGGCTGTGCTCCCAAGCCAAGCAAGCTTGCACACCCGCCTCCTTCTCTTCAGTATAAAGACTTGAAACTAATTTCTGACCGCAAAAGAGCTTATAATCTCTAATCTTGCAAGAACAAAGGCAAAGAGGTTTTAATTAAGACACATTTTTAACGTTGAATCCACTGGCTCAGTTCTTTTGTCTTTCCCTCTTTTGCAGCACAAAATTTTCAACTGGCATTCAGACAAACTTTTATCTCTCTTTTTTTTTATTACTTCTTTCAAAGTGTTTCAAATAAAATTGGTCACTGTACTTTGATTGATATATTAATGATTTCTGTAATTTATTCAATTTATTTATTTATTTATTTATTTATTTATTTATTTATTTATTTATTTATTTATTTATTTATTTATTTATTTATTTATTTATTTATTTATTTATTTATTTATTTATTTATTTATTTATTTATTTATTTATTTATTTATTTATTTATTTATTTATTTATTATTTATTTATTTATTTATTTATTTATTTATTTATTTACTTATGGTACTTCTTTGCTATTTTTAATAATATATATATATATATATATATATATATATATATATATATATATATATATATATATATATACGCGTATATATAAATATATATATGAAAATTTAATAAAATATAAAACGATTCAACATAAAATTAAGTAATATTTGTTTTGATATATTAATATTATCTGTCAAATATTTGTTTTTATTTCAAACAAAACACGCAACGGTATTATATATATACAAAAAAAAACATGTTGTATAATAAATTTTTATAATATTACTCTTCTTTTTTTGTTCAATATACAACACTAAAAGTTTTTATTTTTTATTTAAAAACAAACATAAGTACATGAAATAGGTTGACAAAGAAAAAAGATATTATATTTAATTTTCAGTGTATGGTGACAATCGGATCAATACAATAAATGTTATTGATCGAAGACACGAGCAATATCAGCTAGCAGTGACGGAGATATCCTTTTTATTTGCTGACCTCTTGTCAAGAACGTAACGACTTTCTTGGACAGATATTGCTTCCCCCCGCCCTCTCTCCCATCACTATACTATCTATCTACCGTCTTTTACTCCTTGGCTAGCCAGCAAATAAGCTTTTTCCCTTTATCTTATAACCTTATCCCTCGTTATCGTTAATTAGAATAACCCTCGTAACTTTTAGAAGTAGCAGCCAGTATCAACTTAGTGGACCCTTATTTCTGTAGTTCGCAATTTCTTACAATATGAGCAGTTGCTGCAGTTATATTATGGTAGTAGTTATATATATATATAGTTTTGAGTAACTTTATATAATAATACCAATAATATATTTTCATGACGTCATGCTGCGTATAATATTTATATTGTTTGATGCAAAGGTGAATTAATGACTGTCTCACACACAATCGCATGATTTCGCTGCACCGTATGGTAACCAAAAATGAGAACCCATGCGATCAGGTGTACGCAGACACATAGCTTCGTATGACATCGTATGTTTCTCATTTAGAACTGGTTCTATATTTTATCATATGAAGTCATAAGAAGGCAGTGTGCGTGCGACTTTCCCTATAAACAATGATGTTTGTAAAAAGTAAGAGTTTTGCCACAATTAAAGAATTAATTGAAAATATGGACATCAATAGTAATAATAATTAATACCTTGAAATTGAAAAAAAAATGCTTTACTCTTATAGTGTTCCCCATGCAACTAGTTGCTTGTACGTGCATTCACCAGGTTGTCTATTATTCTACATTTTCTGTTACATTCGTGCGTAATTTTTAACTCTTATGAAATCAAGATAATTTTAATTCATTTAATTTAATTTTTGTTTTATATCTCATAGAAATGAATATGATTGTTATATAAAAAGAAGAGAGTCTAAAAAAAAAAACTATAAAATTCAATTTTAAAGGTAATTTAACAAATGTGTAAGAGAGAGAGAGAGAAAGTCGAGATTTTTTTTTTCTAGTCCAGTGGTTTTTATTCCCAGCATCTGTTTAGGGGGAGTGTGGTGGGAGGGTTAGGGGGTTGTGGGGGGTTTATTTGGGAGGGGGAGTGTGGTGGGAGGGTTAGGGGGTTGTGGGGGGTTTATTTGGGAGGGGGAGGTGAGACAGACGGACAGTTTATTGTAAATGATGCATCTCCTGGGTCGCATCAGTCTAAAGACTTTTACTTCCACCGGACACCTCGCGAGGTAATGCTATGAGCGTGCCGACAAGCCACCGTGCTCGCTCCTCGCTAGCCGTACTGAATGTTAAACTCAAAGAAAAAAAAACTTTTCCGTAGAGACATCTTTTCCTTTAGTGCTAAATAAATGATGATAGATTATTACATCTTTGTGGCAAATTCTTGAAGTGCTTTCCTAATAAAACAACAAAATATAAATAATAAAAAAGTTATTTTTACAAAGTATTATTTTGTTTTATGACATTCTTTTAATTCTTATAATCAATTGTCAAGTCATTTAAGTTACTTTTTTAAGAAAATCATTTGTAGATAATTTTTTTTGGTAATGTTTACACGATACAAGTGTTCTATTTCTTGTTAGGTTATTTATCTATCAATGTTAGCTTTTTTCTATGCTTTTTCCGTCACCGGTATGCATACTGTCAATAAATCCAATGATAAGGGGCCCTACCGCCCCCCCCCCCTTTTTCAACCAATTCAATTCAAAAAGGCTTTTTTTTGAAAAATATCATAATACATCATACATAAAGTTTGGGCTTAAGTACATAAGACTTTATAGCCAAATCAGCGTAAAAAATCCGCCATTACACTTATACCCCCCGATTATTAGGCAACCTGGCGCATATATTTGAGCAACTGGTTGCATAGTGCCAGGAAAGAAAAACAAAAGATGGCGACCAAATTAAATGTCATTTTACATGTCATAACATTACAAATTCAACTGTATTGTACAATTAAAAAAAAGAATATTGCAATTGATATTTTCTTGTAAGGAAAATTGAATAAAAATATCAGCTCCTGAACTCCGTAATTTTAATATGAAGAAAAAACAAAATTTGTTTATAACATTATATGCCACAAACCGCCATTTACACAAGCCCCCGACTAGTAAGCAACCTGGCGCACATATCTTAGTTACTGGCTGCAGAGTGTCAGGAAAGAAAAACAAAAGATGGCTACCAAATAAGCAGTAGGACCCAAGAATTATTTACTGGTATAAAGTCGTTAATCGTTAATAGGAGCAATTTGTTTATCTACAACTTGAAAAGAACTTTAAAATTATAAAAGCTGAAATTTAGAATTTATTTGGAATGGATAACAGTTAAGGAAATATTGAACTACTTTAAACCAATATTTAATATGACATATTTTATTAAGCAACTTTAAATTAAAATAAATAGTATGATGGGCGTAATCACAACCAATCGCACAGAATAACAAACGCGGATCCAGGGAGGGGGGGGGGAGGCGAAATGTTAGCTTTAACATGGGCAATATAGGCATTTCCCCAACTTCATTTTTTTAACATTTTATATTAGCCTTATATCCCCCCCCCCCCTCTCGGATTTTTTTCCTGGATCCGCGCCTGCTGAGAATGATGAATGATTTTGAATTACACAATGTTCATATATATCAGCTGGAGCATCAAATGAGCCAATTGTTTGAATGCTCATCGCAGTTTGTTTTACGACTGTCTCTCTGAGAAGTCTTTACCACTATAATGATAATGTGTGGGCTGATAACTAGGGTCAGTTTCTTATCTCGTTTCACTGATAATGAACTGTAATGAAATTGGTTTATAGACCCATTTACACCACCAACTCTCGGTATTATCATAGAAAGTTCTTTAAAGTACAACAAAATTGATGTAAAATATTATTTTTACAATTTATAATTCTTAACAACCATTATCATTATTATATACGACTACTGAATTAAATAATGGCTCCTGTTAATTTGTGATCATTATAGTTATAAAATACAATTTGATTTATCGTTAAATGATTTTAAACTGTATGAAGTAATTACAACCAAAATTATAAGAGTTACAAAACTAATTTATTTACAACTTTTTTTTTTGTCATATCTAAATGATTAAAGGACATTTTTTGTCATTACAAAGGAGAGAGAGAGAGAAGGAGAGGAGAGTTAATAAGTTTAAATTTTGCATAGCGCTAGAGAAATTGTGTCTCTTTACAGCGTGGCCAGTAGATGACAAATTCCTGTGGGATTGTGTTGAGGGTAATGTGTTAGGATGGTGCAATCCGGCAACGCTGTTCTCATCAGCATTAATCTAAGAGAAGGTGTGGGGGTGGGACGAAAGGGAGGGGGTGGAGATGAAGAGAACACACAAGCTCGACCGTCTCCCTCTTCCGTTACTTTCCTCCTTTTTGCTCGTCTTTTGCATATGTCTTTTCATAAAAGCTTACCCACCCAAAATTATAACACTTTAAATTACTTTTTTTGTGTGTGAACGAGTCTTTTTAACATAACGAGATTTTTTTTATATTATTTTCTCATTTTTTGCAAATATTCATTAATAATACGTTGCCACTAAATAATACCAAAGATGACATTGTATTCTGATAGTATTTTGTTTATTTTTGTTGATTGATAGCAAGTTACAATAGATACCAAATAAAATTTACAAGATAATATAATTTCAAATACTCATAAAAGATATAATATTCAATGTTTAGAGAGTGTCTACAAAGTTTTTTTTGATACACTATTGTATTGGTATTTTGATTATTTATTTTCTAATAAAAAGCGGGAAAAAATTAGATAGACAATAATATAACTCAATGCTCGTAATTATGTCATATTCTTATTCTCTGCTTATTTAGAAAAACTTAGATAGTTTTAAAATTATCCAACAGTTAGTTAAGCAAAAGAAGCGTAATACTAAAAACAAAATCAGCGAAAAACGAGAAAAACTCTTGCTTGCTTGGTTTTGTATAAAAAAGGGTAGATTAAATTATGCTATGTGAGAAAATATTATTTTAACGTATAATAAATGAAAATAAATTAATTTATTACATTCTGTAGGTCATAAAAATATAATGCATACATAAAACACAGAACAAGTAAAAAATAATAACATAATACAACAATAATTAGTCCACTATCACAAAAAAAACATTGGGAGCGATTCACTAAAGAGTTATCCAGAAAGTTATCCAGAGGTTTCTCACTAACCGCGGTTAGCCCAAGCCTATTAATTCATTGACCCTAAACGTGGTTAGTGAGAAACCTGGATAACTCCCTTTGTGAGTCACGCCCATTATGTATAATTAAAAAAATAATTAAAAATCGAACAATTTCGTCATCATGAATATTGCTAAAGTTTCTTTTTGAAAGTTCTAAAATTTTCATAAATTGTAGTATTTGCACATTTTGCAGGCAACATATTATATTTTACTGTAACAATAAAACATAAGTCCCTAACTTACATTGGTAAGCTATAATTAACTTGTTTAATTGTCATTAAGTGTGAGCATGTAGTTTGTGTAATTTAAAAAACTTCGATATTTAATTCTTTGCAAACAACACATTTCACTATGAAAATAATATTTTTATTGTATTTGAGAACTTGATATATGAAACAACAACTGTTATATATTTGTCATTAAGAAATTTATTGATTATTAATACAGAGAGAGAGCGAGAGAGGCATGGAGCCCAGTCTGCGAGCAAGCACCAGCAGTGACAGCAGAATAAGGAGGAGGACTGTGGGAGGTTAGAGATTCAATCGCTTGGTTAACCATGCCTTACAAAACTACACACCCTGGTGAATAGACACAAATTTCTCCGCGCGGCTCCAGCATGCAGTAGCGCCCCTCCCACCCTCTTCGCTATACACCAGCAACCAGCTTATCTACCCACAATTCACTCCTTATTTTTATTCTATTTTATCCTCTCTCTCTCTCTTCGTCAAAGTAACTTTTATATAGTTTCCTGGTAAATACCTTGACTGTGTTTCACCATCCTCAGGGAATACACCAAGGGTGGGAGATTCGTATAGTATACTAGAGAGGGCTAGGTTATATTGCTTCGTGCTTGCCTGCAGCCTGCCTGCCTGCTTGCTTGCTTGCTATTTACAACATTTCAGCTTTTCCTGTTTCTTGTCTATTATCATGAAGTAGAAAAGGATTTGTAAATGCCTACTTAATCGAAGATAGAGAGACCAAGTTTATTTTAAAATATATAATATTTTATTTAAAAACAAATTTATTTTTTTATTCTTTTAAAATCTTATATATTTCTTTATTTACTTAAATTGTTATAACTTTAATATTATTATATATTTATTCAATTAACTGGTCATTTTCTAATTAATTCTTAAATTAAAAAAATTAAAAGTTAAAATTAATATAATATATTATTACACTTTTCAAGAATATTAATTATTTAAGTAATATTTATTTATGGTGTTCATTTTACAGTCTTTATAAATTCTCTGTCTTCTCTCTGTATATAATTATATGCGTTACGTACAATATTATATATTATATGTATGTCTATATGTGTGGGTATATATATACTGTTTGTGTAAGTCTATGTCTCTCTCTCTCTCTTGCTCTCCCAAGTTGGTAATTTACATTGTAAGTACTCGGGAGACTAGGCTGCAAGCTTGCCTGCATGCCTGCCTGCTTGCTTGCTCGTCTGCTTTTGCTGCTCTCTCGCTCGCCTCGCGTTAAGATTATGAGCGAGCAGGATAGTATAGGATAGCGGCGGCAGGAGGAGGGGGTACGTGGGGAGGAGAGTACAGCGTGGCAGTGAGCGCAGATTGCTTGCAAACCCCTGCCTGCCTGCCTGCTCGCCTTGAGCTTGGTTTTAGCTCTTGCCTCCTATAGCTAGCCCTACAGCTCAAATCATATCTTCCAACTTCTCCTCTCTTGTGGATTATTGTTAATGATGGTCGGTCTGCTATACACCTAGCAACAATTCTAAAATTAAACCTCTGCACATGATATTTTGCTTATTATATATAAGTTTTTGTTAATACTTTTTGTGTTACATCATAAAATAAAATGCTAATTATAATTATAAATTTTTATTATACTATTTATATATGCATGTATAATATTTTTATTTTTATAAGAAAAAAATATATGTAATTATAATAATTATCTGTATGTAATTTTATCCATTTATTATTATGCTTTTTTTTTAATATTTCTCTAAAACGTTTCTTGTAACATGTCGTCACATGTTCGAGCAGAGTTAATCCACCACTCCAGTTACTTCTCTTCATTCATTAGGTCATTAGGAATCGGTTACGTCATATACACGACACTATATTATACGTGTATATATATATTTTTTTTTAATGAATGCCCCTTTGAGCTTGCTTGAGGCGGGGAATTGGATAGGGATAAGAGAGTGAGACACGGCCTGTTACACGTCCCAGCAGCATTCTCTAATGTGAGACTGAGGGAACCGTGGAAAACCTCAGTCAGGACAGACACCTCTATTTTTTATATATCAATAGACCAAAATAATGTCCAAAGTCTGGGGAACCGCACACAAGTGCATCACTGCACTGGGTCGAAAGCGAGACGAGGGTGAGACAGATATGTAATTTTATCTTGAAACGGTCACCCATCCAAGTACTAACCACGCTTGACGTTGCTTGACAAACGAGAAGCGGTCAAAATACTACATGGACCGCTCGATCGTTAACTCTAAATTTTACTTCTGCGTGTCCTGCATAGCCTCAATACGCTGATATTTTGTGTGAATTATTTTTCATGTTTCATAGCAGGTGAATGGACAGCACGACTTTAACAATAGCAATAAGTTTTTTTATCATAATTTCATTGTTTATCTCTTTTGTTTACATCTAGACAAATTTAATAATCACAAAAAAATACAAATTAATTTTTTTTTTTATGTTAAACCTTAGGCAAATAAAAAAACTGTTTGGATAAAGAAAAAAAAAATAGCTAAACATGAAAAATGTAAACCTTCCTCCTACGAATATTGATTACAAATTATAAAAACAATTATGAAAGTCAGGACAGGATAAAGGGAGAGGGGGCGGGAAGAGTGAAATTTTTTTTAATTAAGATACTCCATTCAAGAGTAATGAATTATATCGCTTAGATAGATTTTAATGAGAATTTTTTACATGGGAATAAAAAAGAAAAAAAAAGAAGAAAAAAAAGGAAGCTGCAATGAAGCCTTGTTTACACTACTGATAGCGTATTAATGAAGATGTTAATTATTTCGAGTGTGTTAATTATAACACTTAATTACATTTTTTTCTTTTTACACGGTCTTTTTAACAATATTTAATAACAAAAAAAAATGTAAAGGCTATTTCTTTAATCATGCTATAATCGAAACGTTCGTTTTATAAACTTTTTTTAAAGTTCTCCATGCATACTAGCTCTCTTGTCATAACACAACAATAGTTTGCGCAATGTTTAACTAATATTTTGTATATAATTTTGTATTAAAATGCATTAAAATTTAAAAAACATTAATTAAATTAATGTTGTGACGGAGAAGATTTGTTTTTCAGAACACAAAAAGAGTAGCATCCAAAGTGATATCGTCTTCAGTGGCGTAGCCAGAAAAAAAATCTGTACAAATTTATTCGCCCACTTTTTTCCCATAAGAAGTGGATGGTAGAAAGGTGGATCCAGCCACGTACAGTCCATGTACATTCTTCTTAACTGCGACCTTTGTCAAGAACGAGGTCGAGCGTGGCGCAGTGCATTGACTGGTTCTCGTTAGATCACTGAAGTCAACCTCAGTCGAGCGTGGTTAGTACTTGGATGGGTGACCGTTTCAAGTAAAAATAACGTTTCTCCCTCCCTGGGATTCGTCTCGCAATCCATCCAGTGCAGTGATGCACTTGTGTGTGGTTTTCAGGCTTTGATGGACATCACTTTGGTCCATTGATAAAAAGGTGAGGTGTCCGTCCTTGACTGAGGTTTTCCATGGTTCCCTCAGTCTCACCACAGTGAATGCTGGGACACTTAACAGGTCGTGGCCACCATCCTTTCTCTACCTCATCCCTACTTATTACCTCGCCGCGAGCTGTAGGCTTAACGTTTTTTGGTCATCTCCGTCTCTGTCCCATTTCCTAAGACTCGAGCTGTACCAATCTACAAATAGAAGTTGTATCTGCACTATAGTTTTTAATCCGAAATTACGAAACACTTTTAAATTCAATGCTCAAATTCAACTCCTATTATTATTTAGTGTAAAATTTGTTAGCAATAATTATAATTGGTCTCGAAATAATTCCAAACAAAAAAGGACATTCTTGGATCTAGATTCGTTTACCAATAAACATAAACACATGGTACTTAATTTAGAAAAAAGTTCTCACATTTACCTGCTTATATTATTTAATATTTATTTTATGCTATAATAATTAAGGGAACGCTATGTAAAGCTGTTAAGTTGGTACCTCTGACTTATCTTCTGCATATTAATAATTTAGTTATCTAACGTAGTGGCCAAATTTAATAACTAATTATAAGATATATGTTAATTAATGGCACAGTTGAGAATTTTAGTTCGAAGAAAAGAATTGGAAAGATAGATCAGAAATGTTAGTTAACACAAATTTTCTTTTAAGTATTAATTTACAAAGTTATAAATTTTATTTCGATAAAATGTGAGTTAAAGTAAGGCTTAATTAACACATGCATGCCATGTCTATTTAGAACTAACTGAATGCATTGCGTACACTATATTGTACATATATATATTGTACACTGTACAATATAATAATATATACAATTTTTACAGTTGAAATGCATTATTTAAAGGAAAAAATTTAAGTATTAAGTGTATAAACCCATTTACTGAATGCAATATTACAGAAAATATATAGCTTCATTCTCGGTTAACGCCTTGTAATCAATGTTGCAATTATCAGTAGACGTAATTCACTGTGTTTAACTGCTGCTTAACAAGTTAAATACATCACATAATCTTCCAGGGAGCATCATTGTAAGAGCTGTCGCATTATATGGTGCAAACCTATTTTGTCAATTTTGTTTTATTACACAAATACACTGCGTTGATGAAAATCATTACTTTACCTTACTTTTTTTTTTTTTTTTTTTTTTTTTATAATGCATTTTTTATTAAAAACCATTATATATCATTGCATCTCATAACAAATAAGATATATTATGTAATCGAAAAGTATTTAAAGTCTATATCTGATATTTGTTTTCATCCCTAAGAATAATTAAACAAAAAATGTTATTATTATTTTTTCGAAGTGTAATTAATGAGTTGACTTTTTAAATGAAATTAAAACAAACAAGGTAGTCACATGTGGGACACACCATATGGCATATACATAAAGCATAATGTTAGATAGTCTCCTACATTACATGCATCTTGCGTGCGAGAAGGCAAGTGGCGATAGCATACGGTTATACGTAGTAGCAGGGAGAGGGTAGGGGGGAAGTGAGGGGGTGGGAGAGGGGGAAAGAGGAGGAGACGTACTTGGCGGCGCTATGGGGCCGTGAAGCCCGTGGCAGTGGTGGCGCCCCTAATGTGCGTGAGCGTAACAGTAAAATTAAGGTGGCGAGAGAGAGAGAGAGAGAGAGAGAGAGAGAGTGAGAGAGAGAGAGAGAGAGAGAGAGAGAGAGAGAGAGAGAGAGAGAGAGAGAGAGAGAGAGAGAGAGAGAGAGAGAGAGAGAGAGATTCAAAATATAGAGAGAAATATTGCGACATGTTAAAGAGTAAAGACATTTTCAAGAAACAAAATGCATTATTATTAGTTACCATATAAGTAAAAACCATGATTTTAAAATAAAATTATTTATTCTCTTTTTTTATGATAATAATTAAATAAAAGAATGATTTTTTTTAGTAAAAGTTATCACACATTTACGTGTTTTTTTTTTTATCAACTGTCTAATTTCTAATAAAAGTAACTCTTATTATAAAATAAATTTCTTGATCTATAGTTTTGTATATTGTGTCCACTAATTACAAAGGCTTATTTTCTTATAATATTACAGATGAAAATAACCTTTATTGAAATGGTCGAAAGGGAGAGGGGGACACATAAATAGATTACTTTTATAGAGGTATATTTATATAAAACAGAATTTATTCTGTCAAAAATTGAAAACAAAAATTGTCAGTATAGAAAACTGTTTTCCATTTTTCAACTCTATGCATGCAATCGTATCATAGTATTCGTATTCATAATTCATAAAAAAAAAAATCTTAAAATAAAATATTACTACCAATTCTTCTATTAGTTTGCAGCAAAACGACAGTATATAAAGAATCCCATAACAGAATATAATAAAATAAATGTAACTAATAAGTACAGTATATATTATAGCTAAATACTGATCAAATATGCATTATATCTCCCATGCTGTTTCTAATTTTTCAAAAACCATGAAGTATTTTCTTTTCAACTCATAAAAAGCATCTTACTATAAACTTTACTATTACTATTATTATCTTCATGCAAGTCATTATTTCAAACTACTGTCAATATACCCTATCTATATGTGAAGCATTTTTATTCCGAAAACTAATAATATTGAGATTACAATTTATAAGATTTAATTATAATCTATAGTTACTAGCTATATATTTTTGTGCTTTTTTTTTATCAATAAATTGCAATGAGGAAAAGAAGGTTAAATTGACTAGTATTATGTCAGGCATGGTACGAGTAGGATTGATATCTGTTGGCCACTTGCCAAACAAGTTTACCCCCCTTCTCTCTCTCTCTCTCTCTCTCTCTCTCTCTCTCTCTCTCTCTCTCTCTCTCTCTCTCTCTCTCTCTCTCTCTCTCTCTCTCTCTCTCTCTCTCTTACTACTACGATGCTCCCAGCTGAGTCGAAGACGGCGGCTTGTAAAATATTTAGCAGCGTTGAGTGGCTCAAACTTGGTAAAGTGAGAAAGAGCTGCTTGCTCTCTGTCGTTTGGTAGAAAAGACTTAAGAAGTATATATAGGAGAGGGAGATCAAGAATTGATTTTGAAAAACCTCCTTATCTTAACGACATTTTACTTTCCTTTTCCCATCATTTTAATATTAATTAGATGAATACTTGAGTTAGTACTGTTTGTTTTAGAAAGCATAACATAATTATATAAAGTACTATATATAAGGTTTCCATCATGTAAAAAAAGATTATGTATATTGCGAATCTGATATATTATTTATAAAATACATAGACAGGCATTCAAAAATTCTTTATAAATAACTAAATTGAATGTATTAAGTAGATTTACAAGTTTACGAATGAAATTTAATATTATATTAAAGCCATTGTTATATATTAAGTAAAATATTTAAAGAGTTATTGAAAAGTTACGCACTTTAATTAATAGTAATGGTTAATTAATGGATATTTTTAGGTAGAAAAACCTACCTTGGAAAATTTCCAACTTACAATCTTGTTAATCACCGTGCCCTATGTTATTCATACGGGGAATGCTAATAAATTAATAAGAACACAAAGGGAAATTTTCCGATGGTAGATCATATGTCAAAGTTTATGCGTAATAAATAAACAAATAAAATTATATAAAAATAATTACATATAAAGGAATAAACTATACAATGCTAGGAATTATATTAATAAATTTGTCTTCCTTGCAAGTTCTATCATTCTTTACTTTGTTAGCACTCTTAGCCAACAACCTCACCCATGCAGGTGTTCCAAAACACTCTATTTTAACTGAATGTTTGGTCGTAGCAAGCACGTATGTAGACGGCGAAGTACTGGGTGGGAACAAGTAATGAAGCCAGCTCATGAGTAGTTTCATCCGTATTACATTAACACGTATTAAACACTCTTATCATCCAATAAGCTGAGCTACGTATTTAGTGACGATGCTTGTTGCATGCATACAGTATAACGGATTGAAACTTCTCAATAAAAAGCATGTGTTTAAAAAAAGCATATAATTATACGTGTAATGTGGATCAAAGAACATCATTTCAATGGATTATTAAATGATTATATTTAATAGCCTAAGTTAAAATAAACACTAATTTAACTTTAATTTAATTTCTTATCTGTACATACACAATAGCCAGAGCTATAAACCTCTGAATTCGAATTTTAATGTTATAACATGCTTAAATTTACATAATCAATTAACACTGTAAATTACGCTAGACTCTGTAAATTTACTAATTTCTTATTATTAATGCTTTGCAATGTAACACATTATAATTTATAACATGCATAGAATGAAATTTTAATATTATTATATCACATTATTATTTTATTTTTTATCTCATTTTTTTTATCAGTGATCTTGTTTTGAACTTGAATTGTATAAAATAAATTATATTTCCATTAAAATATATGAATTGCATTTTTTTTTCAATTAACTTTGCAAACAGTAGAAGTTTAATGAAGCTTTTATTGTTTTTAGTAAATTAATATTGATTAGAATGATTCCATAAATTTTGTCAATGTTTTTAAGTTAATTATTATAAACTATCCTAAATATTTCAGCAACTATATCTCTCCATACGATTGAGTTGAGTTGTGAGCTCACGGTTTTTAATTGCATTTAGTTCGATGTTAAATAGCAGGAATGCAAAATTCTCGAATCATCATAAACACGCACATCATCGTGCCAAAGAGGCGGCGTCGTGTTGCAAGAATATATCGATGTGTACCGTGGCAGTCGCCAGTTTCTAACCAGTGTGCATGTATGAACGAGTGACCCACTAATAGTTTGTATGGTATTCTTATGTTACAGAATGAAGAAGCGAAAGTTAGTAGACAATGCTCAACATCTCAGCCGAATTAACAACAATAAGGTTGGTAGCAGCAATGCTGAAATAGCTAAAAAAAGAAAAAAATTTAATGCTGATAATGCAGATTCAAAACCAGAAGAAGTCAGTGAATTATCTAATCAAGAAAAATTCTTACTAGAAACAAAAGCAGCGCTCAAAAGTCTGTCAGGAAGTTGGCCGAATTCAAATTCTGCTGAAGATCGTTATGAAAAACCAAATTTTGAAAATTTATTTGAAGAAAACTCAAAGAAATACGTTAATATTGCTCAAGTTAGCTCAACAAAGTGTAAAACTCAAACAAATAATATCAAAAATACAGAAAATTGCCCAATTAAAGATGTAGTTACTTTAAGTAGTGTTACTAGCAATCCCACCCAAGCTAAAAGGTTAATTGACAACGAAAGTGAAGATAAAGAAATTGAAACAGCCGAAGAAGAAGACGAAGAAGACGAACCCAAAGAAGAAACAGTTGAGAAAATACCTGAAAAAAATGCAACTGAGGTTCGTAAAAATGAAAATGTGATTGAAAACTTATTGAAAATTGAAAACGAATGTGAAAAGATACCAAAAACCGACAAATCAAAAGTTGATTCAAAAGAAACGAAAGAACAAAAAAATAACAAAGAATCAATTGAACCAGATTCAACTGAAGATAGATCAAAATCTTACGAAAGTTATACACCAAGTTTTCAAGATGAGAAGGCAATCAATGATGAATACTCAAATGATCGATACAATAATTATGCAGAAAAAATTGATAAACCTGAATATAATGCAGCAGATTTTTGTACAGAGCCTAAAACAGGTACTGAGACTGGAGATAAATCGGGACCATATGGTGTAGAAGCAACATTCATAGGTGGTTACGTAGATTCTACAAAACCTGTGGAAAAAATAGCAGAAATAAGTCGAAGTCCCGTATCTCCGGGAACTGGAAAAAGGTATACGATATTACAACCAGCATCAGCTGATTCAAAAGCAGCAAGTCAAATACAAGATATTGCAAAGATAGGAATATCTGTTATTTTACCTGCTAAGGAAAGTGACAGTGATTCGTCCGTCAAAATTGAGAACCACAATGAAAATTCTGGACCTCCAATGTCACCTTCGGAGAATCCATCCAGCACAAGAGGTAAGAATGATTTTCATTTGGTTCTTACATTATTACAGATCTTAGTTTACGTGTAGATTCGACTGCGGGCGGCGATCGTCTTTTGCTTTATCCCATCTAGACATACGGCTAGATATGTCTCGAAGCTAGGTGCCATAGAGTCTGTGGGTAATCTAAGATCTGTTAAACTGTATTTCACCGTCAATGCTTTCAAAAGTGCTTGGGTACATGACTAATTTTGGGCTATTCTCAAAAATTTAATAATTAGAAGAGGTCGGTGCTTTCAAAATGTTACTAGACATATCCATAAAAAATACATTATATTCCTCAGATATTACTACTGCAAATGAAATTGCACGAAATTGTTAACTTTAGTATGGATCAGATAAATAGTAGGGGGGTCATATAGAAGTAAAAAAGTTGTTATTAATTGTAATTAAGGGGATGAAATGTACACCGGGGTACTACTGAACAATTTTTGAATAAGGACTCATTGATGTGTAATATAACGGATCATATTATGTAAGAGGCATTAATTAATATAATTTGTTGTAAATTTCTTTAACAATTTATTGAAAAAAATAAGTACAATAGAATTTATATTTTAATATAAATAATACTCCACATAAGTTAAATAAGTAAGTATCTACACATTATTTAGAAAAAAATATATAGCTTTATATGTATATATTTAAAATATAAATATATATGTGCTTGCATATATATGCAATCTATAACATCCCCTCCTAATACAAAAATTCTCTACATCTAACTTGTTGGAAAAAAAAAAGCAAACCGGAAAAGAAAAGTCTGACGTCCAGACCGACAGCTAAGTTTCCGGTTAGGAAGGGCTAACTTTTTTAATAGCAATTCCGGTTAGAAGAAAAATATACCCCCGCCTGCACACTCATATTTCCTAAAGCTTTTTACTATATTTTTCTCTTTCTCTCTCTCTTTTTTTTTAAACCCTCGACGAAGAGATCTTTTTTTTCCCTCACTATATATAGAGTGGATAAAAATATTATTCAATTTTTATCAAGGTGCCATTTACGTTTTTATTCTATGAAAGAGAAACAGAAATAAACTTTAGCCATCTAATCATTTGTGTTTCAAAATAATAGAAGGTATGAATAATACGTGATTTTTGTAATTGTTTTAAAAAAATATTTGTTAATTAAAAAAAATACGAGTACGCATTGTTTTGAAACAGTAGAATTTACTATTTATTTAAACAAAAAGATATTAAATTTAAGTTAATATAAGATCTTAATAAGCTTTGTCTCTCATTTAAATTAATTATTTAATTCTTAATCAAAAAGTTTAAAAAAGTAATCTTATACAATATGTTCTTCATATATTACAATTATCACCCCAACACTCTTTTTGTCTCCGTCTAGAGATTTCTTCTTCTTATCTGTATAGATTTTTTTTTTTTTTTTTTTGCAGTCTTAATTTTTTTTAAGCTAATCTAGTTAAGTCCGAAAAATGACATTACAACGATGCCGGCATTTGCGGTTGGAGATTGCCGGTAGTTTGTTCTTTCTCTCTCCCCCTATATACAAGCTCTCTCTCTCTCTCTCTCTCTCTCCTGCTCTCTCTCTCTCCTGCTCTCTCTCTCTCCCTCTTTCTTAATCCCTTGGGGTTATCTTTGTAAGAAGTTAATTTGAAGATTTATTTTTCCTCCGAGAAAGAAGAGACTGCGAGTGTCTTGTAATTTTAAAATGACATTCCTATTTCAGTTTTTTTTATTCATTTAAAATAATGTTTTACCTAAATATAAAATATTAACCAAATAAATAATAATATTACGTATATGCTGCAAAAAAATTACAACGTAACACTAACTGGAAAAAAATTTAAATCATATGTGTAATAATTTTCTTTTCATTATTTTTTTGTCAATATTATTTTTATTTATTTTACAATGTTAGCTCACTACAGTATAATATGCCAATAGCTAGCGTAAGCATCCAAATATGACAAAAGTATTAATATATATAAGAAACTCGTATGAATATAATACGAGTGGCCATGGCCCAATTATTATTTCTTAAATAACATTTTCACTAATTTTATTTTTTTATTCAAACTTAAAATTTAATAGTTGCAATTCTTTTAAAAATCTTCAAAAATACAACCATTTTGTTATTTTGTTTTTTAAATATAAATGCTGAATTGTCAAATTAATTAGTTATTTAGCTCTTCATTTACAACCTCCTTGGAATCTCCTCTCCTAAAAAACTTTGATGTTATACATTAACACATTTTTTTATGTTGTAATTTTGGAAATTTTCCATAGCTCTACACATTCTAGTTTTATTATTTGGTCACGCACCGCTGACGTGAGGTGTTAAGCGTCTTAGTGGATTTCTAAGCTGGAGATTTTTTTTTTCCTTGAGTTGCTGGCGTTAACTAAGAGAAAGAGCAGGAAAAAGGGAAAAGCCAGGCATCCAGCTAGAGAGTGAGCAAGTAGCAACGAATAAGGCAGCAGCAGCCAGCAGTGGTATAGCATCAGGGTGGTTGGGCTTGCTTGCAGCGGGTGGGTGGATGGGTGGACCCAACTTTATCCCAACTTTTCTCGCTGCAGCTTTCTAGAAGAGTGGAAGGGAAGACAAAGTTTTGCTGAGAAGAAGTTTCAGTGCAAGAGTAGAGGGAGTTATATACAGTGACGTCATGCTGTAGTAGCTACTACACATTCATACAAGACAGCCACCATGCAACTCTATTTACAAATATAAATATTTTATATTTAGTATCATGATAGAATTATATCAAAGATTCTCTTAAAATATACATTAAAAGTGTTACATTATTCACTTTTTATACAAAGCTGTTTTATAATTAATTAAAATTACGTTGCCATAAAATGTAAAATGAAGATTAATTAAAGTAGACTAACTGATGTCAATGACCTTTATTATATTCGCAAGGTCATCGTACCAGATAGATAGAAAATGAACTGATGTACAGTACATTACACTCATGCATGCATCCAACTGGAATATTGAAGAATATTCATATTTATGTATATGTATAAATATAACAATTTCTTTTATTAATATACAGCAATTTTTAATGAAAAAATGAGCTTTTTTTAACTTTTTAACACCCTTAAAGTCACCTGCAAAACTCTGTGATGTCATGTAAATATTTAACATGCAATCATTTACATAAAGACTTACATGTCTATGACGTCGTCTTTCCTTCGATTTATTTTTTATTTATTTATTTATTTTTTTTTACTATGCATAAGTCAAAGTTTTGCAAATATGAATTAAATAAAAGCATTTCCATTGGGTTGGTTGTTCTGAGGTCATATTTCTGTCCCGGAAGAAAAAATGGCAGCCAAATAAAATGAAGAGTGTAGTCCATTAGCTTTCTTGACCTTTGGCGTTGCTCTAATGGAGTATTGTCCTCAATTTTTTTTTTATTGCAGAAATGGATAGAGGGTGCAAAGTTATGCTACCCTGATTTTTTTCAGATTTTTTTGAGACCTGGAACTATTTTTAAAAAATTATTGAAAGTCCTTTTTGTGACGTCACGCGGCGGCAAGTCCTATCTTTTTCTTAAGGAGCGGCGTCTCGTGACGTCACGAAAAGGACTTTCAATAATTTTTTAAAAATGGTTCCCGGGCTCTAAAAAATCTGAAAAAAATCAGGGTAGCATAACTTTGCACCCTCTATCCATTTCTGCAATAAAAAATTTTGAGGACAATACTCTATTGAAAATTTACGTCTTCAACTCATCCTTTACACACGTCTGAACCTAACCTTTTTATCACTAAAACACACCGTATTTCTTCTTCGCTCAAAGTAAGGATAAAATGGAGACAATATTTCTAATATTTTATGCTCAAAAAGAGGAGAAACGACATAATCTTGTCTTTTCCTCTCTTTTTTCCTCTAAAATGGTGCAAAATAGGAGGGAATTAAACGAGGAGAAATAGCGAATAAAAGATGAAATTTGTGTACACGAAACATTTAATTGAAGAGTGTGAAAATACTTAATTTAAAAATACATTACTGGTGGTTCTATTAATTTTGATAACCATAACATCAAATACTCATTCGAATGCTCTTTTTTTCTCGCAGTATTTAACAAAATAACGACTGAACTGACCTCTGCTGCTTTAAAAAAGAAATATACAATTAAGAACGTAATTATGATAATTATAATATGTTCTATGCTGAGATGCCCTTTGATGGGCGTCCTAGCTTAGGGTTAGCTACCCCAACAGTGACAATGTCACCCTAGATTATAAGTATCGTATAAACCACGATTTTGATATAATCATAGACATATGTACTGTACCGACGGGGGTGTAAGGAGCTTCTAAATTGTAAACATAGTGCAGTTTGATATGCTATGTTTGGAAGAAAATCGCCGGTTAGGTCGGTGAGGAGATGACAGATACGTTGACTCATAAAAACATTGCAACATATGTGTAACTGTGAAAGTTTCAAGCAGCACGCAGAAGTTGAATCATTACGCCCCTGTCAGTACATGCAGCAGAAGATCTACAATTGCAGCAAAAATTGGTTACGACATTTAGGTTGACGAACATGTATAAATCGATCATTGGATAGCAGCACATAAATATAAATTGGTCTTGAGATGAGTGGACTACGTATAATAAAGTTCATGTTTTGAGCTTCTGGATTGTTTGTTCCCTTTTCAAGTGACCACTATCGATATATTGATTATAGTCCTTTGCAAAACTATATTTCATTCTTCAATCGATTTAATTATATTCCTTCAAAACACATGTTATATTAACCCTAAAAATCCATATTTAATGTTTGTGCTTTAAAACAATTGACTTACCATGGGGCTTTATAAAATATAAATTATTCTGTAGTTTCCCGAATTGCATGCTATAGAAATGCAGAATTATTTAAACATGAAAAATAAACAACCATTATTTGTTTTATGTCACCATATATAAATATAATGCGTTTAATTAATACCTTAATAATAATTGTTGATACCTTATACAATTCAGTATTATATAATGTATGTATACAGCTTCATTATTATATAAAATTTATTAAATTGTATTTTTTTTTTAATTGTATTGTTTGAAAATTTTATTTTTAGAATTTACATTATACACAAACTAGAAAGCAATATACCAAAACAAAACAATAATAGAATTTTATTATTTGATTAAGTAAATATTATTTTAAAAACAAACAAACGTTAAACAAACTAAATTGAAATGAATAGAATAAAAATAATATCACCATCAGTTACAGATTAAATATTAATAATTCAAAACGTTTTTTAGTGGATTGTTATACAGAAGCAAGCGCTCGTGGTTTTGAATGAGCTATATATGTGGGTGTCGTATTATATAGAGAGCCAGAACGGTTGACGCGAAAGCAAAACGTACAAGAGTGGGACAGCGGCGAGATAAAAAAAAAATAAAAAAAAAAACGGTGTTTGCTCGCGGGCATTTTCACTTTAACGCACGGCACGCGACCCCGTCCCGTGACATACACACACTGTCGCTACAACCCTCACATATATGCCTTACCCCTGTTGCTCTCCACTGTCTGTCCTTTATATATACAGTTAAGTTTGGCTGCTGCTAGGCCGGTTGTCTACTTGTAGGGGTGATAACAAATGTGGAGCGGAAGCCGAGGGGCGTGAGAATGGGCGGGGTAATTGCTTGTTGAAACGTCCAGCACACGGGGGTGTAGAAAGAGAGAGAACTATAGTAGTAGGTTTCCCGCCATTCTCACACTGATTTGTTACTTTGATAGGGTTAAAAAAAAAGACAAAATACTTCCATGTATTTTTTTTTTTATTTTAATCTTGTAAATCAATTTGTTAATAATTTAATAACATGTTTGATGTTTAATTTATTTTACTTTTTTTAAAATTAATATTCGTATGAGAGGTATAATTTCAAAAAGAATAACATGATTTGTTTGTTATTATTATAGTTCAGTAACTACCTTTTTTATTATTTCAATTCTTAATTGACACTTGTGATGAATGAATTAAACATGATCTTCTTTGAGATTTTAGATGAAGTTGATTACGCTTTTCAGTATTTTTTTTATTGATAGTATTTAAATTCAAAATGTAATTAATTTGTAATTAATTTAAATAAATAGTGTATTTTTTTTAAATAGTTTTGTATTTCTTCGATTTTGAGATTTATGAGTGGCTATATTATAATTTATAGCAAATATTATAATTGTATTATTTTCATTGGACGAATAGAAATAAATAAAAGCATTGCTTTTCGGAATGCCTCCATTCAAATTTTATATTCAACAAATTTTGGTAGTTAGCAGCTACTAACTGAAAAAAATAATAAAAACGTCCTTAATTCATGAAAGGTCAATGTTGCATAAAACTATAGTCCAGCAAGCGAGAGTTGGACCACGGAAATGACGTAATTTCGGTAGTTTTTGCTTCCGGTTGCCATGGTATAACCCGCAATCGGAAGTTCCCGTACGTCATTTCCGGCAATTTTTATGGTCCAACTCTCGCTTGCTGGACTATACCAGTAATTCAATTAGTTAAGGAATAATTTGGATTTGAAATTAATTTTGAAAATACACCAATCATTGCAAATATGTACTAAGATCATTTTATTAATTTTTATTTGAACCTTTAGAGCAGAGAATATTTCTTTAATAATAATGTTTTAGCAGCTAGGCATTTGAAAGAATTACTCAAAATTATCCTTAGTTTACTTTCAATGACTAGAAAGGTCAGCTGCATTTAAAAAAAAAAAAACATACTAGAATGCGTCTAGTAAATTTACAAAGAAAAACTATATTTGAATTATAAAATAGAAATTAACTTTTATTGCGACGAGTTTAGGCAAGCCTATTCTTACACCAAACCGCCAACAATTAAGATTATGCTACTAAAACAAGAGGACTAAACTTTTTGATATCTCTTTTTTTATCGCAATTTAAATACCCTTTTGCATCTGGTAGTCTATCATAATTCAAATCACAAACTATCACTACATTCACATGATGGCGTATAAATATAAATACTGCATTTTGGGAAATATTTACGGATGCTGCAAAATTTACTTTACCGAATAAATTGTATTTAATGACTGGGATATTATCCGCGATTTACGAAGAAGTTTTCCAGAAAATTATTCAGGTTTCTCTAAACCTTGGTTAGTGCCATTAATTTAGGCTGTCACTAAATATAATTAGTTAAAAACCTGAATAACCTTCTTAGTAAATCACTGCATATTATATTTTTTCTAAAGATTCTAAACATATTAATTTCTTATATACACATTTTTTTCTGTATAAGATAACACCAGTGCAAATTTAATCTGAATTAGACTGGATAATTTCAACTATATCCCGCCTTAATACTATTATCTTTGTTCCTCAGAGGGTAGCAAATGCCCCACCCCAGGTTGTACTGGACTTGGCCATGTTACAGGTCTATACTCGCACCACAGAAGGTAAATATATCCAGTCAATTTATTAAATTTATTTTAAAATTATAAATTATTTGTTTTGATATGTTCTCATGTTTATAGCCTATCGGGTTGTCCTAGGAAAGACAAAGTTACTCCAGAAAGTAAGTAAAAATATAATAATAAATAAAATAATAACTTCTTCAATTACGTATATATATATATATTATATTACATTTTTTTACTATATATTATAAAATTTGCATATTTTTTTTACAGTTCTGGCAATGCATGAAACAATATTAAAATGCCCAACTCCTGGTTGCAATGGAAGAGGTCATGTATCGACCAATAGAAACACACATCGTAGTCTATCTGGATGCCCATTGGCTGCAGCTACTAAACATGCATCCCGTGAGAAAACGAAATTAACATCAATGTCTTCACGTAATAGTAAGTTATTTTACTAAAACCCAAAACGTACACATACATAATACCATTATATATATATATCTACTCCTTAGCTAGAACTGTATTACAGAGCATATAATACGCATTCAAAGTTTAAAACCAATCCTATTTAGATTCGAACTTATAACTACGTATACATTATAAACTACTACTATACAGGTCAATGAGATGCATACGTTTTGTATATATACACGAAAGTTGTGTGACGATAAACTTTACATATACATATAAACACATCATGAAAATAAACTTCACCAGACACGTAGTAAAAGTTTTACCTTGTCAATTTACCTTTCTACATCTTTTACAGCATCCAATTAACGTGGTTAGTTATAAGTTATTATTAAAAAAATATATTTTCATTTTTTTTTTTAGTTTTATCAAGTTAAAATTCAGTTTATTGCAGTTAGTTATAAAAATGTATTAAAAAAAAATATTTTCTCAGGTTCGCACTCCGGTGACTACTCGTCGATGTCATTCGCAGCTAAAGGAATCAGCCCGTGCAGTCAGAGTCCCAACTCGCAGAACTCTAGCGATGTGAAGCCTTGCTACACTTTACTTCAACAGTCCAACAGTGTCACAAAGTCACCGCTGTGTAGCTCAGCTCCTTCACCATCGCATGATTTTGCGGCTCAGTCGCCTTACTACAAACAGCTGGGTGAGTAATTAAAATTATTTTAATGAGCTCTAAAATATATATAGAATCGATTGATAGTTAAAGAAAAGACTATTCATTAATTTATTTGTTTTAAATGTGTAAATTTATAATTCTTTTGCAGATTTAAAAAATAAAATTCTTGTAATGATCGCAGTTTGATTCATTTTCTAAAACATTAAAACAATTAACTGAATTGTGTTAAAACATAAATCAATAATATCAGGTAAAGAAGGATTGCTGGAATATTTGAAGTGTATGACGGTTCACCAATAAGATTTAACCTTATTGAATATTTTAATATTTTTACATATTGAGTAATTTATATCTGGTGTACCTTAAGACAAAAGCATTAGACACGTGAAAAATTTACCTTGGGCAAATAATACACACAGGTAACTGAGAAAGAGGCAGTTATGTAAAACGATCACCGAATTGTGGAAATCATAAATTAATTACCAAAAGATATAACTTGGAGCTCTCTTTATTTCTTTAGCATTACTCTTTAATTAATTCGATACAAAAATCTTAACATCATTTAAGCAACTCTTACGTATTTATTTCACACCAATGTGATATTATAATATTATTATTATTTTTTACAGGCGTTCCTTGCACTCCACCAATAAAACCAAAATTAAATGAAGAATCTTCTACAACAGATGAAAGACGATATTTAAAATCTGAAGATAGTGGATTGGCTTCTAATTCAAGTAACGAGATTGATAATTCTGGAAAGTTATTGGTTCCCAAATCTGAGTCTGCAGCTGGTGTTGCTACTTGTCGTATGTATGAGTATCAAGATTCGAATTCTTCGAGCAGCGGCATTGAGCCTGCTGGACCGGGGCATGGAGGACCAAGTCATGGTCCGGGTCCCCCTGGAAGTAGCAGCAGTCATTACCCCAGCATGCCCCCTAGCATGGAGGACCAAGCGCGGTACGAAAGCGAGATGTACCGCTATCATGGTTATCATGACCGAGCCGCAGCCGCTGCATACGATCAGAGCTCGGCGGCAGCGGCAGCAGCGGCAGCAGCGGCAGCAGCGGCAGCAGCGGCGGCAGCGATGTATGATCAGCGGGCAGCAATGTATAGCTACCCAGATATGAACCACGTAAGCACAAATCTCAAAGTTAAGGTAGAGATAATGCCGAACAGCTGTTTGATATACTCTCCTTTGATTAACATGTAAACCTTAGCAAATTCACAAAAATTCTAAATTTTTTGAGAGACAGATATTAGTGCCTAAAAGCCATTTAAAAATTTTCAAAACAATTTAACGAGCTGATTTTTTTAATTTTTTTTTTTTTTTTTTTTTTTTTTTTTTTTAAATTTTCAGCATAGGGCTTTTCCATGGAGAGACAAACTAAGAACTTAATTTAAAAAAATCGGCTCGTTAAACTTTTTTTTATATGGCTTTAAGGCACTAATATCTGGCTCTCAAAAATATTTCAGAATTTTTGTCAATTTACTAAGGTTTACATTGCATGTTAATCAAATGAAAGTACGTCGAACAGCTGTTCGGCGTTATCTCTATCTTAATTATGATTCTTGATTGGAAGATATCTAGGTTTTCACTATACAACTGTCACTACGTAGATGTACACATGACGGTGTTTAATACGGATCCGTTGACGACGGATAATGTTATTCTTATGAGGCATCGTTAACGGATACGTACACCTTCATGTAAACGTAGTGTGTGATTAGTTTATTATGACACTAACCACATGTATGATTAGTGAGAAACTTGGATATTACGTGAATCATATTTATCAAATATAACAAATGATGATTAAATGACTTTTCTATTACTTTGCTTTCTGTACGATGTATATAAGCTAATTTTTTGTTTTATTTCAAAGGTTCCGCCGAATTATGATAATCAACCCCAAAGTTCACTTAATATTGTGAAAGACAGCGAAAATCAGATATCCTCTTCAAATTTATACCAAAGGTAAGATAATATTAATTATAACATATCATGTCAATTATATATTCAGATCATATAATGTTGATACTATTAATTCATCAATATTATTTCTTGAAACGTTTTGAACAAGTCAACTGTATAATATAATCGCCATCGAAAAAAGTGTAAATTAAAATTAATCAATCTTGTTTATATATTATTTTTGTTTATCAATTAAGGTCGGTCTATCCTTACGAGGACTCGAACGCGGCGAGCATGGCGAATCAAATGCCACCGTCTTCTTGTCCCACCCTCAACCCCTTCAGTTCTGCAATCAACCTCTCGAGGAAGACCGACGATTCCCCTTTATCAATCAGCAGGAACCAGACACAGATTTCACCTGGTGGCTCGGTCATTGACCTTTCCACCTCCAGTGTAACTTCTAACAGCCCCCACGTAAGTATAAACATACACTAAACTATATTATATGCTAGTTAATAATTGGGTTTACAAGTCTTAAACTTTCAGATCTAATATACAGAACTACTTGCTGATTCGTGTATATATGAGTGAGTGAGTTGTTTGTCGCTGCTATTGGTCAAAAGGTTTGCTTGGGAAAACTTTTAAGTGTGGAAAATTACCAGGAAAGTTGTTGCGTAACCTCTCTATAGCTCGATCAGTGTTCAGAACTCAAGCTTGTTTTCAGTATTATGTATGTTAATTGAGTATAATTATATTAATTTACTTACAAATATATTCAAAATCAAACAAAATTCTGTATATATTTGGATAGCAACATTTGTTTAAGCTACTTTATGGTCAATATTTGTTTGATTGAACTAACTTTGAAAGAAAACAGGTTGGAAAATTTAATTAGTATGAAGGACATTAATACAATAAATTTTATAAAAGTTATTATTCTAATTCTTATAAGAACACAATATATCAAGCTTCTGGTTAAATAAGATTGAATCTATAATGTAATTAATGTACAAGTCAAATACACAATAAGAACCAAATAGTGTAATTCTGTTTGAATATATTTATTTAGTGACACGCAATTTTCCCAATTTGCTATTCTTAATTTCAAACACTTTAATTTTAGTATTTAACAATAGATATTTGGTGAACAGGTTGTAATTATGTTAAAAATGTATGCAAACGTATAATCAAAATGAAAACATTTATGAGAATACAAAAAATTTGTAATATTTGACAACTATTTCATCATACAGTATATAAAAATGTTAACTACTCCCAAGCCCTGAAAAATTTGAAAACCCAGTAAACGTTGAATAAATTACTAATCTCTATATTGACTATATTCAGAGCTTGTTTTCTTGTTGATCGATTATACCTTAAATCGTGAGAAATAAAAACGAAAAAGATTGTGAGATGGAATCAATGACTAAAGAATATAATAGAACCTATCAGTAAACCTTTACCAACGTAAATAATTTGTGACAAATCAGATTGAATGAATTTAAATTTGATTTCGCCCAGAGACCTGCCGTTTTAATTATGACCAGAAAATTGACATAATTTTCAGAAGGTTCACAGTTTTCCAAAAACCCCCGTGATTCTTCTGAAATTTGGTCATAAGACATGGATAGTCTCTTATTTAAATCACATGATATGTAATATTTACAATAATGATGTATATTTTGTACATACTCCAGACTCCCCAGTACTTGAACCAGTCAACGGCCAGCATGAGTCCCCACTTGAACAACGGTGGTGGACTTCGCTCACGAGCCCTCGTGTCCGAGGGCTCGATGGCTACAGCTGCGAGTCCAAACCTGAGCAACCAATCAGCACCAGTTGCCAGCCCTCAGGTGCACACGCTCGATCTCAGCGTCAACAGAGGCAGCGAAAGGTGAGAGTTAACGACGTACATTATGCATGATACGATTGATTGATTTGTGGCAATTGACACATTTTGGTCATGTATATTGTGCATGCTACATTTGAACTAATTTGATATTCCCTCCAAAACTGTAAATTTTTCATTCAATTTTAAAATTTATCAGCGGGTTTTGCAGTGAAATCGCAACATTAAAATATGAATGACAGAAAATTAAAATTTTCCACTACTTCCGGAGGGAATATTTTATAAATTAAACTCTAATTGTTTTGTCAGATGTATTTGACCCAAGACGTTTTAGCTTCACAATGCTTCAAATTTTCTAATATTTATATAATTACAAACATGTTATACAATGCAAAAAATTATTAAAAATATATCACTCACTATCATATGAACTGTCATTAAAGTTAAAAGTAATTTAATTTTGTTTCGAAGTCAGATATGTTCACAATGTTTTAGATATTATTAGAAAAAGTTAAATTAAATAAATCATAAAATAAGTTTTTCTTACTCTTCTTTTCCACTTCATGCATTAAAAATACGAGTACGCTTAATATGCGTAAATTAAGCCTTTCAGGAGAACGAGATTTGAACTCAAACATGGACGTCTGATATTTCCCAGAGTAATTTAAATTTATTATTATTAATTCATTATCTAACTGAATCATTTAGAGTATTTTCTCCAAAACGGAGTTGCATTTGAACTTAATTATTTGATAGCGTTTGTAATTTAGACAACTTCACTTTATTGCTTTTTGCTTCAATTGTCTAAAACAAATTGAAAATGCGTAAAAGAAATAAGCATAGAACGCATTTTCAATTAAATTAAAGCTTACAGGTGGTTTAACAAAATCAGTTTTTTTTTCCTTTGCTATTGCGGTAAATTCTTTCGGTAAATTTCTTTCTTTTTTTTTTTTTTTTTTTTTTTTCTTCCAAGACACTGAAAGCTAACTTGAGTGTGTAGAACAAATATTTTTCTGTGCTGTAGAGCAAACAAAGCCGTAGGCAGCTAAACCTTTAGAAATCCGAAACCCACCCACTCCTTATATTGCAAGGAATAGAAAGAGACCTGTGCTTCTCTTATGGCTGTTTGATCTTTTAATTACGAACTCTTTGTTTATACTATCGGAGATCAAACGGAAGTGAAAAATAAAAGTAAGAAAATACGATTGATAATTGATAGTTATATATTTGCCTTCAAGAAGAATTTCAGAAAATAGGGAGAGAAGTTTTTTAATACAAAATTTATAGTAAATTTTAAAAATTCACAAATTTTTTTGCTTATAAGTTATAACACAAATCAAGCACTGTAAAGATGTACAATAATTTTTTATTTTTTATTATGGATCTGTTCATAAACCCTGCTCGGTGTAAACCTTGCCCCCAAATTCTTATACCAGCTCAGAGCATGGGGTAGGGAGTGCAGTGCAGATGACGTCACGATTTTTGTTCGCCACCTTGCTCAGAGTACACCGAGCAGCTAGGGTTTACGAACAGACTTAATAGCTGAATGAACTGTTATTTTTTTGTAGTTTTTTAATTGCCATTAATAATTTAAAATAATTAAATTAAAAAATATCACAAGAAGCAATACATAGTTTTGTATTTGGATGAAGGTACAAATTAAATTGAAGTTTGATTGAAATCGGTATAGCTTTGTAAAGTTTACTATAAGTTTTAAAAATTCTTACGCGTACATAAATTTGCATGAATTAGAGAAATGTAAATGACAGTGACATATATAATAGTGTTTTCTGTGACTTAAGTTTTACACAAATAATTCACGCTAAAATAATGATATATCTGGATTTGACGCAAGTATATAGAAATATAGTAAGTACAATGAAAATACTTAAACTTTAATGAGAGTACGTGATATAAAAGAAATAATAATGTAAACCAGAATTAGAATTTAAATTAACATTGTATAAATTGTATTCATTTCCATAATATTTGGAATTGGAAATCTTGTAATAAGCAAATAACACAATTTTGTTCATCTTTGCAATGTCATTATTACTGACTATGGTTGATTTTTTGTTCAAATTGTGAAAATACTTATCACATGATTTCAAAGTCGTTTACAACTCTTTATTTAACGAAAAAAATGACTACAATTTTTTAAACAGTGACGCTCATAAAAAAAAAAAAACGCAATTATTTCTAACATAATATAATGAGAAACAAAACCATTTGATATGTTCTGTTCAATTATAATGTATTACAGAAACATTTTGTTTTTGTCCATTACATTACTTGTAAACTGAAACATCTTGGGTCTAAAGAGCCTTATTTGGATAGGCTCTTTAATTGGGTCTAAAAAGCATGAAAAAGTATTTAGTACCACTTAATATGCAGTGCAAATAATTGAGTATTATAACTTTAGCAGTTAAACTGCAAAGAAAATAATGTCGTATGCGGGGATATTTTCATAGAGTTCAATCTTTGTACACCTCGGGATACCCTGAAATTTACCACTGCTTTATTTTTGTGGGCGTTGTCTATGTAGAAGTGTGATGAACTAGAACGACTTTGTTATGGCTGGACTCTATAGACTGAGTGCTCTTCTTTCGTCCCAAAAATTTCTAAATCTGTAAAAATTGCCTCCTGGAGCAAATTATGCAAGAGCAAAGTTCGTGCTGTTCCTAGGTGTACGTACTTTGTCTTTTATGTAATTGAAAGAAAACCAATTAATGTTTTTTTTTAAATATAGTATATACAGACGCTTCTGATATTACAACTTTGGGTCCATCAAAAGTCTTATTGCATGAAAATGTTTTTGTTCACGTTTTTTTTTAAACGTGTTTGTCTGTACTAGTATTACGTAATTATTTAGTTTCTAGAGTACCGAAAGCTTTTGTCTTGAGGTATTGCGCTGTGTCACGGCCCGGTAGAAGCGCGCTTGCATGCGCCGCCGTCCGTCTGTCCGTGCACTAGCTACTGCTCTGCAACCCTCTAGTCTGCAGTGTGTTTGTGACGCTCGAGTTTGGCGTGCGCAGCCCGCTATACTCGGCGGAGAGTGCGGCCGCGGCTGCCGGTATGCAGGGCGCGCACCCGCCCGCTGCTCGTCGCTTCCTCTCACCAGAGGAACAGACAGAACCCGTTGACTTTTCTACCGCCAATGAACCCGTCAACTTCAGCGGCAGCCGTTTGGTGGCGCTACCTCCCGGCTATACGTACAGCCGCGCCTCCACTCCTGAGTCTCAACAAGCGTACCTCGAGTACCGGGACAACCCCGCTGCAGCAGCAGCAGCAGCCGGTACGTTCTAAATAGCTACAAAAACATGTACCTCTACAATTAAAGCAATTTTAATACGAGTCAAATTAAAATTGCAAGTCAATAAAATTACAATATCGCATTTGTTTATTGTATTTTTTTTTATAAAAGTATGTTTAATTATAACGAGCTTCAAATATTCAATGGACTACGTTAATTAAACATAACACGTAATTTTATTTATTTATTTTTAATTTGAAAATTTTAAGTGTGCAGCTATATAAAACGGTCATGATAGGATCATTGGAGGTCCAATTCTTAATAATTTCTTATTCCAATATTATAATACGCATTTTTAAACAACAATTGGTTTAAAACTTGTAATTTTACTGCATGTGAATAAATAATAATAATAAAATCGTGGTTATTATGGAAGCGGGATTTCGGCCAAAATGGCCCACTTTCTTCCATCCAATCTCCTGTGAATGACATCTCTATCACATAATTATATGCCATAAATCATGCCAAATTAGCATTGGCATCTACATTTATTTTGAAAATAGAGCAAATAAATATTCAAAGCCATATGCACCTAAGTTTAGAAATTGACTTTTATTAAAAAGTGGATATGTCTCTTTCTATCTGTACGGTATAAACGACTCATATACACAAAGTATATTTATTTACAATTGAATTTCTGTATAATAGCTGGTACAGCTAACGTTGCTTCTAACCTCCAAAGTTATCCAATTAACAGTAATTGATACACATATGAATACAAGATGCTAATTTAAGCATGAGATAATATGTACTAGTTCTAAATTATGATTTCCATAAAGTAATGAATTCCATTTATTACGTCTTATATGTCATCTCGTCAAAAATTACTCAAATGCTTAAAATACATTTAATGTTATTATTTTTTGTTGTAAAACATTACTCGTAAAAATATTAAAATTATACAGTCACGAACATCAAATTTATGAAAGCATTATTCCATTTGTAATAGAATTTTAATTTTCATGTTTCATTCATTCAAAATCTACAAAGCATAAAGTACTTAACAATTTTCAATATGTAAAAAAAAAAAAATAAATAAAAAAAAAAATAAAACTTGGGGGAACTTGTCAAGAGGACTGAAAGGACTTTGCATGGCTTTTTAACTTTACGAGAGTCTATGTACTTAATTCAAAATGAGTTTCACATTATTGTTACATATATATTACATGAGAGTATTATTCAAATCGGTTATTTTACAATTAAGAAAACAAGACATAAACTTTAAACAATTTTGAAGTACATTTTATGCATAAAATATTATATTTTACATACAGTGCAAAGCAAATAAAATAAATTGTTAAAAAAGGGTCTTAAATGTGCACTGAACGTTATTTAGTGAGTAATAATTTTAAGAACTCTTTTATTTTTTACAGTAATAATTATATAATTTGGGACACATAAAGTTAAAATATATAATAATTATAATATATTACCTATAACTTTAATTACTTAAATACTAGCTGATGATCGATAGTTGATAATATAGGAGCGATCGATTCACAAAACATCATATACAGAAATATATTCGTGCAGATTTCTTGCTATAAACGACAACTTTTCTTTTTAACTGTCGCTAACCATTATAGTAATGGTTAAATATGTAACCGACAGGGTTAAATATGTAACCTTGGCTGGTACAAAATTCTGTATTAAATATAACAATAAAAAAAAAAAAAAAAAAAAGTAAGGTCAAATCTCGTATCTTTATTGTGAATAGTTCCCAATGATGAAAAAAGTGTGGATTTAATTTAATTCATGGTGAGAGAAGGTCAGAGAAGGTTAATATTCATTAACTTCTCACTTTTTAATTAAATTTAAAATCACTCATTTAAAAAAGTATTGAGTTCAATTCTACACATTTTTTTTCTCATGTGTTAAGAGTGGGCCTGAAATCTTACAACTAGCCGAGTACATTTTACTTATTTTTTGTATGATAAATCGCTATTATAACTCCCAGGTTACAGTACAAATTCGTATGGATGGCAAAATACAACAATTCAATAAATTAAAATTTCGCTTCATAGTTTAAGTTATAACGTTATATAATTCCCACTTATAAAACATTGTAAAACATCATTACATATTTTTTTTTCCAACGGAATTTAAACTATTTCACTTAACTCGCATTTAAAAAAATTATCGAGAAAATAAGAGCAACTCTGAGCTTCAGTTATGAAAACCAACAAATTAGAATAATAAAAAAGAGAGAGAGAGAGAGAGAGAGAAGCAGAAAAAAAAATAGAAAGGTTTTTGTGGAAGGGAAAGAGTAGAAAGGGGAGGGCGCGGGAGGAGGGGGGGGGGTAAAAAAAATTTCATTAGACTCTCTACCTTGTTTTGTGGTCAAAACTTTTTAAAAATTTTATTACCGAACCATACTACTGTGTTAAAAAAAGTCCATTTTAAACCCTGAGGGTATTTGAGAATTATATATAACCTATACCACATGCAGCAGCAGCAGTAGCAGCAGTACATAACATGGCATGGGGGTGGGGGATGCTGGGAGGTGGTAGCGCGAGCGGACATATAATATGAATATTTTGTTGGGTATAAATTTATATATCTTACTATATATATACGTACAGAAACCACACACGCACACATATATACATATACAAAAAATATTATTATTATAATAATAATGCAGAACCTTATTCGTATCTCATAAAAATATACGTCATCGAGGCTGGTATGTTTCAGTATCAACGTTAACAAAATTGTGTTCAAGGGAGGGGGCGAGGTAGAAAAATATAACAATGTTTTAAAAAATTAGGGGATAATTATTTCATTTTTTTAATTATAATAAGCATTGATTGATTAAGAATATATTCTGCGTACCTCTTACTTATAAATTTAAGCTAACATGACACACAAAACGTATAAGTTATACGTGGTATAATATTATAGCTGTCGTAACTTATAGATCGATTGGAATGGAGTATATCATGCAAACGAATAAAAACACCTCTGCTATATTTTATTTAATATTTTTTTTGTACTCATTTTTCTATAAACTATAAAATAAATATCCTCATCTAGCTATTTTATAGCGCTCTTTCATATTATAAAATTTACAATTTCAAATTGTGCAAATATTGATCAGAGCATTAACTATATTATTTGTTTTCTTAATAAATACTTCCACGACATGACATGACCATGTATTTATTGTTGTATATTAATATAAGGGGATTATTCACGAAGATCTTTGCATCAATTTAAAATTTTATGAGAAATTTCATTACGAAATCAGCTAAATCTATGACATTATAATGTTATAGTAACTAAAATTGTTGTGATAAAGGATTGTGAAAAAGACATGGATTTTATAGTGAGTGGACGCGATTTACGAAGGAGTTATCCAGAAAGATTGTCACTAACCATGCACGGTTAGTGTATAATTGAGTTATGGGTGATGCGCAGTGAGGTTCAAGCATGGGCTTTTCTAAACCTCGCAGCAGGAAAAATATTTTCTATTATTCTATTTTTAGGCCAACGCTATAGCATTGAGAAACCTGGTTATTTTTGTGAATTGCATTTACTATAATATGTTAGATTTTAGAGGCGAAAGAAGTCAGGCTGACTGAAGACAATACTTGAAATTTTACTTTCACTAAAGTACGATCAATGAAGACAGTCCTGCTCTTATCAATAAAAACGAAGGTCTTGAGAACATTCTCGATTATTTCTTCGACTTATTCCAATCAAAATTGTTATTAGGCTCTGAAGTTAGGTTCAGAAGTTGTCTGGAAAAGTCATTTACCTTTATCAGTTACCTACATGATAGATAAAGAGAACTCGCATTAAAAATTACTGATTCATGGTTTATAATTGACAATGCATACAGCTGATATCGGGTATAATTTTCATAGATGTGAGAGTGGCGTTTAAAAATAATTGTTTTTTATTTGAAGCTTCTCTCACATCCTCACACAAAACGAGCAGTTCTCTCCGCTCACATACATATGAGCACCGGGGGAAATATTTCATTATTGGCCGCGTGTTAAAAATGTACGGGCCAGCTCTCAGGGGACCTAGAGAAAGGGAGACACGAGAGAAAGAAAGTACAATCGCGGACACAATATTTGGTAATACATTATTGACAATTGTCGATTGTCGTATATAAGAGTGAATTATTTTTTGCTATCAATCATATATATGGTAATTATTAATTAATGTATATGACATTTTATTGAATTGCATAAAATAATTTTAAATTAAATTCTAACTTAAATAGTATATCTTTACTTAATTTAGTAAAATTTATCTTATAATGAATATTAAATTAATTAATTATAATTTTAATTTATAGCAAATATAATATTCAATAAATCAATAAAAATACCATTATCTTACTTTTTTCATTTGCATAATTCCTTTCTTTATATAATTCGACGCATAAAGGTGGATTCAGATGGCGACAACGGCGATGCGACGCGATTTTCTCACACAAGCTGTGATATCCTATGCGGTGAGCGAATTCGCCAGGTTGCAGCAGCGAAATCGCGTTAATTGCAATGCTCTTTTTTTTAATCGCCAAATATGGCCGCCAATGGATGTTACAGCAAGTGCGCATTATTCGCGTCGTGTCGCTTGGTAAAAATCGCCATGTGTATCCACCTTAATGCGTGCAAATATACCTAATATAAGTGTGTCTTAAATATTAATAGTTATAACTGGTTTTGAAAAACACTGAATTTTAATAAATTGGTATCATACGTGCGCGTATATATACTCTCAGCATTTTAAAGCCTCATCCAATCTTACATCATTCAAATATATATATATATATATATATATATATATATATATATATATATATATATATAATATCAGAATTATCAAAACTATTGATCTGCCCTACTGCAAAATAAAGGTTTTACAACTATTTTAGTAGACTGTATAGTTACATTTTAATTGAAATTTTAGTCTTTTCATCAACAGCACACTTAATATTTATATAAATGGAGTGAATTTGTTGTTCCACTAAATTGTCTTGAGACTATCGAGAAATAATCACCAATGATTTTTTGTAGGTTGAGAATCAAATTATGACTCCTTTTTTTCTATAATTCCTTGTAAAAAGGAATTAATTTAAATTTATTACAAGTTAATACAAGTATAATTCCTATGTTGAATTTGAGTAATGGACAACATACATGAAAAAAATTTATTGCAGAAATGAATAGAGGGTACCAAATTATGCTACTCCGAATTTTTTCAGATTTTTTTGAGACCTGGAACTATTTTTTAATAATTATTGAAAGTCCTGTGATTTCAGTTGGCACCCCTGAATTCTTAATAAAAAAGATAGAGACTGGACGCCTATTGACGCCTCCAGGGGGCGTGGCCGCACTTAAATTAATTATTTAAAAATAGTTCTGGGTTTCAAAAAAATCTGAAAAAATTCAGAGTAGCATAATTTGGTACCCTCTATTCATTTCTGCAATAAATATTTTTCATGTATATTGTCCATTCAGTATAAAAAAAAGTATATTTAATTACACAATAAATTAAACTAGTTTCATTTTATTATAATAAAGCATAGAATTATCATATTTCTAAAAATATGATTTTCGAAATGTAAAAATATAAGCTACACATTGAACCCTATACGATTGTCACAAAACGATTTTAAGAGGTGTAATATTTCTGTATTTTTCCTATACAATTTATTATAATAAAATAAAACTATAGTATAATATTGTGTGATTAAGTAAACTTTATTATTAAACACTGAATTACTCAAATTCAACATAGGAATTATACTTGTATTAACTTATAATGTGTAATTGCTTTTAACAATTTTTTTACCTTTATCTTTATAGCAAACAAAGGCGTCAAAATATTAAATTAAAATTAATTACTTTTCTTTTCAGGCTTATCATCTGGCTACATAAGTCCTCATTACTCTTCGGTGGTTCCAACTTCAGAATATTCGGCTTATAATCCATACTATCCATGCAACACAGGCAATATTGCAAGCTCTCCATATGCAAATTACCATACGAATGCTAATGCTAGTTATGCCAATTGCATTCCTCAAGCTAATGGTTCATATTCTACTATGCTACCAGCTTCTACTACCAATTCTGTGAATGGAAATAATAATGGAGATGGCATGAAACAAAAAGATGATATTGGGTAAGTGTAATATTTTATATTTTTGAAATTATTTTCTTATTATATATATTTTTAATTTATACCATACCTTAAGAGCACTTAGTAACATATAACCATAGCATTTTTTTAAATTAGATTTTATTTTATATTTTAAATTTTTTTAGGGCATGAATATAGTAAATTATTGCTTCAATAACTTAATTTAATAGAAATTTTAATAATAATTAGGCTCGGAATTATCAATTAGTTAAGCTTATATTAATACTCAAGTGACAGTATCTGTAAAAGAGACTTCTCTGTGTATAGCTTCGAAGGGTTGGCTATTACCGGTAGTAATATTTAGTAAGAATCCTTCAAGTTTAAGGCAAGTGCGATCAGAACTGCGCTGGTAAATAATTCTTACGATCATATAGCTCCCCACAGGTATAAAATTATAGCTCTCGATCTGGTAGTTCTTCTTTGCATGTCGTGTAGCGTGTCAGTCATGACTATAATATTCATATATAGTATTCATACTACTATTTTTACGAGATAAAATTTCAAAAACATAATTATATATATATAGTCACTATTGGATTGCAAATTCATAGAATTTACCATGGTTAAATAATATATTATGGTATATCACTATAATAACTAAAATCAGCCATTGTTCAAAAATGTTGAATTAGGAAACATAATAAAAATAATATTATGTTCGCGTAGCAAAATTTATTTACATGTTACTTTGAAATCATGTATTATATATAAATTCAGGTATACAAAATTCAATAGAGGATCCGAAAATATCATATTAAATTCAACGTAAAATCCTGTATATTTTTTTTAGCATGAGCCACTTCTCTACTTGATTGATAATGAATTATAATTATACATATAGGAAATAACTGGGGACAGTAATACAAAACTTTACTACAAAACCAGTAGTTCACTAGTCACAGAAAATCAAAAATATTTTATTTGAGTCCTGCCGTCATATCCCCGCCTCTAATAGCGCTCCTTGTGGACACTCGGTGCAATCACAAATTAATTCACATAAAAATATATTCATTTAACATGAAATTTCACTATATATTCAGAGTTAAACTGTCTCATAAGTAAAAATAAAGAAATGTGTATTATATTTGTATCATTTTGCACCCCAGAAATTAAATTTTCTGACAAAAATTAAAGTATTAAAAACTTTTAAACTTTTACGCGCTAAAAAGTGCTAAGCGCTCGCTGATTTTCGACTCTTTTCTTCGCAGCTGTATTGCAATATGGACGTAAAGAAAACAAACAAGCAAAACTTTTTTGTGACTTTTAATGTTCAAAACTTTTTTTTAGAGTTGTTCTTGTATTTAATTTATAGATAAATACATTAAAGTTATATTAGTGTACGTAACCCTATATTTTTGTGAACTTTCATGCACTTTAAAGCAAGTTATTGAGCGAAATGTTACGTCATGCGAAAGCCGCATTTTTGAAAGCGTGTAGAAATCAATAGGGAAGCGAGCGAGTCGGCTAGGCTTGGAAGCAGTTGCGGCGTATTTTAGTCGCTTTCAACTCGTGAAACAGGCAAGACGCATAAAATACCAGTCATGTACGGACAATTTGAGGACGCTGATGATATTTTGCTTCAAAAACTAATTAACGAAGACAGGTAAATAAAGTTTTATACAAGTTTGTAAGTTTGTAAAACTTTTCATTTTTTACGTATCATACATTGCAGCCGTGCTTTATTTGCTTGCCCAGCTGGGTAAATTTATATTTAACTTAATTAGGTATAATTATGCTTGTTTATCATATTTATATTTATTTGTAGTTTGATACGCAATTAAATTTATTATTAATTATATTGAAACACACGGTGTACTGTATACATATATATTATGCATACAGTTAAACTTGGCTGATTTTGGTTTAGAGGTAAGTAAGTAATATATTATATTATGGTATATAAATTATACGGTACATATGCATATATAATATATGTACATACTATATATCTACATATATGCATACTATATTGTTTTTGGTTATGTATTTCTGATGTGCGGTTTTTTGGCAGCTATGGTTCTGATACCAGAAAGACATAAACTACAGGTTTGAACTGAAAATGTTAAGACTTTCGTTATTTTGTTATGGTATAAAATTGTTATTTTATTTATAGTACACTTTTGTTTTTATTACGTATTTTTTTCTGTTGTCAATATTTCTTACCATATAATTTAATTACTGTATATTTTTTTGTTTTAATTAAACGTATAAAAATAAATAGAATGATGCTACATGTTTTTTTTTTACCTTCACGGTCCTTTAAAATTTAATATTTTAGACAATACAGCATTTCATAATGATGACCCTCCAATATAGAGGCAGCTTTTGAGGTGTGGCTGCAGCGACCAGGCTAATTATGATCAAATTAAGAAGGAAAAATATCAGTAAAAAAAAAATTACAATTGTATCAGAATTTGTGTTTGTTCTGCAGGCAGCTATACAGCCACACTGTTTGAGCCACCACTGCTTCAGTGCCCTTGTCTTATCAGATAAAGTTGTTGTCATCCTAGTTCAATTCTGAGTTGATAAGCTGGTTTCCTTCCATTTTAAAATATTTGCAACTAATGATAATGATAAGTAGATCCATAAAATTACAGCATTTATACCAGTACAGTATCCTACAGCATTACTGTATAGAGCAAGTGCCGATCAAGAACCAATGGTGGGGGGGGGGGGGGATGCTGGCCCTATAAACACAATGTTAATTAAAAAAATTGTAGTGGAAGGATATACATAATATTGCCCATTTTAAATCCAAAATTTCAAGGGAGGGGAGGCTGCAGCCTCTTCAACCCCCAACCCCCCTTTTTCCACCTAAGACAGAGCTATAGGTGTAGTGCGTACTGTCTCACAAAATTTAACTATGACTTTATATCAACAGAAGTGCTAAATTAGTAAAACACAGTAATGAAAATAAATCTTAACATTTCCCTACGATTTTTAAAATTAAGTATCAATTTTAGTTCAAAATGCATAATTATATATATAGTATCCATATTTAATTATACTGTAGACATAGCTACAGTATAAAAAAAAATATGCTGCAGATTATTGTAATGTTTTTATTTCCCCACGTATTTTAGCATACAGTGTCTTTGAAATGACTTCTGCAGTTTTGAATATTTTTGAATATAATTTTAATATAGAATCACAAGTTTACATACAGTACACGTGTACTGAACTGTTGTTATTATTTTTATTTATTACCTTCCCAACTTGTCCAATGATTTGAAAGTACAAATAGAAAAGCTTGTATTACAGCACCAAGTTGTTAACTATATTTTTTCTTTATAACAAAAGTTCATCTCCCCTAGCAAGTGTAATTTTTCATACAACCAATAATTTACTTACTAAAAAATTTAGAATGTTTTAAAAAAAAAAATACTGTAAGAAAATTTATTTCATGCAAGAAAGTTGCAACAGGAGTTGAACTAAATGGTACAAAGGTCAAAAAGTTAAGTCACTGCCAATAAAAAAAATATGTCAATAGTAAAAATAAAATCAATTGCTAGATTACCACTGAGTTTATATAGCCACGTACTTTTTGCAGTGCTAGCTATCTTAAATTTTAATTACATTGTAGGCTAAAAATATATGAACTTGCTATTAATTTTCAAACATAATTGCATTTTTCTTTATACATAAATATCCGCTTATTACGGACAATGTCAGACAAATGCAGCTATAACAGCCATATTTTAAAACACCATAGGATGCTCTTCTATATTCATATATAATAGCAGATCCATAATTCTGAGAATTAAAAAATATTATAATACATAAAATATACATTAATACAGTATGTATAATTTTGTTTCAATCGCACTTATTAGTTAACTCTAAACCTTTTTTTTTCAATATATAAAGCTTATTATTTTGCCATATATTTATCTATCTTGAGATTTGATTTGGCATAAACGGTATTTGTAGCTCGGGGAAAGGTGTGATGATGACATCAAGGGAAGCCGGAAGCTTTGGGTTTTCGCCTACTTCTTCATCAATATCGGTTCGAGGTCGAGACGGCAAAGAACTGATTCAGTGCCCTACCAACGGTTGTGATGGACTGGGTCATATTTCTGGCAACTATGCCACGCATAGAAGGTACCACGCATTTCAACAATGCTCTATGTTATATGGTGGTCAGTTATAATATTTTTTTATATTATTTTTTTTTACTTATATTTGTATATAGTATCTGCAAGACTATGGTAATTAATTTTTATATTTAAAAGTTTAAAAATCTGGAACTATTCAGATACAAATTATTTATATTGAATTCAGGACAATTTCGGAACTTACAGAAAGTTATTGTTAGATGAACACTACTGGTTTAAATGAGCAAAATTAAAAGTCTTCTTTCTAAATCAAATTTAAAATATTCATGTATCAGATCTGGTATAATGCTACAGTATATCATATATTTTATGGACTTGATCCAAAAAATAGAAAGCAGCTAATATACTATAGTAATGTTGGATACGTAAAATCAGATTATTTACAGTAAAATAATTTGTTGCTCATTTTATGATAAAATTAACTAATAATATGGTACATAAGTCACAGAGCTATTGTTTTATATGTTGTTGCTCTTTCATGGCAAAATGTAAACTTCAGTCACTTTTTCAAGGTACCTCTCTATGGCTCAGCCCTCCATCCACCCTTAAAGGAGGGGAACGGCTTCAACTTTTATATTTTTATCAAGCATTGTGCCTGATATCATAAGCCCCACTTTCCCTTGGCGCGTTTTCTGAATGTAAACTGCTGTAACTCTTAGAATTAAGGTGGAGGAGGGTGTTGAATATTTTTTCGGTGCAATAATAAGTATGACATTATTTATGAAACGATCAAAATATAAAAGCTGAAGCTGTTCCCCTCCTTTAAGTATTTATGGGAGATGTAGGGTAAAGCAACTTGTGACATCAGTACCCTGGTAAAATAACTGCAGGTTTTCCAATGCAAGAATAATTTTTAGAACAATATGTACTTAACATGCACTATATACAAATATAAATTTCTTGCTATTTTTTTTTTTTTAAATATTATTATTTTCATTATATTTTTGTTTATTTGTGTAGACTGCATGTTAAGTGTGCATTTATTTTTTTTATTTTTGTGGTGTCCCATAACATATAAAACGATCAAATAATTGGATCAATAATATTTGGAACTAAAAAAGTAATTAATGCAAAAGGTATATCTGTTCTGACACCTTGATATAATTATATAGGTTTTTAAGTACCATCTTGTTAATTCATGTTGACAAAAATATAATTTTTGAATTTTTAAGAATACAAATACATATAACTATGTATAACTAAAAGATTATATTTTGTTTCAGTTGAAAAAAAACAAATTGTGCATAATACTGAATTATTTTTTCTTTATCCCCAATATGTAATTGTTGTTTCCTTTTATGGTCATTCAAATCTTGGGATTAGCACTTTTCAAATAATTTATGTTTTTTTTTTTTTTATTTATTTATTTAGTCTACCAACAACCACCATATGACATGCTGCTTAGTTTTGGTGAATACCTTCTATGCTCTTAGATCATTAAAACTATATTATATAGTTAGTAATATAATACAAGAAGACATAATGCAAAAATATATAAAACTTCACCTAATTTAAACTTATTTTTCACTTATTTATGTGTATCAATTGTTGTGCTGATTTTTGTTTTTATTTGTTTTTGTTTTGTTTTTTTTTATTTAATTTTATTATTTTGTGTGTTTGTTGTTTTTTAAGTCGCATGCTGAGCTGTGCCATTGGACACGTTGGAAGGTAAGTTTTTCTGTATTCATGTTTTTTTAAGTATAATTACATTTAAAAGTACAGTTTGTAATAACAACATACCAATTAGCACCAGCAAAGTTATTCTAGCAGAATGGGTTTTTGAGACACAAATAGACGAGCAATAATTAATATGACATTTTTTTTAACATAAACCCTTTGAGAGACATCTTATGATACTTAAGTTATAATAATTGTTATGATAACTTTAACATGGAAATTGCTATATAATAAAATATTTTAATAATTATACAACATGGCAATAAAACTACAGTTTTTTAAGTGAGAGTATACATCTAAAAGTAGCAGTAAATGCCATAAATTTCATAATTTCTGTTTCTATTCGTAATGGTATGGTCTGGAATCAGAAGAAGAAATTAGTAAAAATTACCTCATTTCTGGAAATTTTTCCCTACCTGTCCTACATGGCACATTACCGTTGTAGTTTTGTAACAATGTGTGAAATATCTCTGCCTGCTTTGCAGTTAACTGCTGATTAACACTAAAATAAAAAAGAAGTAAATCAATAAATAATAAAAAAAGAAAATGAAAAAATGCGTTAGAATGTATTAAGGGTAAGGTAACACGCCCAATGTTAAAAAAAAAAAAAAAATCCCACGCATGAAAATTATGAAAAAAAAATAAATAAATAAATAAAATATTCTTCTTTACATCCCCTATCAGTAGCTGAAATATCAGGTATACAAATTTGATGTAGTTTATAAGTTTTGAATTTTTAAAGTTGACTAATTTAACATCTATAGAAGTTCCATTTCTCCTTGTTAAATTAGTCAACTTTAAAAATTCATAACTTAAAAACTAGATCGAATTTGTATACCTGATATTTCAGCTACTGATAGGGGATGTAGAGGAGAATATTTTAGTTTCTTTTTATAATTTTCATGTGTGGATTTTTTTTTAACATTAGGCGTGTTACCTTACCCTTAAAAAAATAGTACAAGAAATTATAAATAAGCTATGATTTATGCAACCAATTAAAGTAGAGTGAGCGATTTCATTTTTTGGAATATTTTATTTTCTAAAAATATTTAACCTGCCTTCTATTGAGAAATGAAAACCAAAATATTCCATCTCAAATAGCTTCACCACAAAAAATTCCCAAAGTTGGTGTTTCAGAGGCCTTTAACATCCTTATGGAACAGAAAACAGCTTTTTACTCCAACTTCGTCTGAACTATGGTACCAATTAAAAAATACGTACATAATCTATGATGAATTCTTGAATGGATTTTCAAATAAAAAAACAATTACGGAGCCGTTTTTCCGAAAAAAAAAAATATTGAAATTTTTGCGGGTTAATTTTCGTAAGGATTTTAAGATTTTTTTCCGGAAAAACGGCTCCGTATTTTTATTTTTTTTTTTTTTTTTTGAAAATCCATTAAAGAATTCATCAAAGATTATGTACGTATTTTTTAATTGGTACCATAGTTCAGACAAAGTTGGAGTAAAAAGCTGTTTTCTGTTCCATAAGGATGCATGTTAAAGGTCTCCGAAACACCAACTTTGGGAATTTTTTGTGGAGAAGCTATTTGAGATGGAATTTTTTGGTTTTCATTTCTCAATAGAGGGCGAGTTAAACTAATTTTAGAAAATAAAATATTCAAAAAAATGAAATCGCTCACTCTACTTTAATCAATTAAAAATTTAAGATTTCATAAATTTGACATTAAATTAATACATGCTGTTATACGTGTTACACACTATTTTAGTCAAAGCTAGAAAATATTATTAAAAATTTAAAATACAGCTTAAATGAAAGGTTTAAAAAATAAACTTAAAAAAATAGACTATTGTTTCCATAATTTTTGTGTTATGTGTTTGAAATATTAACTAGTCCTTTGCATTTGAGGTAAAGTTAGTTTTAGACAACAGGTAGTGATGATGTTTGATTTTGTTCTAGTTTGTCTGGGTGTCCACGTGCAGACCGCAGTCAGGTGCAGGCACACTCGCAGGAGCTCAAGTGCCCAACCCCAGGCTGTGATGGCTCGGGACATGTCACTGGCAACTACTCCTCGCATCGCTCTCTTTCTGGTTGTCCACGAGCCAACAAGCCCAAGTCCAAGCCCAGAGATGGCCAGGACTCCGAGCCCCTCAGGTAAGAACTTAACTAAGTCGTGTTTGTCAATTCTACACCCAGATGTCAAAAATGTGTTGGGCCGGTACTTTAGAGTGTTGGCACAGTACTGGCCCAATAGTCAGAGCATTGGACCAATACTGGACTGACAGAACTGTAGCTACTTAGGATGGAGGAGGGGAAAAAACAATATAGATATTGATAGAAGAATAGAATAGTATTAAGTCACTTAGCTTTCAATACACTTTTGATCAACAATCAGCTAAAATCAATTAATTTAGTTTTGATTCTTTATTTCTTTACCGTCCTATATTTTCCACAAAGTAGCAACATTGCTAACATTCAACCTCCAAAATTTGTGTCAAACACACAAGAGTTAACATGAACTGCATCTTTTAAATTATTTAATAGCATACTCAGATTTTTGTGTTGATTTTTTTTTCTTTTTTTTTTTATATATTTATATATTTCCCTCAGTATTTGATTTTCACAATAATATTCCCAATATTTTCCAGTGCAATATTTAATAATCCTTTCTTTTAAATTTTGAATATACTGTACAGCATATCATAAAATTGATGCATATCTTGTGTTGAATTATATTTTAGGTACAGTATGTACAAAAACAATTTTAATATTTGAAATTGTCTTCTAAAAGGTGTATAACAATATTTTATAGGCAACAGATTGCTTCCCAACATTATACTGTTCTGAGCAGAGGTCAATAAATACAGATCATTAATTAGATAAGAACACATCATGTAATAAAATTACTATATTTATGTACATATTGAACTCTCTAGATTTAAAGATTGTTACTTAATTATTTACAATACTGTGTCCAATATCCCAAACTAAGACTAATTAAGTACAGACATTTCATGTTCAGACAATGTTTTCGTTTAGTGTTATTATGTTGTTGAGTGATGATGGCTTTTCTAAATTAGGTGTAATTTACAATTTTATATTACAAATACATGTGATGAGAATTTGAAAATTAACACAATCTCACAATAACATACTCCTTGTACAAAATTTGTTTCTTGAATTTTATTCTTTCATCCCTGGCTGCTTGGAATTTTTTTTTATTCAAATGCAGGTTTTTCTAGAGTCATTTTTTTTTTTTTTTTCATTATTTAATTCCCAGCTATTGTAGGCAACTTGAAAATTAATAGTTTGCTTAAATAATTGCAATCACCCTGTTTGGTTAATTCATAAATTTATAATGAAGAACATTAAAATATTTTGTAACTTATATAATAAATAGGTCTGTTGCAGATAATAATTTGATAGATATCATATTAATGGGTGTTATAGGTTATGTATGCATTAGGGTGGGGTAAGTTCATTTAACATAATAAATTATTTATTAACACATTGACTACAAATTGAAATATGAAGACTTAAAAAATACAAGATTCATATCTTAAGTAATTTTACTAAATTTAACACACAAATTAGAATTTTTTTATTATTATTGCTTATGTTATTTTTTTTTTTTTTAAGGGAAAGTATAGTAGAACCAAGAAGTGTGCAAGTTACTGATTATCATAACAAATATTGAATATATTATTGATTTATCATTATTTATATTTGATCACTCGCGATCAGCACACACTGGGTTTTCACTTTTGTAGAACTTGTTTCATTTAATTTTAAATTATTTTCATAAATGATTTCTTATGCACAGATGCCCTATTCCTGGGTGTGATGGTTCAGGCCATGCCACTGGAAAGTTCCTCTCTCACAGAAGGTAAGAATTATTAATAATTGTGCTTTGAACTCATTAACAATAATGTGTCTGTACAGTGCGTCAGGCTGTCCAATTGCAAACCGTAACAAGATGAGAGTGATGGATGGTTCCTCCGGTTCATCTACTGGTCAGGGACCTATCATGTCCGGCCCTGGAGTTGACCCCTTAGCCCACCACAAAGGTAACTACCTCAATCACCTTTTCTTTTATATTATTATTTTTAGATTGAAAACTACAATTCATGCTTTTTATGATAAATAATAGCAAAATTATGTTAACTAGCAAGGTTTATAGTAACCCTAGCATTACCAAGGACTATTTTGCCCCATGCTATACTAACAAGGGGGAGAATCAGAACTAAATCAACTTAAAAAAAAAAAAATTCTCACTTATTCCCCCCCTCCCCCCAATATATAACTCTATAACTCATTGGCTAACTAAGGATTACATTTTTTTTTTTTTTTTTTTTTTTTTTGCGACATGCGACAAGATTTCTGTTAAAATTACTACTTTGTGATACCTGTGTGATCTGTCATTCCGATTAGCAACACAAGTTAATGTGACTTGCCAAGTGTTATTTATTCTTGTCTTTGCTAGAATGGTGACAATTAAAAGATTTGGATGTTAGGGTTGTATGAAGACTTTTACTGAGGCAAAATTTAGTATTATGTCTCCTTTCTTTTTGTTGTTGTTTTTGGTTCTCACTCTGTTTTTTTTTTTTTGTTTTTTGTTTTTGTTTTTTTTCTTAATATTTATTTATTAATTTATTATAAATATTTTTTCGTATTTCTAATATAGGCCTTTGAAATATTTAGCATAAAAAATAAATATGTTTGTTATGGGAAAAAATGCATTTATTGAATAAAAATTGCACTTAATATAAAATGAAAATTACTTGTAAAATTATCTGAAGTAATGCTTACTGAAATTCTAAGTCAATAGGAAATAATTTTGAAACTTCTATTTTTGTTCTTTACATTTTGAATAATCATAAATTCAGTTTGGAAAATACATTACTGTATATTAATAATTTTGTAAAGTTTAAAAATAAGTAGATTAATTTTTAGTATGATATTTCTGTGTATCATTTTACTTGTTCAGCATGGTATGATGATAACCGTGTTGGTACAGCTGGCCCCAGACGTGGGTTATTTTGCAGGTGCCGCTGCAGCTGCGTCAGCAGTGATGGTAGCTGGGAGTCTCAAGTACGACCACCAACTGGGTGTTCCTGCTTCTGCAAGTGCAATCTCTGGTCCTCCGGGGGGCTGCGGTGGGGGTGGGGATGGGGGGGGCCTGAGCCACCTGGGCCCTTCCTTCCTGGCGCACAGGCCAGTGACGAACTGTGCCAGCCCACCCCACCCCCCACCCAGCCTCTCTCCTCCTGGACCTCACAAGAAGAACAAGTACATGGCCGCTGGCGATGACGCTGCTGCAGCCATCTCTAACGCTGCCATGTACAAAACCGGCACAATGGGTCAGTGTCAGTATCTTAATATTGAATGGATTGCAGTTTTATTTCTCAACTCTTAATAGAACTTTTTAAAATGGAGAACATTTATTAAAGTTAAGGTAACACGCCCAATGTTAAAAAAATTCTCACACATGAAAAATTTAAAACATCCTAAAATGTTCTCCTCTACATCCCCTATCAGTAGATAAAATATCAGACAACTTTAAAAATTTATAACTAAAATATTAGATCAATTATATGTTAGCTACTGATAGAGAATATAGAGCAGAACATTTTAAGATATGTGATACATGATATTATATTATATGAAATATGTACATATGTGATATATATGTATGTTTGTGCCCATGAAAGAGATAAAAAAATAAAAATTAAAAAAAAAAAAAAGGTTTCGTAATTTTCATGTGTGAGATTTTTTTTTTTTTTTTTTTTAATATTGGGCTTGTTACCTAACTCTTAATAGAAGGAAAAAAATTGTATTATTTTGCAAAGGATTTAAAAAAAAAACATTTTGTGAATAATACTTACTTTTACAATAAAATTATCCACACTTAAAGTATTTAATTTTTCTTTTCATTTAAGCCTGCTTTGACCTTATCTTTTAATGATTTGAATTTTTAATTTCTAGATAGCACATTAAATTATTTGGATTCACTGACCATAATTGCTTGCTTTGATGTCCTATGTGCTTGTGACCAAATAATATAAACAATTAAATAATATACCCCTAAGTCTAGTCTGCTAAAATTTAATTAATTTAAAGTTGTAATGTATATTTTATGTATTATAATAATAAAAAAAAAAACTTTAAAAAAAAACTTTAATAAAAACAAATTTCAGATCATATAATAATTATTTAACAATAAAAATAATTTAAGCTTACATTTATTCAGGACTATGGGTTACCATCAGAAACTTGTATCTTATTGTCAGAAAATTTATAAAATTATTAGTAGTATAATTGTTATAACATTTGTTATGTACCTATATTTAGACAGATATTAAGGATTGATTAATCTCATCGCGGCGGCCATTGCTCAATATTTTCCCATGATAAACTGAAAATATTTTGGTTTGCTGATGTAAAAAAACAATAAATTTGGTACAAATTTTGAGTAATTATTTTTTGTATGTGAAAAAGATACTAATTTTTTACTAAAAGTCACAACAGTCCCCATTTAAAACTATGTTAATCTAAATGCTGACTATCTTTCAAATATTTCACCAAATTTGGTGTATTTTTTTTCCCATGGAAAATTATTTCATGGTGTTGGGACAGTTGGTGAAATTTACAGAATGATCACTAGAGACCGGATTTTTGAGCTGTAAAAACCTTATTTTAAGCGCTTAATTAAGCCCTATAAATTATGCAAATTAAGCTGTTAAAAATTAATTTAGCATGATACGGCTTTTTGATTTTTTTTTTTTTATATATACAAAGAAAATGCCATATTTTTTTGAAAAAAAAAAAATGTATTTACGTTGTGTTTTACATTTATTACTATTAAAGTGATCCGGGCCTCAAATTAAAAATTAGCCAGTCGCCAAGAGTTGTTGGAGCTGATTATCATTATGTGAATTTATGTGCTTTATTTTTATCAAAACGCAATGCAGCTGGGCAAAAATGCGGCTGTACAGTACGAAAGCTTGAGTTTTATGACGCCACACCTCATGGTTTTACTGCACTGTGTCCTAAAAATCAAGCTACCGTACTTTGCAGCAGCATATTTGCCCAGCTGCACCGTGTTAATTTTGATAAAAATAATGCACATAATGATTATCAGCTCCAACAATTCTTGGTGACTGGCTAATTTTTAATTTGAGTCCCGGATCTTTTTAACACTTAAATAATTGATAATACCACACAAAAATTATAATTTTATCGTAATGCTTTATTAGTGCACAAATTAGTGAATAACATTTGTTAGTGCATCTCAAGTGATTTTTAATACGTACATTTTTTTATAGCATCTAATTTTATAAATGTGTCAAATTATTATTATATTTGGTATCATCAGAGATCTTACAATGTAAACTCTTTGGATCATGATCTTTACTTTCGTTCAATGTTGAAGAAGCATGCAGTTATAAACTAGAAGTTTTTCAACGTTTTCATTATTCATGTTATATCTTTTATTTGTGACAAGATTTTTGTAAATTGAAAATGATCTTTCAACATCCATAGATTTAAGTGAAGAGTGTTTTGGGGCTAGGAGCCAAAGAGCTTACATTGTACAATACAAGATCTCTGTAGGAGCTCAGCGTGTATATTTTTTTTAAGTACTACTGTGCTTTGACTGTTTGCCGTACCGCCATTTAACATTTTGGCACTTGTCTCAAAGAAGTAAAGATGTGGTATTATATGTTTTTTTTTTTTTCATTTTTTCTCTTTTTTTTTGTCAAAATTCATTGTATTTTCCTGTAGTTTGTAAAAAAAAAGTGGTGTTAAGCTGTAAAAGCCATATTTTATTGCTTTAAGCTCTAACCCCCGAAGTAAATTTAAAAATCGTTACAGCTTAAAAATCCGGTCCCTAATGATCACCATCTACTAAGCCCACTGACATTAATCCTTAATATTATAAACAAGGTGCTCATTTCTTTCTTATTTTTTTATTTATTAAGATATATGTTGCAATAAGCAAACAAACAAAAAAAATTGATCAATATCATTAAACATTAATCCTACAAAATGATTTTTTTAATGTGAAAATTTGCAACATTTTACTGAAAACTAACATGTTATTGACGTAGTATGCTTGCTATCATTTAGTGAATGCAGCTTTGACGTGGTGTGCAGGGCCGCCCTCTGTGCCCGAAGGCAACAACGCGACAAGTGGTGGTGGCGAGGACCTCATGTCGCTAGAGGCTGAGATCAGCGAGTTGCAGCGAGAAAACGCACGTGTCGAGTCCCAGATGCTGCGACTACGCTCTGACATCTCAGCCATGGAGGCACACCTACGTCTCGGAGACAAGGTGAACACTGATAGCATTTATAAATAAAAAATACCATAAATATGACTAGTTAGAAATACAGTAAAAACTTGTTATTATGTAAAGTCAAGGGACACAGAAAATTAGGTTTACCTTATATTGAGTAGTACCTTATATTAAGTTTTTCCTATATACCACTCAATGCTATAATTATTTTTTATTTACTTATTAAAATCTCGAGTTTTACCTAACAACAAGTTGTGTAATAGTTGTGTACTGTATTGCTCACAAAAGTGTAATTCAGCACGTTTTTGTAATCATAGTAATTTAATTTCAATATTAAAAATTAAAATATCTGCTTTGAACTTTGAAAAACTAAAGATGAGATATCTATATTGAACAACTTGTATGTTTAGCTTTTACTTATTAGTTATGGATAATATATATATATATATCATATCATTGCATGGTAGGATCGATATATGATGTAAACATTACAAATAAATTTTTGGTGTCTTATTAAACAAAAGCAGCTATTTAGAATGTGTAATTAAGATAAATTGTATTTATTTTACAGCAAGAATATTTTTTTACAGGAAACCCAGGCCATTGCTCAACGGAGTAATAATTTAAATGAGTATTACGAAAGTCTGCGAAACAATGTAATCTCTTTACTCGAACATGTAAGAATACCTAATGGAAATCAAGAGAAAATGGTACATGAAAACTTTGATGCATATATTACAAAATTACAAAATTTATGCACCTCTGAAAGTGGTGGTGGTGGTGGTGGTAACCCTGCCGGCATGCAATCTCAGCCTTCTGGCCAGCAGAATCCAAGCAGCATGACTTATATGGATGAAGCAAACAGACCAATGATATACGAAACTGTGAAAAATGCATTGCAAGATTTCCACTGTCTACCTACACCTATTTAGAAATATTATTTGTAACCTTAAAAAAAAAAAAAAGAAAAAAGACAAAAAAAAATCAGTTTGAAAAATGAAAAGATAAGATAATTTTATTGCAAAACTTAGACAAAATATGAAAGCTCTTATAATGCAATAAAACTCTTAACTGTACAATTAACTTTTATTGGTGTGAAATTAAATTTTCAAATAAATCTATTCAAAAACATGAATATTTAATTAAGGAGAAAAAAAAGGGAAAGCTCAATCAATTTTTTTTATATATAATTTAAAAAAAAAATAATGGTGTTAAATAATTTGCTAAATATGTAAAATTTACGTTTTGGTTAAAAGAAATTAGGTGAAGTACAATCATTTAATCACCTGTTAACAACGCTCAATTCTGGAATTAGATTGAAATTAGAGAGATTAAAAAAATAAATAATATAGTAGATTTCATGTACCTCTGTTTTAGCAGCATAAGATTGTCAATATACATAAAAATATGGAATGTAGTAAATAGCTAAATTCAATTTAACTCGAATCAAAGCTATTTGCTCAAAATATAAGATTTAAAACCTTTGATAAATTAATAACAAGCAACTTTTACAAATTCGATCTCTTGTTAATAAAGTAAAGTTGCTTTTCCTAATTACTATCAGAAGTTTTGGAAATACATTGATGTTGATTGTGAAATTTCTTGTTTTTTCATTTCTCAATTTTTTGCTTTTCAATCTTATCTTATTACAAAAATTTATTGATTTGGTATTTTTGTAAAACAAGAAAAAAAAAATCTAATAATATGTATGTGTTTAGCACCTAATAAGCAAAAAAATGTGAGTTGTCATGAAATTATATATACTACTTCTGTTTTAGTAACTTGGTTAGTAAAATTGTTAACAAATAATAATAAAATTAGCATATTATAATATGATTTGTAATATAATTAATATACTATAGCACAAAATGTTCTCAATTTAATGTTTTAGCCTGTACACATTATAAATATTTGCAGATATAAGAATTACAAACCAAATGAATGATATCAATATAACATAGTCAAAACGGCAGTTCAAATTTATCATTTTGTCAGTATTTTTTTATACATTAAATTCTACTGCATTTTAACTACAAGTTAGTTTAAAATAGTAATAATAATAATGAACAAACAAGTTACTATATTAATTTATGAAGAAATTTCATGACTTCAAATAATCAATGCATATATTGTGACTAACCCTCAGTGGCCTTACACAGGAAATCTTTTTAGCTGCTGAATTAAATAAAGTAACAACCATATTAGAATTTATTGTTAGTCATGATAATGTATTGAAAGTATTAACAACCACACACTTTGAATTTCAGTTTAGATCCATGTTAATATATAGGACAAGTAAAAAGAAAAAAAAAAAAAGTAAAAAAAAAATCAATGTTTAAATGAATGTAATAAAATTGTAATAAAGCCAATGTGAAAGAACATTGACTTTGTAATCTAGTCAATTATTACTTGGCCCAGACAAAAGCTATTATAAAATATTGTTTTCATTATTATTAATTATTTATAAAATTATAAATTTAAATAGATGTATAATATGGATTGGATAATATCAATTACTGTTTTGTATTTAAATAAAATTAAAACTGATCAAAAATTTAAAGAGTACCAAGTAATAATATGATTATGAAATAAGGCAAAACAAAAAAAAAAAGAAAAGAAAAAAGATGTGTATAAATATATTCAACTAGTCAATAAACTTAATTAAAAAATGCTCAACTTAATGCTAAGGCAACACAAAATTATTACGTAATTTGCATATTTTCTATTTTAGTTTCATAATTTTCTGATGTTTTATCTTAACATTTGATAAAACTAATTAATTTATTGTTTTAAAATTTTATTGAAGATGTCTTAACTAGAATGTAGGAAAAGTACTTTTGTGATTTATTTAGAAGTTTGAACTGTTTTGTTGCAAATAATGTTCTGTTTGCATCAGTCCTTCTCACCTGTGTATAATATTTAAGTTATATGAAAAAAAAAAAAAAAAGAGAATCAATTGCTCCATAAATGTTACTTGAGTGTATTAGCAGGGGGAATCGATATATGTTGTTAATAAATTATAAATGCAAAATGCCTTTTTTTTTAATTCCATTTTGAAAATAGTCCAACTATATTATAAATATTATTATATAGAAAATATTTTAATTTCTCTCTGAAATGTTTTATGTATATAATATATCAGATAAAAACAATCTAAACTAAACATACACTATTAAGATTGTATGAAAACCGAGTTATATGATGACAGCTAGCTCTAGGAAACTGACTTGTAGTGTATATAAAAAAATAAGCTACTTTGAGCTCTTAATTTCACATGAGATCGTAGTAGCTACAGCAGATAGCTCTCATTATTATTATGGATGATATAACTTTGTATGAAATAGTGTCCTCAAAAAAAAAAAAAAAAAAAAACAGCCAAAAGGTACGTGCAATGCTTAGGTCTGTTCATAAGCCCTGCTCGCTGTACTCGGAGCAAGTTTAGTGAGTTTACGAACGAAAATATGTCATTTGCACTGCACTCTCTACCCTCCCTACATCTCAGCTGGTGAAAGAAAATGGGGGCAAGATGTTCAACAAGCAGAGTTTACGAACAGACCTCTTTTTCTTATGCAGCAAATGGGATGTCAAGTTCTCCTCTTCATTTTTTTTTTTCTTCTTTTGCTGGGTGCAATTAAGGCAGGCTAGGATTTTTCATCAAATGCAAAGATCAGTTTTGAGGTTACTGGTTTGATTGGAGAGACTTTGGTATACACAAGTTCCTATTATAATTCTTGTTATATATTTTAAAATTACTGAAGTCTACACATTTTGTTTCGTTTTGAATACTACCCAACTTTTCAATCAAGAAAAACAAACACATGGTGAGGGAGACCATGCAGGACAATTTTATTAATTGGAAAAATAAAAATGCAACAAAGTTCTCGATCTTTGATGCGGTTTGATGTTTATAAACAATGCTCGCAGATATATAGTCTTAATTGCTACCAGAGTTTATGTCTCCTAAAGATCGAATTAGTTAAAAAAAATAAGCAAATCAGTAATAAATATATCCAATCGCTATTTCTGATCACATAGGTTTTTCAGTTTTATTTAAGGAAAATATTACAATATTATATATATTATAATTCTGAAAAGTGATATAAATAAGCAAAAGTTTGAGAATTAATACGTGCCATGGAGATTAAATACTAGTAACTATATTGCAAAAAGAAGAGGTGGTAAATAAATTAAAAAAGTTGTGTGAATCGTGTTTAAATAAAGAAAAATACTTACATATTAATTATTATATTTTATTATTATAATATATATATTGTATTATTATATATATTTTATATATTAAAAACTATATATAATATTTGCCGCTAAATATAATATATATATTAATTATATTTTAAACTTAAAGAATTAATCTAATTTAATTTTGAGCTTTGTTAAGCTTTATTGTTAGACAGTAGAGCACTTGGATGATACAGCCTCATTGCTCTTTTTATGTCCTCCAAAGTTGATGAGGATGCATGTCTTTTAGGAAAGTGAACTGCAATAGGACTGCACCTGGTCATCAGCATCACAGTTGCTAGCTCTCAGCACAGCAACTCAACACGTACCACTGCAGAACACCTGCTCCACAAAACGCCTTTATCAACGCCTGGAACAAAAAAAAAAAAAAAAAAAAAATTAATGCTTAATTTTACAACAAATTATACAATTTGTAAAAAAAAATATATAAATAAAAAAAATAATTAAGTAACAATTTAAGTAATAATCTCGAAATGAAAATTTTAAATTGAAATGCCTTTATTCCCCTAGGAATTAAAGGCTGGTCTGCAAAAGGTGATATTTGACATTTTCAAAATCAATTATTTTCAAGTCTTTCCACATTAAGAAGAATTACTGTCATCAAATCTCTGCATGCTTTTGCTTTTCTCATTGCATATATATATATATGCAGTGTCTCATATACATATTATATGTGTAGAGTACAGACAGTACGTGCTAGATATTAATTTGAGCTTAATTTAATGGAAATATGAAGATTGTATATAGCGCTTTGATTGATACTGGTTAATTTTTTAATTGGGGCAATTAACACATTTTGATCATTTTGATGCCCCATTAATTGTAGAGTGTAAAAGAGTTGATTAATTTTGGGGTTGTAAAAAAAATAGGTCATCATTTCTATATAGGAGGGGGTCTGGAAACTCTGGGAGGACGTAGGATATTTGTGAAAATATCCACAAAGGAATCCAAAGTATACTTTTTGTATAAAAAGTAAAAAAAAAATATAAATAAAAAAATAACATTGCTGCAATGATTGGACATAGCTCATTATTGCATGCGATCGTTTAAGCAGATAGCTAGATCATTATTCCGGACAATAAGGGATGAGTATAAATATACTCTGATGAAGTTGATTTCACAGTAACTTTTTTACTGTAATTTCAGATCATACATATATTCATAAATTACTATATTAAAATTTAGTGCCACTATGGCACGTACAGCCGACCATAAATATGCCGGGGGTATTAATTTTAATTCTTTTAAAAAACACGCATTTAAGAAATTATGTTAATTTCTCTCCTTATAATTATTAATTAATTATTTCAAATTTTTCTTCTTATAAAAAGCGTACATTTTATAGGAGAGATTTGCTGCACTTATGAAATAAAGGTACCTTTACATGTGTATACAGTGCTACAAACAGCGCTCATGATGTGGATTACACTTTCGGTATAACATGGTGGAAAAAATCAAGCAACAAGAGGTTAGATTAGATTTCAGGTACTTCAGTCATGAAAATTTAAAAAAAAAAAAAAAAAAAAAAAAACGCAGTTTTTATTTGATGTTTTAACTTGTGAGAAAGTCATTTTTTAAATTAAGTTTCAGAAATATTAAATTCCGAGCTTCAAATTGACGGTTGAAATATGTATACATTAATTGAGATCAATCTTATAGGCTCTTTATTTGAGTTTACATTTTTCACGGATTTTGCGACCACCCTGACAATAGTACAATTTTCTTTAATGGACAACTTACATGACATTTTTTTATTGCAGAAATGGATAGAGGGTACCAAATTATGCTACTCTGAATTTTTTCAGATTTTTTTGAGAGCGGGAACTATTTTTAAAAAATTATTGAAAGTCAGTTTTATGACGTCACGGGCGTTTAGCGCCTATAATATCCTTTTCTTAAGGACAGACGCATAAAATCGACTTTCAATATTTTTTTAAAAATAGTTCCCGCGGTCTCTAAAAAATCTGAAAAAACTCAGGTTAGCGAAACTTTGCATCCTCTATCCATTTCTGCAATAAAAAAATGTCATGCAAGTTGTCCATTTGGTTAGCATAATTTTATCGTTTGAAAGGTTATTTGCTTTATTTATTACAATAATCAACAACAAGACCATCTCCAAGTTTATAATACATATATGTATAAATATTACGTACACACATTCAAAGGTTTAAAATTAATAATATTATTTATATTTAATTCAACATTATTGCTCGATCGAAATGTATATTTTTAGGTAGTCAAATATGATGTATTTTAGAGACAAATCCGTATGCTATAAGTTGATTCTGACTCTAAAAATTCACAAATTATGAAGTTCACTATCATAATTATGCACATGTACAAAAAAAGAGCTGAAGTGGAAAAAATTGATGATTTTTAAATCTGAGGACTGTTTCAGTTTTTCTTCATTTTGTTAACTTTTCCTGCTTTAAAAAAATGAAAATGCAGTTAATATGTATGTTTCCATAAATTACTCTTTTGGTCTATAACAGCATCATATATTCCGTGATAAAAATTAGAATTAATATATTTTGCATTCATTATTATTTTTCCTTCTTCCGCCTCGATATTGATATTGAATATTGTTAGTGTTTTCATCAATGAAGTATTTTCTTCTCTGCAAATGATTGCATGATCTTAATCAAATATCTTGCTAGGATTTTCTAGCTATATTATAATAAATATTATTTTATAACATATTTCCTAATATTCAGGAGACGGCCCGGGTAAAGGTAAAATATTAAGCAAATGGATTTTGCAGAAACCTGAAAGTGAACTAACTGTTTTTTTTATTTATTATTTTATTTTTTGAGAAATTTATTAATAATTGTTTTTGGGAATAAAATTGGACTGGATCCACAGTGCTGGAAATACCATTTTCAAAAAATGATTATCTGGTCCCTTATAATCATTGAAATTACGAACTGTGCAAATAGACTCAAAATAGCAAAATGTCCATGCATTATATATACTAGTAGGTATAATATGTACTATAACTTTTTTTATATATTATACATGCATAAATAATAATTTGATCTTTATCAATTGTGGATAATATATTGTAACTATTATATGCATGTAGTTATATTAAAAATTTCTGACCGAGCAAATTGTCGATTATCGCGATGTACTGAATTTATATTATATGTAGAGAAACTGTCAAGCAGCTATAATCTAATAATATTATATCCTTTATACTATATAATAGAACCACAATGCATTTTATTGTAATTATGTTTATTTGTATATATAAATGAAAACGCATGCATGCATATTGGTAATTAGGTTTAATTCACGTACTCGATCACGTACCTGATTGTCTTGAACTTCAAGTGAGAAATTCCTTCGACTGCCTCCTCACTCATCCTTGGAAGAACTCCTTCCTCGAGTGCTCTTGCTGTCCGAACGACTTCTTCCTCGAGTGCTCTTGCTGTCCGAACGACTCCTTCCTCGAGTGCTCTTGCTGTCCGAACGACTTCTTCCTCGAGTGCTCTTGCTGTCCGAACGACTTCTTCCTCGAGTGCTCTTGCTGTCCGAACGACTCCTTCCTCGAGTGCTCTTGCTGTCCGAACGACTCCTTCCTCGAGTGCTCTTGCTGTCCGAACGACTTCTTCCTCGAGTGCTCTTGCTGTCCGAACGACTCCTTCCTCGAGTGCTCTTGCTGTCCGAACGACTCCTTCTTCGAATGCTCCTGCTGTCTGAACGAGATTGGTAGCGACTGCTCGTGCGCCAGGAACGGGGGGAACGTGAGCGAGAACGATACCTGAAAAATATGTTACATTTTAAAGGATGTATGCAAATATTTCTTATATGCATTGATTGAGAAGCTTCAACTCTGACGAAACGATCTCCAGCGCGTGACGACATATTTATGTTCGCTCATGCTCGCGATCCTATCCAGCAGTACTTGGTGTTTAATTTTTTCCGACGGTTCTAATTATGAATGAACCGTCTTATGAAGGGCAAGAATAATAGCTCTGTTCGTATAAATACACAATCAAAAAGAATCTATTTTTATTGATGAACCTTATGTATTAACATGTACGTACATGAGGTTCATTAGATTCTTTCTGATTGTGTATTTACGAACAGCTAGACCTAATAATTCGTATGAGCCACGGAAAATATCACTTTACACGACGTAAAAATTATTCGGAATTTTGTGCAGCATAGAATTTGAATGAAAAAATGAGTAATATTTTTCTCGATCCTAACAATAAGCCTTATATATACGGAGCGATGTAAGAATGCAGGGCTGCGGCATTTACGAGTTGAAGCTTGTCGATAAGGGAAATTGAAAGAGAAGTATAAAAAGTACACCGTCAACTTAGGAACTTACCTCGGATTATAGTACGCTTTTGCTGGGCGGCAAGGTCTACGGTACCGGGCCCTGCTCACGTGCAGTTCTCTCCCTCTCAACTTGTACCCGTCCATGGCCAACGCGTCTTCAGCATCGTCTTTTTCTAAAAACCTGTATAAGTAGAAAATATTGTATTATATTCGCCAAGAAGCATTTCTACATAGATGTGCTATTTTTTATAATTCAATGCCTATATGGATATTAGACTATATATATAGGATCTCAATAAGATTTTAAAATATTTGTCCAGGAGTTATTGCTTTTCTCTAATGAGTTGAACTTTACTTCCAACAAATCTTAATTAATTCTAAATAAGTGTCTGTGTTTTTTTTTTTCTTTTTTTTTTATGTACTCCACTTAAAATTAATTTTAAAATTAATTAATTCTGAGCTAACATATAATTTTTACAGATTCATTATACTGTTGCATTGTGATCAAAGTCTCACCAATTTTATGTATTATTTTTATATTGCAGTTAGTAGTAATTAAATTTGTTACATTGTTATCTTCCCAGCCACCAAGGTATATATACAATTATATACATTGCAGTATAATTGCTGAAATTGACGTTGCCCGGTACGAGTTTTTCAAACTCTTGGAGTTTTTACACTAAATATTTTTTTTCTGATGTTTAATTTTATGAACAAATAAATTTAAAAATATATATATAGCACTTTTTTTTTAAATAAAGCATTGGAATTTGTCTTACCTAACAAACGCAAAACCTCGAGTTCGTCCAGAAGGCCGATCTCTGGGGAAAAACACATCCCCTACTTTGCCGCATTTCTCAAATGCAACGCTCAAATCGTAGACCGATGTCCTTCGTGGTAAGTTTGACACTAGCACAGAAAACATGAAATCTACATTAATAGGTAGAGACCTCCGGTAACTCATTATTTAAACTTTTCAACTCTGGCAGTCACAACCAAGAAAGATTAATACTTAATACTCGACAAAACTTTGCTGTCTGCTGGAACCGTGACTCCTCACGTAAAAAGCCCTACAGCCTACAGTGTCCGCTGCTCGCTGCCGCCGCTGTACTCGCATGCAGCACTCCCCTGCACCCCCCCCCCTACCTTCCGCCCTACCACCCGCTATCAGTCATCCAAGTATTAGCAAAATCAGCATAATGCGAAAAATACAACAATGATGAGCATCCATTTTGACGTCACCAACTGACGTACTACGTTCTACCATTAATGGGCGTGATTCACGAAGCAGTTAACCACGTTTTTTAGCTTAACCACGTTCAACTAGGTCATGGTTTAACACGTAAAATAGGTATAGTTAAACGTGGTTAAGCAAAACGTGGTTAGAAACCTGCCTAAATGCTTCGTGAATGGCACCCAATATTTACTAACGAAAAATACTTAAGATCGTACACGGAGCAATTTTTTAATCGCAAATTGTTAGCTCTCCAAATAAGTCCTATTTGCAAATTTCAAAATTAAAAATAAGTATTGATTAGCACTAACCTTTTGTTTTTATTTTATTTTATTTATTTATTTATTTATTTATTTATTTATTTATTTATTTATTTATTTATTTATTTATTTATTTATTTATTTATTTATTTATTTATTTCACCCGTGTCGATACAGTATATATATATATATATATATATAAAATATATTGCTTTTATATATATATATATATATATATATATACATAAAAAAGCAATATATTTTATTCCATTTCCCTCGTGAGTTTAAGGCACAATACATGAAATGAAATAATCTTTATTTAGCTTTCGCCATTCAGTACAAATATAGTTTATATATTGTTTTAATTAAACAATATAAAACAGGTGGTTCATAAAATTTATGATAGTTCATAGAATTTTATGCCTACAGCTAGTACAATATTTTTAGGATAAAAAAAAACATCTTAATAATTATATATTTTATAGTTACCAATTATTTAAAATTGCTATATTTTAAACAAACTATTAGGAACAAATAAAATTCTGATTCTAATTGTAATTGTAAGTTAATTATATTGTAATTTAAATTCAGGATTGATGTTTCAAAATTTAATTTTTACATCAATATTATTTTATTATTTTTTAATATGACGCATGTATGAAATGGTTCATTCAAATTTGGAAGCAGCAGCTCCTCCTATAGCTCTCTCTTTCCTAGAACACTCACTGTGAACCAAATTTTAAAGGCCAAAACTAACAATAACAACAATTATTTACCATGACAACTTCAATTTGTACATTAATTGTTTCTAATAAATTAAGGTGAATATATGACCATGATATATGATTAATAAAGTGTTAAAAAAGTAGCGGAGGTTATATTTATAATGGTGAAGCCATTAATTAAGGTCCATTTTTACATGCACCCAACCACCGGAGATAAGGTAATTAAAGGAGATCTGAGGTGAGAGAGCAGTGAAGTTAGTCTTTTTTGTAGCCCCGGCCAAATTATCCATTCTAGAATTTGCCTAATGAAAAAACTTCATGAAATTTTTTATTGCATATTTAGATAGATAAATCATGCATTGTCAATTTTTTTTTTTTTTTTTTTTTAACTCTCCAACACCTACAAAATCGAAGGGAAAGACGCTGTGATGTGGATCATGAAACGTCTTTCTTTATGCTTGGTTGTTAAATATTTGCATGATTTTGCAACATGATATTAAGGGTGCATGTTGGAGGGTTAAAAAAAATAGACAATACATAACTCAAGTCCCTCCATCCAAATACGCAATAAGAAAGAAAACATAAAATTTGTCCATTTAACTTCAGAAACGTGGATACTTCACAGACGGTGATATTAAACAATGACAACAGTTGATTCTCTAAGCGATGCAAGAGCAATTTAACTATATTATATAGTGTACAACGAATTGAAATTATTATGAACACCGGATTACAATTCAAACACGATTACTGCATCATTGTGTTTTACTACTATTTTAGTGATAAATAACGATAAAAAGTATAATGTTACAATTATTATTTTTAAGAGTATTTTCAATGAAAAATCATGGCCTTATTTAAATAACAAGAAATACAAATTCTCTTCAAAAAGCATAACAATTATAAAATTAACTTCTTGTTAAATTAATTGAATGCAAATAGAAATTAGGATATATTATTTTTTATTAAGACATGAAAGAATTAAAATAAAATATAATAATATACATTATGGCTGCATATGATGCATGTGCATCATCTGAACAAATTAATTACTTAATAAATTATATATACAGTAAACTGTGTATATATTATATTGCTTAGTACGATAAAAATTTGAAACTAATGTTGCGATCATATTATCATGTAGCAAACTCCTGCATATTCTAGATAGCTTCCAATAAAATTATACTTTATACATCCGGCCACAACGCGCTATATACAAGTCAAATTTAAATTATATTCCCTCCGAAAGTGTAAGGTTTCTGGTCTTCCTATTCGTGTTTCAGCGTTATATTTTATGAATTTTTATACATAGGTCATCGATCATTACTTCTACTTCAAACCACTCTGTAAAGTTTTAAAACTGAATTACAATACAACAAAATACCTGCAAACTCTACACTTACGGTTAATTCCAGAAGGATCGAATATCGTAATAATTTGACTTGTAAATTTTTTATTCCATATGTCTTATAACAACATTCAGTGGCTGGTGTGGCGCAGTGCGCTTGACTGGGTCTCGTCAGATCACCGAAGTCAAGCAACGCCGAGCGTGGTTAGTACTGTTAGTTGGTTAGTTGGATGGGTGATCATTTTCAACAAAAACCATGCACGTTTACCACCCACGGGTAAACCGTTGCGCTTTTCCACTATATGTGGTTCCCCTGTCTTTGGACCATTGCATTTCCGGTTCGTTGCCAAAAGCTGTAGCGTCCATCCTGGCTGAGGTTTCCGCGTTTCCCTCAGTCGCCGTTCCGGAAGAGCCTGTGAAACGCTCAAGTTAGGGTTTCGGAAGGTTCGGGGTTTCAAAGTAGTATATATGTAATTAGTAAGTATAGAAGTACCCATTAGCGTTTGATAAAAAAAAATTATAAATAAAACATTCAGTCACCACTTCGAGGGATTCTAGATTGCGGTTGGATCATTCATTGGCACACCCTTTTCCGGGAGAGCCCACGATATTAACACATCGGAATGTTCAGGTTGAAATATTTATGAGTATATAAATATTAAATATAAATAACCAATTGTGGTTAAATTAAAAAATAATAAAAATATAATTAAATTTCATTTCTATTTGCATGGTAACAATAAAAATTAATTGACTTATGCATGAAATTATGAAATCTTTCGAATTTCTGACTAATCTAGCTTATAGGTTTAATTTCGAGGCATCCTCTGCATGGGGCCCATTACGTCCATAGTTCAACCAATCAAGTTAATTCTTTGATACAAACTTTTAACAATAACGATCGACTGAGGACATTGCAAGCACGATGAAAAACAAGGTAAAGGTGAAGCATGTAAATATACACTATGGTAATACTATATAATAATTCGACCCTTGTCAATGCTTCTTTAGTGTTAATCCGGTTATAGTTTTTAGCTTTTAAATTGATATTCCCATGACCCCAAAACATCTTTCAACGCCGCCGTATAATTTATAAATAGTCAAATTGCAGGTTATAATTATGACTAATTGATGTTAATTTTTACATCTTTCTATTTAATTAATCATGCCTGCAATATAATATAATTTTATATGTTATTTTTATTTTTTATAGTCCGTAGACTAGATGTTTTCTCTATCAGATGACGTTTGTTTAATTAATTCTAATATACTTCTTACGTCACCGATACACGTATCATATGAATCCAAGTAAAAGTGTTTGAAAGAAAATAGTGGTCTCTGCCAGGAATTGGAAGGTCCCAGGTTCAATTCCTGGCAGAGATCATGCACTATTTTCTTTCGAACACTTTTACTTGGATTTACGTATCGATGATGGAAAAAGCACATTGGATTTAATTAAATAATTATATGTATTTATTATATACATGTGATTTTGCCAATCATAATTTGATAGTAATTATTTTTTATGTAATTTATCTTCCATAATTATTGTATTACATTCTAAAAATTTGAGATGATCAATGCCATATGGACAGCCTGCATGAACTTTTTTTTATTGCAGAAATGAATAGAGGCGGCTGGCCGGGTGCCAAATTATGATACTCTGATTTTTTCTTAATGTATATAGGAACTATTTTTTTTTTAAAAAAATATTGAAAGTACGTGGCCACGCCCTCTGGAGGCTTCAATAGGCATTTAGGCTCTATCCTTTTTATTAAGGAACCAGAGAGGCTAACAAAACTTGCAGAACTTTCTAAAATTTTTAAAAGTATTTTCGGGACTCATAAAAATAAAAACTGAAATTACAATAATTAAATTATTACCTTCCTTTTGCATTAAAAAATTGTCATGTAGGTGTCCATTTCAAAAAAATTATACAGTCTAGATGTTGCATAAATTTTATAAATCATGAAGAAGTGCAATTATTATAACATAATTATATATATATATTATATATATTTGATAATTGTTATTCCATGCTAATTTATCGACGTGGTAGCGGAAATTTATGTATACACTATATCCATATTCCATATTATAGTTATATATATATATATATATACGCTACCGTGTTGTTTTACTATTAAATCCAATGTACTGTTTTTTTTTATATATTTATTTTTTTATATCCCTGAGAAATATCTTAAAATTCGATGTGAACAATTTTTGAGTACAGAACCTGTGACAGCAAGATTTTCATCTGCTAGAAGTTTTTGGAATGGTAATTACTAATTAGGCTTTTTTCATTGTTCTTTAGTCTTTAATAATTAATCTCAGGTACACCTTCAGGAGAGCACAAACTTTACTTGTGCCAAATTTATTGGAGCTCTAGCTATAAATGACGAACAGTTGCAGGTTTGCAATTTTGTTATTTTTGGTACATAATTAAGAAAAGCTCCCAATCGTGCCATCCCCAAAATGTCCTAGCTTATAAGCATCCAAAAACTGCTTGGCTTGACTTCCAATCAGAGCAGAGGAAATTTGCATCAGTTATTTCTTCCAGCATTAGTTTTCATAGTTACATATAGAATAATAAATAATATAATATTAAATATTATTATTATTAGAAATTTGAGTGTTCTAAAACTTATAATTAGTTATAATCGCTTATGATTTGAACAATTTCAAGGGGCAGTTTTTCTCATATCTCAACAGCTCCATTTCCGATTTCCATCCATAAGGCTTCTTGTTCAAAATTCTACCTCAATTTTCATAAACTGGCTAGACAGATCCACTCATCAATTTTCAAGAGAGATTCATTCTAAATTAATAATTGCTTTTAAATTAAATAAATATTTTGTGTGTAAAATAGATAAGTTAATATAACAATTCTTTTATAAAAATATGGTTAAAAATAATCACATAAAATACTAAAATTTGCTGCATAATTATGTTTTATTAAAATAAACAAACTAAAAATATTAATTACAATTTTTTTTTTCTTCAGTAAAAAAGTTACCCCAGTAAGTAAATTACAAATATAAATATAACTTATGATTTTTCATTAATTACAATAACAAATAATGCAGTAATTAACTTGCAAATTTAAAGGAAAAAAAATCAGAAAAAAAGCATGGTCACCATAGATTCAAGCTTTGGGAGGCATAGCACAAGACTCTGAGCATTCTCCTGCAGAAGTCTCTTTCTTTATACCACTAGCATCTCCAGTCTTCAAGCCTTCAGTTGAAATGCCCAGGATCTGCAACAATTTTGATTTTTATTAAGTTCTGTGATATACATGTATGTTTATAACAAGTCAAAATACACAACATGTCAACTACATAATAAATAACATAAACAAAACCAATACACACAGTATAAAATCTAATTAAGATTTTTTATACTGAGTAAATTAATTTACATCATAATAGTTCTTATCATTCAAAATATCATGCAAGGATATTTTTAAACTGTTTATAATATAAGTTTTTTAAGCTTTCAGGTATAGTTTATTATTATAATACTATTATAATTATGGAATCCTATTAGCAAGAGAGGTACTGTTTTTATGAATATCTTTTGCTTTTTTTTTTAAACTTTTCTGGATATTTTTCAACAAATTTGACATTTTCATAATACAAATGGTAGGGGGAGTAAAATGCTCTTAATCGATTCTTTCATATTGAGCATAGTGCTCAATATCTCATAGAAATATTTTTGCCTGTGTGCCACTCACTTCCAGAATTTTGCTGTTGGAGACGTGCTCAGCAGGTTCCTCCTGCCTGTAGCTAAACAGCATCTTTCCTCCTGGGCCAACAATCAGGGCACCACCATTCTGAAGTCCGTCACCACGGTAGTCACCTCCAAGGTTTGCAGCCCAGCCCTATACAGATCGATAATAAGTTTTGTGTGTACTGTGTGATCTACTTGCAAAGGTATATTTTACTATTTTATGATGGATAAGCTATATAATATATATTATTATAATTCTTTATTTTATTATCAGTTAATGGAGTATCGACCTCATTTTTTTTATTGCAGAAATGGATTAGAGCGTGCAAAGTTATGCTACCCTGATTTTTTTCAGATTTTTTAGATCCCGGGAACTATTTTAAAAATTATTGAAAGATCTTTTTGTGACGTCACGAGACGCCGCTCCATAAGAAAAAGATAGGACTTGCCGCCGCGTGACGTCACAAAAAGGACTTTCAATAATTTTTTTAAAAATAGTTCCCGGGCTCCAAAAAATCTGAAAAAAATCAGGGTAGCATAACTCTGCACGCTCTATCCATTTCTGCAATAAAAAATTTTTAGGTCGAATTATACTCCATTTTGAATATACTGTTATCAATTGATGACACGAATGAACAGTGCAGTTCAAAACTAACATTGTGATTCATTTTTATTTTTTTATTTTTACACTGATGTGAGTTGATCCTGTTGATATTACGATTTATAGTTTTATTATAATGTGTATCATTAATTCATTATAATTGTATTGATTTCTTTATTGAAATATTAGAGGAGTTATTTTTAATTAGATTAATTAACGAATTTTAACTGTCACAACACACTATTATTAAAGTAGAGTGAGCGATTGCATATTTTTAAAATATTTTATTTTCTAAAAATAGTTAACCCGCCCTCTATTGAGATATGAAAACCAAAAAATTCCATCTAAAAAAGCTTCACCACAAAAAAATTTAAAAGTTGGTGTTTCGGAGGTCTTTAATATGCAGTCTTATGCAACAGAAAACAGCATTTTACTCAGACTTGGTCCGAACTATGGTACCATTTAAAAAATACTTACGGTTTCTATTGATGAATTCTTTTTATTGGCTTTATTGGATATCAAATAAAAAAAAAATTTACGAGGCAGTTTTTCCGGAAAAATATGTTGAAAATCCTTAGGGGAATGAGGTATTGGAATGTGAAAATTTTAGTGGCTTAATCGAAAGAAGGGGTACTGTGAATTTTTTCAAATTTTTCTGAGACCGGGAACTATTTTTAAAAAATTATTGAAATTCTATTTTATGACGTCACGGGCGGCATTGCCCTATTCTTTTTCTTAAGGGGTGCCGCCCGTGACGTCATCAAAATAGACTTTCAATAATTCTTTAAAAATAGTTCCCTGTCTCAGAAAAATCTGAAAAAATTTACAGTACTATATTTTTACCCCTTCTTTCGATTAAGCCACTAAAATTTTCACATTCTAATATCTCAATTAACCCACAAAAACATAAAAAAAAAATCCGGAAAAACGGCCCCGTAAAAAAAATATATATTTGAAAATCCATTAAAGAAAGAATTCGTCATAGATTACATTACAGGTATTTTTTAAATGGTACCATAGTTCGGACCGAGTTTGAGTAAAATGCTGTTTTCTGTTCCATAAGACTACGTATTAAAGGCCTCCGAAACACCTACTTTGGGAATTTTTTGTGGTGAAGCTATTTGATACAGATTGTTTTTTTGTTTTCATTTCTTAATAGAGGGCAGGTTAAACTATTTTAAGAAAATAAAATATTAAAAAAATGTAATCGCTCACTCTAATTATATATACATTCTGACATTTCAATTCTCGTACAAAGTATTTGTCGTAAAATCATACTCAATACTCAATAATTTAATTTGTGGACTTAGTTTGCATAATGCTAAGAATTTTCAGGATTGTGCATGTAATTTTGTTATTATTGTAGCTATACTTGTGTTTGGGCGTACGATTGACATCACGTCTTGATTACAAAATTTATTGTATAAATACTATTAAGTATAAATGTATATTGTATATACAATTGAAAAGCAATAAAGAAATTATGAATTATATATAGATTGGAGTTGCAACAGTGAAACACTGTATTAAATTATTAATATAAAAGTTATTAATATAATATCCACAGTCTTTGTTTAAATATTTGATTTTTTTATTATCACTCCCTCGTATTTTTTTAAAAAAAAAAAAGAGAATTGATAAATTCTCACCTTGTATATTGCATCAAGAGTAGTCTTGGAAAACAGAGATAAAAGGACGCTCAGGTAATTAAAGCGCTTGAATCCCAGTTCGTTGTAAGTCTTTTTTTCTGTATCAATATACAGCTCTGAAAGCAAAAAAATATTAGAAGTTTTTAAAGAAGGATTTGAAGAGCCTCTGTCACTGGAGTCGCAGAAAACTTCTGTTATAGCGTGATATGAAATGGAATACATTTAAATTAAATTTTTTTTTTTTTTTTTTAAATGTTGATACTTCTTTAAAAATCACTGGCTTTTAATTAGGCTGCTTTCACATAATCGGGATCACGCCGCAAAAAAATCAAGCTCACCTCGATTTTCTTACGGCTCTACATTTGTTGCCGCAAACAATTTTTGGATTATTTGAAAGTACTGTGTACAACTGAAATATATTCAAGGATACAAGTGGGATAAAAGGTTTCTCATAAGAACTCCTTTCTAGGTGTTGTCTATAAAATGCTCATAAAACATTTTAAATTTCTCCCTTATTCTTCATTATTCTTCAGAAACTTTTCAGAAAAATCCACTACCAAATTTGAATAACATGTTATAACTATACATTCAATGGAGTACCGACCTCAAAATTTTTTATTGCAGAAATGAATAGAGGGTGCAAAGTTATGCTACTCTGATTTTTTTCAGATTTTTTAGGGACCGGAAAGTATTGCTAAAAAGTTTTGGCGAGGTCAGGTTCGAATCCACGTCCCTTTTGGGTCCTATCTTTTATTAAGAGAGGCGGCAAGAGGCGGCACTTTTTCTGTACTTTCAATAATTTTTAAAAAATATTTGCCGGGCTCTAAAAAAACTGAAAAAAATCAGAGTAGCATAACTTTGCACCCTCTATCCATTTCTGCAATAAAAAATTTTGAGGTTGGTACTCCATAATTTTCATGAGCAAAATATGCACAATATAATTTAATGAAAAAAAAAAAAAAGAGGAAAGAAAAGTTACTGTTTGAAGCGGTAGCACACAAGGAATATGAATTAAATACTTCAATTATACAGCAAGAAAATATATAAAAACAGAAAAATAAAAACAAAATACGATAAAAAGAAAACAGTTGGTGGCAAAAATATCAGTTTAATAAAAAGAAGTACTGCTCAAGTAGTATAATTTTTACCTCCATCAAAGAATCCCCCTTCCACGAAATCTTCTATTCCAATTTCTTCAGGTCCTACGCCAACTATACGGATGTTGTTCTCCTTGAGTTTTGGAACTATCTCTTTCAAATCATGAGCCCAGAGACGGCACAACAGGCAGCCCCATCGACGGAAAAATATAATGACACAAGTTTCATTTTTCCACAAACTTTCGAATGTGACAGTCTGTAATCAAACATTTTTTTTTTATTTAGTTTAGGATTACCATAATGCTATATAGCCATTATACTCCTAATTAATTTATAATTAAAATATATGTCACACACTATATTAAAGAGAAAACAAACTATATACTTCGAGATGTAAACTAATTCGATCCCTCGTAAATAAGACCAGTAATAAAGTATAATAAATATTAACTTAATTCAAATTAATTTTTGATTAATTATTCTTTAATTATTATAGAAATTTTTTACAAAGCAAGTCTTGAAAAACTGTTTTTGTACAGTCTAACTATATTAGTTACCATACAGGATATATATAATATATTATTATGTTCCATATAAAGGATTTTAATTAATTGTGATTGAATTGAATTATGTTGGTTGATTGTGTAATTCGTTATTTTAATTGCTGCATTGTGTAATATATTGCACATCATTTGTATAGTAAAATTATATATATATTCTATATTTTTTTATATTATTATTTTTTTTTGTTTCTATTTTTATTTATATATGTCCTGGTACTGCATACAGTATGATTACATGTATTACTGTAATTATTGGATTGTGTTCTATACATACACATCATTTTTATAATAATACATATAATTATGTATGCAGTACATTTTATTATACATAATTATATATAATATAGCATATATTATTCTAAACTTGTGTCTCACAAAACTTGTATATATACAAATCTAAAGCTTTTTGTTTTATGCATAAGTGTCGTTTATGGCAAAAATTTAATTTTTTCATGAAAAAAAAAAACAAACATAAAATTATATGCATTTTAATATACAGTATATATTTATACTGTCTTGTATGCATTATTCGATCTTTTATCTATTTAAAGTAGAGTGAGCGATTACATTAATTTCATCTCAACCATGCACACAAAATAAAAAATCAAAGTTGGTGTTTCTGACAGGCCTTTAACATTCATATATCGCATTCATGCATCGATCTTTATGCAGGTAAAGAAAACAGTTTTTACTCAAATTTGTCTGAACTATAAATATATATGGTACCAATTAAAAAATATCTACGTAATCTATGATGAATTTTTAATGGATTTTCATTTTTTTTTTTTTTTTTTTACGGAGCCGTTTTTCCGGAAAAAAAATTGAAAATCCTTATAAAATGGGAATGAATCAACAAAAAATTAAAAGATTTTTTCCCGAAACGGCTCCGTAATTTTTTTTATTATTCCATTAAATAATTTATCATATGTTACGTAAGTATTTTTTTTTTATTTGTTCCATAGTTCAGACAAAGTTTGAGAAAAAAACTTTTTTCTGTACCATATATATAAGGCTGCATGTTTTAACGGCCTCAAAAATACCAACTTTGGGACTTTTTTTGTGGTGATGCTATTTGAGATGGAATTTTTCGTTTTTCATTTCTCAACAGAGGGCAGGTTAAACTATTTTTAGAAAATAAAGTCTTTGCAAAAAATGCAATCGCTTACTTTACTTTAATATGTAATTTACCGGTTTACGTTACACCCCCTTTTATTTTGGTAAAAGTTCAAAGAAATCCTTCAAATTTTACTTCATTTTGGCAATCTATGCATTTACCAACCAGCTGCCCATATGACATTCATTAAATTTATAACCCAATGTTTTTTTTATAATAGATAGATTGAAATTTACCTCTCCTGTGGCGAAATTCTTGATAAGGTTATTTGCTATGTTCTTCACTTCCATTTCGATGCTTTATCGTCTCTTCTCTCTCACAATTAACGTAAACTGCAAGAACCAAAAACAGAAGAGCGCCGAGTAGATAACACGACAGACAAATTTCTTATCGTTTCCCCTCAAAGTGTATTCCTTTGTATTATTAGTGTCCAGTACACAAATGCAGAAGGCAGCACTGATTTTCTCTATCTCTTAACATATCCCCTCCACCGATACCCCTCTCTCACAAGACGTTAATGGTAGAGACTCGATCGAATCAAGGCTTGTTTGAGCGGACCCATGCAAAAATCCCGATCGGTGCTCCATGTGTTTTTCTGTGGTATTTCATTGCAATGTCGAGGTCATCATATTATAAGTTATAACATGAAGAATCTTGCATACAAGCTAGGTTCCTTGCTTGGCATACAAATACTATACATAGTACGGTACTGGTACAATATCCTTATATTATAATATATACAGGGTGCCCAAAGATCTTTAGATTTTTCAAACCCCAATAACAATTAAACCCCAATAACAATTGTAATTGTATAACAATTGTAATTGTTATTGGGGTTTGTTAACCGTTTGGTATTTTTTAATGTTCGATCATTTTATATACATCAAATTAAAGCTCTGAATTTAACATTTTCAAAAATGTGAACAGAAAAAAAAATCTGAAAGGTGATGTTTCTTTTTACCCGTTAGAAGGCAAAATGGGAGCTTTTTGCACTTTTTCGTGCATCGTTTTTTGGACGAGGTGTTCTCAGGCATATGGATCAACCTGGGGTCCCACAACATGGGTCCCCAGGTTGGCCAGGTTCCCTGACTTCACTCCCTCAGAATTTTTCCTACGGGTCTATGTGAAGGGGACAACGTATTCGAAATTCCAGTGTGAGACTCGTTGGAGCTAAAGCAAGGAGGCATCACCGCCACGATCCAGTCCACCATGCCTGTCATGCTGCACGATGTGTGGCGTGAGTTCGAGGAGGGACTGGAGTTTGCTGAGCCACCAACGGAGCCCATATAGAGAGGCCTTGTTGCATTTGCATTGAAAAAAAATCAACAAACATAAGAATTGACGCAATCAATTTTTAGGTGCAGGAGCTGTCGTGATTCCAAAAAAAAGTTACCATTTTGCTTTCTAACGGTTAGAAAAGAAAAATCACATTTAAGTTCTTGATGAAATTTTTTTTATTATTATAATTATTATTTTCTCTCGGACTTCACTATTGACTACAATACTCACAATTTCTTTTCACATTAATTCACAAAGAGAAGCAAAAATGAGTAAAAAAAAACAAAAAAAAAATTGTCAGACTTTCGAAGGCCACGAAAGCGGAAGTTGAAAATTAATTTTTAAAATTGTGAAGTTATATCGATCAAGTTAGAACGTTGAAGTGAAACCACAAACATTGCAGTTTATTTATTATTATTATTTTTGTCCATAATTTAATTGGCATTAAAGAGAGGAACAATTAGAGAAAATGCACATGAAGTTTAAGTTTAATTTGCATTTGCTATTTGCTATTGCAAATTTTTTAGACACTGAATTTTTATTTAAAAAAGTACAAAACTTATATGCAGTGTATAATTTGGTCTTTTATCCACATGATATTTATACAGTAACAAATTTCATACAGGTTGTCCATTGCTTGTTAATTTTAAGTTTTTTTAACCCTAGCATTATCAAGGAAGTGGGGGGGGGGGTCGATACGACCCGTAATTCTAATATATATATATATATATATATATATATATATATATATATATATATATATATATATATATATATATATATATATATATATATATTTATATATATATATATATATATACAGGGTGTTTCATTACATTTGAACGATTTAAAGGGATAATTAAGGGATGAAGTTCGATGGTGATATAGACGTGTCATACATCAAATTAAAGCTTACATTTCTACAAGTTCAAAATTCACATCATAATTTACATGTGTGCATGGACTTGTTTTTTTTTTTTAGACGTACGAAAAGGAAACAAAAATGAGCTGTTTTTTTTTTTTTTTTAAGAAACGGCGGTAACTTGAAATTAATGTCCCTATTAAATTCCTCGTGGAGTGCAAGGTTGATGAGAGTGTTAAGTAATGCAATCGACCAGCTTTCGTTAGATCATCAAAGTAATAACAATAATAAAATTAATGCGGCAAATGTGGCTACGCAAAGCAGCGGAAAAGGCTGCATGAGAGATTCAGTCAGCGTAAAACGTCAGAGAGAGCTGCATCAGAGCAATTTAGCTCATGCCGGATGATGCCGGAGAGGTTAGCAACGTGTTGTGAACTAGAGGTGCATCTGAACCCGTGCTAGGGTATCAATGGTGCTCATGAGCAGAACCTTGAGTTAATTGGTGTAATTAAACTTGTAATAAAGCCAGGATTTTTATAAGGACAGTTAATTTCATGTTACCACCGATACTTAAAAAAAAAAAAAAAAATCGGATCATTTTTGTTTCCGTTTGGTCTAAAAAAAAAACAAGTACACACAATGTCATGTCATTTTTTATGTGAATTTTGAACTTGTAAAAATGTAAGCTTTAATTTGATGTATGACACATCTATATTTCCATCGAACTTCATCCCTTAATTATACTTTTAAATCGTTCGAATGTAATGAAACACCGAAACACCCTGTATATATATATATAATATATACATATATATATATATATATATATATATATATATATATATATATATATATATACATACATATATATATATATATTATGTAATTTAAATAGCGGGTCATTTCGACCCTCCCCCACCCCTTCCCCCCGTCCTTCTCCGCTTGGTAAAAAGCGTGTGACAAAAAAGTGCCTTGATAATGCTAGGGTTAATTAATGACTAGAAATTTACAGCATGAGAAAATGTAAATTGTTATTGCTTTCTGGTACCGTCTTTATTGACATGAATTCTTAATTATTTCAGGAAGCATATTATTATATGTATATAGTGTAAATATAAGTAATTTGTCCAAGTTAATAATTACAGATCAAAGTATCAACCGATATCCGCTGTGTTATAGAGTAAACACTATTCTCGCCTCATTATCTGTATTTCTAGATCTGTCCTTCTGTTTGTCTATATAACTATATATATTATATGAGTGTGTCCGAAATAGATCTTAATATACACTTTATATGAAACAAAGCAGATGATATCATATATTATATAGACGTCTCTATGCTTTATAATTATATACTTAATTAATCTACGACCAATGCATGAAAATAAATGAAAATGATGATCAGGATCGAGGTATGGTGGATCTATATATATTATATGTATTCCCACCCCCTTGTCTACGTCACTGTCTATATAATATACGATTCGAGTACGTGTTCCTGAAGGCACGGACTGGCCTACCGATCCACCGAGCATGGGTCGGTGGGCCGCGGCAAAAATGGGCCGCCGGGACAAATGTGGGCCGCCAGCCAGAAAGAAAAAAAAAAGGGTAAAAGGGAGAAAAGAAAAAGACGGAGAAAAAAAGAGGGAAATGAAAAGAAAATTACAACAAAAACCAATGGAATTAAAGAGCACTATTTTACATAAATTGATCAAGGATCAAATTAGAGGGAATGAAAGTGCATGTATCAGCTTTATTTGTGGGATGAAGAAGACAATATGTATATTATATGCACTTTTTTTTAGTAGTTTAGCCCAGCTATAGGTGTCAATTATTTCCGCGATCTTTTAAACTTCGTGTTTAAATTTAATATTCTGCCTTTTATATCATATTATAATCAGAACTTTCTTAGGGCTCTGGTCTTATATTTTATGAAATTAAGCATCATGCATTTAAAATCAAGCGCTATGAAATAATTAAGAGAAAAAAATTATCCATGTGATTGAGATTTATGACATGTATTTTATTATTATTTTTATTATTATTTTTTAAATACTGGTGTATAATCTAAATTTATTTATTTTACCGCAAAAAAGAGGATTTTTTTTATAACAAATTACAAAAGCATACCCGATAGCTAGATGCGAGTACTCGACCTTAGCAGACTTACCAAAACTAAGACAAAAAATGGTGATCCTTCAATTTTCCTGCAGATGCAGGCTCTGCATGCATCACAATTTATACAAAATATGATTCTGAATAAAGCAACATTTATTTATTTTTTCCTGGTTAGGTTTATTTTTTAACTATAGATGCTGGCGTATTTAATTTGGCGTATTTCTATTCTTATAATCATTATCACTATATAAGCAATTAAATTTTCAATTGAAAGATGATCGAATAAAAATATTTACAGCAGCAAGTAAATTGTACGTGGGTCTTGCATATAGTAAAGTTTAAAAATTAATTTAATAATAATTAAAATTAACTGTTGCTCACAATCAAATACTTCATGAATATTAGTAAATAAAAAATTCTCAGTAAAATACTTTGCATTTACCTTGAAAAAAGTATTCAATTAAAATAAGCAATTTGCAGTAAATATAAAAAAAATTGAACTTAAATAAAGTAATAGAGAAAGAAATTAAACATTCTCTTACTTATCAGTTTGCTTGAAAAATCCTTTCACAATTAAACTTCTAATAAATTTTTAAATTAATTAACATTGTATTTATTTGGAATCCAAAATCAATATATAATGGAGTACCGACCTCAAAATTTTTTATTGCAGAAATAGAGGGTGCAAAATTATGCTACTCTGATTTTTTTTCAGATTTTTTAGGGACCGGGAAGTATTGCTAAAAAGTTTTGGCGAGGTCGGGTTCGAATCCACGTCCCTTTTGGGTCTTATCTTTTATAAAGAGAGGCGGCAAGAGGCGGCACTTTTTCTGTACTTTCAATCATTTTTAAAAAACATTTGCCGGGCTCTAAAAAAGTTGAAAAAAAATCAGAGTAGCATAACTTTGCACCCTCTATCCATTTCTGCAATAAAAAATTTTGAGGTCCGTATACTCCATTTCTCCATTGCAGTGAACAATTAATCTACATACACGATTCTCGAATATTTCGAGTTCTCAAAGGTATAATTCTGTTATTTTTTTTTTTTGATTTCCTTCCCCCATATATGCTGGTATATACTCCCGAATCCAGGAAGTATTTTATATTAATTTATAATGTAATTAATGGAGTATTAACCTAAATTTTTTTTATTGCAGAAATGGATAGAGGGTGCAAAGTTATGCTACCATGATTTTTTTCAGATTTTTTGGAGCCCGGGAACTATTTTTAAAAAATTATTGAAAGTTATTTTTGTGACGTCACGAGACGCCGCTCCTTAAGAAAGAGATAGGACTTGTCGCCGCGTGACGTCACAAAAATGACTTTCAATAATTTTTTAAAAATACTTCCCGGACTCTAAAAAATCTGAAAAAAATCAGGGTAGCATAACTTTGCACGCTCTATCCATTTCTGCAATAAAAAAAATTGAGGACAATACTCCATTGTGGCCAAACTATTTGTTGGCTTTTAAAAATCACAAATAATTATTATTTATTCAACAATTTAACACAAAATTTAAAATTTAAGCAAATGCAGTGAATTTAGCAGTGATGCTTCAGAAAAAAATATTTAATTAAGGAATCGAAATTAAGGAGAGATTGAGTTCTATACTTCTTAATTTCGTTTTTCAAAAAATATGAGGAAATTTATATACGTATCACTAGATTTGATTAATTAAGATTTAATACTTAGTATTATAATATAGTAAATATTAATTACAGCTAGTATTAAAATTTAATTGAAGCTATAATAGTTAGTGTAATTTGTAAAAAATTTAGTGAAATTTAGTAAAAATTCTAGTGAAAACCTAAAAAAAATCGCGCCTGCGGCGGGCTACTGGGGGGCTCCGCCCCCCAGACCCCCCTTTGAAGTGTTAGCCCCCGCCTATGTGGGCCGCCGTTCTTTCTCACTCGGTGGGCCGTTTTGGCCCAGTCCGTGCCTGGAGTCCTGACCTTAATTTGCTCTCTGCATGTTGTTGCACGTAAGGTAACTTTTATATTAAGATTATAAAGTATATACTTTTCTGAGAGATTTCAAGGTATTCATTTAGTAAAAATTGTTTTCCTTTATTTTAAAGCGTCTGTTTATCTATACAATATATTACATCATATGTATGTACGTGTTTGTGTGTGTGTTATATAAACCATGAATTAATAATTTAACGAAAATAAATTTGAAATCTCTAACTTTGTACCATTATAATACATATTAATAATCGTACATAATTATATAATATATATATTATATATATTATTATTATTGGGCGCGATTCACGAAGCAATATATAGTCAGGTACGTTTCTAACCACGTTTAGCTTAACCACGTTTAACTAGGCGTTTTAACACATAAAACAGGTATAGTTAAACGTGGTTAAGCTAAACTTGGTTAGAAACCTGGCTAAATGCTTCGTGAATCGCACCCATTATTATTATGGTATTAATTTGTTGTTTAAGCTAAACTCACGTTTAAGGGGTCTTGATTGGACTGTATTATGATTTAATTAAAACACTTAAAAAAAAATTAGCATTTCGTTTTTATAATAAAAAAATAAACATAAACAGTATATTATAAAACAAAACAAAATCAATAAGCAATAACAGAACTGCCAACCTTGGTTTTAAGTTTTAATAATGCCTGCTTATATAAGAAAAGAAGGAAAAATAATACCCTCTTCAAAAGATTGATGATTTATAATTATATACTGAGGACATTAATACATAAATTAAAATAAATGGATACAATTTGTTTAAACTTTTACTAGTACGTTTATTTATTGTATTTAATTACTTCTACAATTTTTTTAGCTATACATTATAATTTATTAAATATTTATAAATCAATTAAGACAGAGAGTATACATTAAATTATCAGGAAATTTTTAATTAATTCATATGACAAAAATAAACTATTTCATCATTGAACGATGCTCACTTAGTTAATATCACGTACACTAATTCTGTTTTATATATCCGAGTCCATTACATCGTCGTCATCATCTTCGGAATCAGAATCATCGTCAAATGGCGGAGGTTCATCTTGATAGCCAGGTAACGGAAAAGGGGCAATGTTGTTGGCCATCATATTTATTTCAAGGGTCATGATGGCGAGTGCTTCTTTTTGTTTCTTCAGTTCTTCTTCCAGCTCACCAAATTCCGTCACCAGACGATTCATAACCTGTAAATCATAAAAGCTGGTCTCACAATATGATGATTAAAAATTACCTAAATAATAATTAATATTTATACCTTATTTCAGCTAATGCGTCATATTATAATATACATACTATATATAGTTAACCCATTATATAGCCCAGCTAGCGTATGATGTATTGACTTCAATGTATTATATATATATATATATATATATATATATATATATATATATATATATATACAGAGTGAACCACAATTCGCGTGCCAACTTTTTTCGTAAATTTGGTATTGCAAAAATTTTCGTACAAACTTCAAATTTGGTACACTTGTAGCTGAGGGTTGTAAAAATTAGTTCAGGGTGTTAAAATTTTTATTAAACACCAATAACACCCCTTTCAGGGGTGGTTTTTAAAAAAATTATTTTCGCCTTATGGAAATTCAATGTTAAATACAACTTTTTTTGAAATCATTGGAATTTTGCGGAAAAAGTTTCTAGCATAAGGTAATCGACCGTCCTGAACTCAGAAATAATTTTAGATTTTTTCCCCGACGCACCCCTGAGGGTGGAGACCTACCCCTAAAATCCATTTTCCTTAAAAATTGTGCTAAAATTATGAAATTAATTTTCAAGGGGTAATCGACCCTCCTGAACTCGGAAATAATTTTAGATTTTTTCCCCGACGCACCCCTGAGGGTGGAGACCTACCCCTAAAATCCATTTTCCTTAAAAATTGTGCTAAAATTATGAAATTAATTTTCAAGGGGTAATCGACCTTCCTGAACTCGGAAATAATTTTAGATTTTTTCCCCGACGCACCCCTGAGGGTGGAGACCTACCCCTAAAATCCATTTTCCTTAAAAATTGTGCTAAAATTATGAAATTAATTTTCAAGGAGTAATTGACCCTCCTGAACTCGGAAATAATTTTAGATTTTTTCCCCGGCGCACTCCTGAGGGTAAAGAACTACCCCTAAAATCCATTTTCTTTAAAAATTGTGATAAAATTGTAAAATTAATTTTCAAGGGGTACTCTACCCTTCTGAACTCGGAAATAATTTTAGATTTTTTCCCTAACGCAATCCTGAGGGTCAACGGCTACCCACCATATCTTTTCTCCTTAATAATCAAGTAGAAATTGTGAATTAAATTTTTTTCGGAATTTATCAAAATCTTTCATAAAAAAAATCACCTCTTCACTTGCAGCATGACGATGGATGTGTTCACCGTTAATTGCATGGCGTGAAGGCACATGTTGGTCTGCACAACGAGGCTATGTGTGCCTTTAACAACTGAGATGTAACCAATTCCACATAACGTCTGTCACTTTTAGCTCGTCAATGGTCTCAAATCTCTTTCTGAAGAAAAATGTTCACAAGAAGAGATTTGAGACGAATTGACAAACAGAAAGTGGAGATCAGACGTTGCATGGAATTAGTCACACCTCAGATGTTAGAGGCTATGCACCTACACACATGGCCACGTTGAGCGGACCAACATGTGCCATCACGCCAATTAACAGTGGACACATTGAGTGAAACCATTGTCATGCTGCAAGTGAAGGGGTCAGTCTGGGATATTTTTTCTCTGAAAAGTTTCGATACATCCTGAAAAAAAATTAATTCGCAATTTCTACTCGATAATTAAGAAAGAAGGACATGGTGGGTAGCAGTTTACCCTCAGAGTTGCATCGGGGAAAAAAATCTAAAATTATTTCCGAGTTCAGGAGGGTCAATTACACCTAGGAAATTAATTTCACAATTTTTAAGGAAAATGGATTTTAGGGGTAGGTCTCCACCCTCAGGGGTGCGTCGGAGAAAAAATCTAAAATTATTTCCGAGTTCAGGAGGGTCGATTACCCCTTGAAAATTAATTTCATAATTTTAGCACAATTTTTAAGGAAAATGGATTTTAGGGGTAGGTCTCCACCCTCAGGGGTGCGTCGGGGAAAAAATCTAAAACTATTTCTGAGTTCAGGACGGTCGATTACCTTATGCTAGAAACTTTTTCCGCAAAATTCCAATGATTTCAAAAAAAGTTGTATTTAACATTGAATTTCCATAAGGCGAAAATAATTTTTTTAAAAACCACCCCTGAAAGGGGTGTTATTGGTGTCCAATAAAAATTTTAACACCCTGAACTAATTTTTACAACCCTCAGCTACAAGTGTACCAAGTTTGAAGTTTGTACGAAAATTTTTGCAATATCAAATTTACGAAAAAAGTTGGCACGCGAATTGTGGTTCACTCTGTATATATATATATATATATATATATTTGTGATAGAGACGTACGTACGTATATCACTTTTTTTTTTTTTAACCCTCTATAAATATTTGTGAACGCGGCTTAACTTACCTCAAAATAAAGGTCATCGCTTAATCCAAGAGTTTTAATATCACCAAGTTTTATTGCTGCTTCTGTAAGTCTTTGTTGGCTGTTTTTATATTCATTCAGGCTATAGTCATATAAGACTGCAGCAGTCACTAAATTGACGACATGGCTTATGCCAATTTCTCCATCTGAAAACAGAAACATAATTTTAAGAAAGACACCAATAAACTCTAAAAAGATAGCTATAGTTCAAAAAAAATAAACAACATTTTTATTAATACGTACCTGCTGACATATTTTTTTTATTAATTGAACTTTGCTGTTTTTCAAAAAAAATAAGAACTACGCGTATAATTTATTTATAACTTTTTGAGTGAAAAAAAAAATGCTATATATTAACTTCAACTATAAAAAAATCAAATTTTAAACCTCCCAATTGTTTACTTGTTTTTTATTGTTGGGAGAAAATGATTTTATAACAGTTTGTGCGCAATGTTTTAGTAAAAAAAAAAAAACGTTTGATCAGTACCGGCCGGCTAAAATCAATTTTGAAACCTCGATCTACTATATAAAAGTACTAATTAATTGTTTACTTATTTTTTTATTGTTCGGGAAAAATGATTGTGCGCAATGTTTTTAGTAAAAAAAAATGTTCGAAGTACGTACAGGGCTATTCTTCTATTGTTAGGGGTATAATGGTATAATATATATATATAGGTTCATCGAAAAAAAAATCATCACCATGCAGGCCGGGATGCGTAAGATAATTTAAAAGAAGTTGAAACAATACCCGCTCATTATGTAGATGGCAGCATCGATCAGTCTCGGTGTTTTTTCAACAAATGCGCATCGACCTGTCATTTGACAGCTGACATGAATTATTGAATTTGTCATGGGTGATGTTCTGTAATTGAAATATACATACTTGTAAATCATCCTTTATTTATATTTACTACTTCCTGCTCTTTTTAGTATTACGCTCAGTAACTCAGGAAAATATTCGTTGTGACTAGAAGGTACGTCACTTTACGGAGTCTGAGGAAACTGGAGAACACGGAAGTTAAAATTTCAGTCTTCAATTCCTGATTTGAATGAAGTGGGCTTGCATACACTTTTGATGGTATGCATAGTACTTCTTTTTACCTCTTTCTTTTCTTTCTTGCATATTTTATGGTTATTGCTTAATAAACGAGTTAATTTTTTGTTCTCATTTATGTTAAGGTTTTATGTTTTGAAGTGTGTCAAAACATAAAACTCGTTATCATTGTTGTTGATATGCATAATCATCTTCTGATACCTTATAAATTAAGTACTGTATCATATTTATATCATACATGCTATTTCTTGTTGCAGTTATACAGTAGATTTATAAAAAAACATTATTAAGAGCTGCGAGGATGCCGGCAAGTGGTGAAAATGCAGAGCGTAAGAGTCCAAGAGAAAGTGGTGAAGATTCTGAAGATGAAAGTGAAATTTTAGAGGAGTCTCCTTGTGGCCGCTGGCTCAAAAGAAGAGAAGAGGTGAGAGTCACATACCCTCTGCATGTAGTCTTTCAAGCCTTACTTTTTTCCTGATAGTTATGTAATTTTGCTTATTTTCACTTCCATTTACGGGATGATAAATTTGACAAGGAATAAAAGCAGTCGGAAAAGTGCCAGGGTTACTGGAAGGCTTGCAGACACCAAGGCTTAAAAGACAACCATACGTATGAATACCAAAGCTAAATTTTGAATCTCCATTAAAGCATACATTTGTAATAAAGAAAAAAATATAGTATGCATACAGCGTATTTATGTCCCTTGATTATGGCATTAGCTTTAAACGAATGAAAGCTCTCTTAGGGAAATACTGTATAAAATTATGTATAACATGACGCCATGTCCCTTTACGGGGTAAGCCAGCAGCATTGTTACCTCAGCCGTCTACAAATTGCCCTCCAAAGCACTCGATTCTTGTATACTCCACTTTCTTCAGAAATACTCATAACACTCTTTTGCCTTCTGCACGAGAGTGCACTGTGTACTTTTAACACTTCTGTTCTTCAAACATTCTGCAATCACATCTAACCAAACCTTTTTAGGTCTACCTAATCCTTTCATGCCTTGTACACTACCTTTAAACACCTGTTTTGCAATTCGTTCATCAACCATTCTCTCAACATGTCCAAACCAACGTAGTGTACTTCGTTCATACTTGTCAATTACGCTTTCTTTCACTCCACACTCATTCATCACCCATGTGTTTCTCACTCTATCCATCCTAGTTTTACCACACATATTCCTTAAAAAACTCATACCAACAGCATTCAACTTACTTCTATGCTTTGTTTGACACACCCATACTTCAGATCCATACATCAAAGTTGGTATTAGGACAGAGTTATACACAGCTAGCTTAGCCGTATTAGACAACAGCTCAGTGCGACACAACCCTGCCATACTACCCACAATCCTCCTGCCAGCACTTACTCTCCTATCAATCTCTCCATCTACACTTCCGTCCTCTCGAAACAATCTTCCCAAATATACAAATTCTTTCACTCGTTCCAGCTGTTTTCTCCTTTTAGGTCAATTCCTTTTGCCTCGTTGCTATCTGTACTACCAAACACCATTACTTTTGTCTTGCTCACATTGATTTTCAAATCCGTACGACTAGTACTCACTTCCAAACGGTTTAACCTTCTTTGCAAGTCATCTTCGCTATCAGCTAACACCAATGCATCATCCGCATACAACAGCAACCATAACATTATCGTACCCACACTAATTCCATTTTCACCTATACCAGCCAATCTTACACACTTATCCATAAACACATTAAACAGCCATGGCGACATCACACAACCCTGTCTCACTCCTCGCTTCACTTCAAACCATTTGCTCAAACCACCATTCACCCTCACACACGCTTTACTACCTTCATACATAAATTTTACTGCATTCAGCAATTCATCATTTACACCATACTCGGACAACACTTTCCATAGCATACTTCTATTCACCTTATCATACGCCTTTTCTAAATCTACAAATGCGACAAACAACTTTTTATCAACAGCCAAATGTTTTTCAATCAACTGTTGCACAGTAAAGAGCTGGTCTGTGCAGCCTCTGCCCGGCATGAAACCACACTGCACCTCCCAGATCTTTTCCTGTGGAACTCTTTGCACTCTCCCAATCACCCACCTACCATACACTTTTCCTGGTATACTTAGTAAACTAATTCCTCTATGATTTTTACATTCATACTTATCTCCCTTTCCCTTGTAAAATGGAACAATTACAGCACACTTCCAATCTTCTGGTACTCTCCCACATTTGTAACACACTTGACATAACTCAAGAAAACGCTTCATCAACCACGGGCTTCCATACTTCAGCATTTCACTCGTTACACCGTCCACTCCCGCAGATTTTCCATTTTTCAACTTGCACACAATTCCTTGTAATTCTTTCATACTCATTCCTTCCTCGATTCCATTCTCCTCTGATGCGTCCACCTCATTCATACCCTCTAACCCGTCCATATCTTCATTCACTTCATCATCCTCCTCCTGAAACAACTCCATAAAATACTTCCGCCAACATTCTCTGCTCTCGCATTCGTCCCACACAATCTCACCCTCTGAGTTTTTCACACCACTAACATTTTGAACACTGAGTAAATAATTTATTATTATTACAGTATAAAAAGAATTACATATTAATGTCCAGCCAAGATTATTTTAACATAATTTTAATGACTGGTGCATACAATACATACATACAATATGTATTATATTTTTTTTAATTTCAAGCTCAAACTTCTGGTTTTTATGCTAAAATTGTTATTATGAGACATTACAAATAAGTTTAACAGAAAGAAGAACATTTTTTCTTTTTTAAAGAATAATAACATCACATTTTAGAATCAAGTTCCAATCTATAAACAGAAGTTTAGTACAAACAATTAGCATATTCAAAAATTACTAGTATCAGATGAAGGAGAAAAAAATTATATCTACATCTTATGTGGAAAGTTTTATGCTCTTTTTAAGAAACTTTATGTAAGAAAAGGTGTGAAGTTAACAATATTACAAACTGTTGTGAAAATATAATGTATGAAACAAGTGTAACAAAGAGAATGCGTTGGGTTTAATGAGATGTTACTTATTGTGATTGCAGGTAGAGCAGCGCGATGTTCCAGGTATTGACTGTGCCTATCTGGCTATGGACACTGAAGAAGGGGTGGAGGTGAGATATAAAAATATATAATGGAAAAAAATTGTTATCACGCAACTTTTTGTTAGGTAAAACTCAATGTTGAGTAAAGAAGATCGAGGTCCCGTAAAAAGTATTTAGCATTGCAGGTATAGGAAAAACTCAATATAAGGTAAACCTAATTTCCTGGGTCCCTTGACTTTACGTACTAATAACAAGTTTTTACTGTAAATGACAAGTGAGCTTTATAAATATTTTTTCCCAGTAACTTTGCTGCTAGTACCGTAACTAATTTAAATTGCTAAAATATTGTCAAACATGAATGTATTTTACAATAAATATGAGCAAAGCATTTTTTACCTGAAATCTTTGAGTAATTAGCAAAGATATTACTAAAAGAGAGAGAGATAACAGTTAATGATGTCAGTTATTCCCTAATATAGTTTATTACCTGATTTATTGATTATCTTTTTTTTTTTTTTTTTTTTTTTTTTTTATGTTGACAATTTTATGCTATTGTACTTTATAATTTGAAATCCTTTCAATAAAATTGATAGAATAAATAAATAAAATCTGGAAATACTGCAAACTCTCATTGAAAACTCGTGGTTTTTCATTTGCTTGAATTGATAGATACCTTCAGTCTATCATAGCTGCAATTTATTTAATTATGTTGTTTTAAGAAGCTCAACTTATTATTATAATGTTAGCTTACTACAGCGTATTCTGTTATTGGTGTAAGCATTCAAACTTAACAACAGTAGGAAGGAATGAGAGGAAAGGAGGCAGCTGTGGCCTTGTGTTAGGAACTGTTTCAGCATTTGCCTGGGAGTGAAGTTTATCTAGCTAGCAACCCCACCTGGCAACGCCATAAAAAAAATTGCTGCATGATTCCATTATCTCTCCTTGAAATAAAATAAAATTCAACATTATTGTGAGTCAAGTCAATTTTTTGGTTGAAAATAGGAATATAAATTTTATTTTGTAATGCATTTTGTTGTTTCAGCAGTAGTAATATTCTTTGTTTACATTTTTTTAGGTGGTATGGAACGAAGTTCAGTTCTCTGAACGGAAAAATTTTAAATCACAAGAGGACAAAATTCAGCAAGTATTTGAAAATTTGACGCAGTTAGAACATCCAAATATAGTAAAGTTTCACCGTTATTGGACAGATACGCATAATGATAAACCAAGGGTAAGTATGCATTACAAATTAAAGTTTGAATTAACATTTCATTTGTTAGTGGTGTTCAGTCTTTGAAAATTATTTAACAATTAATCACAGTCAAAGAACAGTTTTTTACGATGGAATCAAATGAAATAAATTTAAAAGATTGAGAACGTTCTAAAACTTAATCGCTTATGGTTTAAGCAAATTCAATTTGGCAGTTTTCTCATAACAGCTCCATTTCCGGTTTCCATCCATAAGGCCAATGTTAAATTTCTATCTCAGTTTTCACAAAACTGATTAGACAGATTTCCTTCAAAATTTGTATGCCACCTATTGATGGCGATTTCTAAGTCCCCTGCAAGTCTTGTTGCATTCAGGCGTTATGATTACGAGAACTCAATCTCCTGAGATTCATCCTAATAAAATTGGAAAAAAAAAAATAAATAAATAAATAAGGAAACTCTCACAATTAAAATTAATTAATTGTTCTATAGGTAATATTTATAACAGAGTATATGAGCTCTGGATCACTAAAGCAGTTTCTTAAAAGGACCAAAAGAAATTTAAAGAAGTTACCTTTACAAGCATGGAAAAGGTGGTGTACTCAGATCTTGTCAGCACTCAGGTGAGAATGTATGAAATACTTCATTAACGAAAAATTATTGCTGAATATATTTACCATAAAATGTATGCTATGCATGTTAAATAGATGTAATAAATTTAACATGTAACATAATGGTTGGTTCACGGCATGATACAACTATAATAGATAGGTCCATCAGCCCTACGAATTTGGACTGATCTGCGCATTTTGGCCAACAAAACCCAAGGTGACGTCACGTAGTGAGCTCAAAACAGCTGTTTCGCTGCACGAGGGGCCCCTACCGGAGCAGAGTTTTTGTTCAACATTAGCGAGAACGTTGCTTTTTATCTCATCTCAAATTTGATATTTATTTGCAATACTACAAGCCAAACCGGTTGCAGTAACGTATTAAAAGAATTTTTAAACACTGCAATTCGCAAGCAATCTGGGGTAGAAGTTCGTATCTTTGTTCATAAAGCATACAAAGTTGCTATTGGCTGTGCGCAGATTAGTCACCTAGCGTTTGCACAGCTTCATTTGGATTCAAGCTTTTTTATCATGCACACTTTGCAGAGCCATGCGCAGTAGACTACTAACATTTAAAACTCGTTTCTGCGCAGCTTTTCTAAGCCGTGGCTATTAATTTACGGGAAACTCTATAATAGAGCAGAAAAAATTAAACGTATGCACCGTGCGCATGGGACGGCCCTGGGTTCACGGTATTTGCAAAGAAGAACAAAATAATATAGCATAACCTGGGATACATTAAATATAAAAAAAAATATGGTACTAAAATATCTTCAAAATCTGTATTAATGTATTTTATAACATTGTGTGTTTTAAAAACTATAAATTTCTTAAATGCCATGTTCAGTACTATTTTTATATTTAACCCAGGAAATGTATGTGACCTTAAAGTAACATAATTTTGCATGTTAATTAATTGAATGAAAGAAAACTAAACAAAATCATGCAAGATTGAGGGCTAAAATTTATGATATAATTTTTTATTTCAGTTATCTTCATTCCTGCAACCCACCCATCATCCATGGCAATCTTACCTGTGATACAATTTTCATACAACACAATGGACTGGTTAAAATTGGATCAGGTAAGCTGAGTTATTTCTCTTCAAATACACTCCGTTTACTAGTCAAAGAAAAGTGAACTCTAAAAAAAAAGCTATTTTTTTTTAATAGCTGTATCACAAAAATATTAAAGCTAATGCAGTGGAGTATCTACCTCAAAAAATTTCATTGCAGAAATGAATAGAGGGTGCAAAGTGCAAAGTTATGGAGATTTCTTTGAGTCCGGGAACTATTTTTAAAAAATGATTGAAAATACAGAGAGTGACACCTCTAGACACATCTCTTAGTAAAAAGATAGGACCTAAAAGAAGTGTGGGTTCAAAACTTGGCAAAACTTTTTAGCAAAATACTTCCCAGACTCTAAAAATTCTGAAAAAAAAAGCAGCCTGGTATAACTTTGCACCCTCTATCCATTTTTGCAATAAAAAATTTTGAGGTCGATACTCCATTCAGTAATCAGATTGTGAAATAAATTTTGGTAGGAGGCCATTACTGTCCCAGTCAAAGTCAAGGGTGTATTCAGCACTTTGTTCTGGAGGAGGGGCAGAGAAGGGGTGTCAAGTTAAGAATGCTAGCCTAGAGATAATATCTAAAATGTGTTTTGGGATCATCCCCTCTCCCTTTAATGGACTTAACCTTGCACCAAGTTTGGAAAGGATTCTCACAAATTCCTAACACATGTCTAGTGTGAGTCAGTTTAATAATCAGAAAGTAACAGGTTAATTTTATAGTATTAAGGCACTATAAACCAAACTGGCTACAGGAAAAATAATAAATAAAAACTTGGACTTTATAAAATTTAAAGTCTATTTACCATCTTGTGTGCTTCCTCTTGTACTATTAGCAGTAGGGAGCTGTGAAGTACTTGAAGTCAGTGGGACACAACTTACCTGGGGTTCCCCTGAAATCAACTTCTTTGAGTTTTTCTACAAAATTTATTTTACAATCTCAATCAGAGTACATTTTGTCAACTGTTTCTAGCACTTTCAAATTCAAAATTCAAGATGTTGTTCAGAGTTCAGTAAATAAAGAATAATAATAAAATAAAAAACGTGATATTTTAATTCTTTATTTTGTAGTTGCTCCTGATGCAATACACCATCACGTAAAGACCTACCGTGAAAACATGAAAAACATGCATTTCATTGCTCCTGAGTATGGAAGTGAGTATACAAGTCAAAATATATAAATGGTGTGTTTTTTTTGCTGATTTTCTGTCGGTAACGTAACTACAGAGGGGGCTTAGGGAGTCAAGGCCCCAGGCCCGTGCATCACAGGGGGCCTTTTTAGTTAATCTCGTTGAAGAAATTTTAATTGAGCATGAAAAAAATAAACAAATAAAAATAAACCACATGATTTTTTTTTTTTTTACGTTTTTGTAGCTGCAGTCAACCAAGTCACCCCAGCCGTTGACATTTACTCATTTGGCATCTGTGCCCTGGAGATGGCAGCACTGGAGATCCAGGGCAACGGAGAGTCTGGTGGCATCGTCACTGACGAACACATTGAGAAGACGATTGACAGCCTCGAGGATAGCAAGCAGAAAGATCTCGGTGAGCTCTATAAGGATTCACGAGACTGTCATTTCTAAATTCTCCAATTGATTTGATTGATGCAAATTTTAATTGGCATTAGGACAAGATATTCCATGCGGCCATGTATATGTAATTAATCTAATTATATAATTAAATAATTCAAAATGCTTAAAACTTCAAGTGTTTCCAATAAAGGCTTCAAGTCAGCTCATTTTGCAGTGTTCCCACCGTCCTATCTAAATCTATGTGGAAAAAACAAACAAACTCGAAATCGCTTTTTTGGCATCAGAGAATTTTTTAGAGGAAAATAAGCTCTTGATTCGTTATCAGAAGACCCTTAAATGGGGGGTAGGATATGGTTTCAAATTAATAGTTTTAATAGTTACAGATAAAAAATTCAAATTTTCTAACATGGTGGCTTATGGAGAAAATTTTGAGAGAACACTTGAAGCCTCTATATGACAGGATTGTGTCATGACATGTTGCAGTGCGCCAGTGCCTGTGCAAGGACGTCAGCAAGAGGCCGAGTGCGCGCCAGTTGCTGCTCCACCCACTGTTGTTTGACGTGCACCCTCTGAAGCTGCTGGCAGCACATGTATTCGTCAAAACTGCAGGTATGACGGAGTTGATCAACCAAAAAATGCAGCTTGCTGGAATGTATCAAACTTGTAAATTTTACTATAAGTGACGAGAACAGATTCCTTGTTTATAATTTTGAAAACCAGTGAAAGTGTTCTTCTCGTTCGTGCCCTGAAAATTAAAAAAATATATATATATTGTGCTTATCAACAAAGGTCTAAATTAACAACAATTAATTTTTATTAACGATTGACCTCAGTTACTACTCGAGTCAAAGAAAATTTGTTAGACGGAATCAAATGAAATAAATTTTAAAAAATCGATAATGCTCTAAATCTTAATCCTGGTTTGAGCAGATTCTAGGCGGCGGTTTCCTCGCAATAGCTCCATTTCCGGTTTACGTCCATAAGGCCAATGTTAAACATGTTAAACTTCTACCTCAGTTTTCTTAAAACTGATAAGACCGATCCACTTCAAAATTTACATACCATGTACCTATGGTGAGTTCTAAGTTCTCTGCAAATCTTGTAGCATTTAAGGAGGCTGATTCCGAGATCTCAACTGAGGTCAATCCTTAATAATGAAATTCAAAGTCTGAATTGTTTCTGAAAGCATTTTGTATTTAAGTTATTATAGAGTGGTAAAATTGTTACATTAAAAGAAAAATCGCCAATGCATGTGTTAAAGTAGCAACATGTTCTACATAACATTCATGAGCTTTAACCCTAAAATATATATTTTTTAACATGCACAGACTTTATTTTCCATGAGAATTATATTGAAATGTACCGTACAGTACTTACATAGTTATAGGATATAGCCTGTGAACTATGAGAACTACATTAATTATTATTTATTTTATATTTTGGAATCTGGTCTGAAAGATTGCTTGTTAAGAGCTGTTTTAAAGTAACCATGCCACAGATTTTGTTGATTATATACAGAATTGGTAAAACATTCCCCTACTTTTATTGTTTTTTTTTTTTTTTTCTTTGCTACTTTTATTATTAAATGTCATTTATTTATCAATTGTTATAAAATATAAAATTAATGAACTTTTCTGCATTCAATATATCATGTTTTATAATCATTTTAAGACAAAAACCGTGGCTAAAAAATACTTAAATTAAAAAGAAGAAAAATAAAGAAATAGGTTGTAAACTCTATGTCAATTACAAAATGATACCTGTGCTTGATGCATGAGATCTAGTTTCTCGAGAGTTGATATCATGCAATGTGCAGGTAACTTGTCAGAGAGCTTGCCTGAGGAGGTGCTGCAGCAGCAGGGTTCAGACGCAGTCTTTGCCGAGATTGTTCACCCGGACGGACGAGATCCCACTCAGGTGTGCTTTGGAGATCTGCCTCACTCGGAGAGACTTGGCAAATACGTTGAGGATGTAAAGTAAGTCATGTGATAATTTGTTTACTTTACCACACCCCCTGGAGGCGTCTAGGCCCTATCATTTTTATTAAGAATTCAGGGGTGCCAACTTAACTTACAGAACTTACAATAACTATTTAAAAATAGTTCTGGTACTAAAAAAAAATCTGAAAAAATTCAAAGAAGCATAATTTGGTACCCTCTTTTTATTTTTGTAACCAAATTTTTTCATACAGCTTGTCCATTTCAAGTTTCATTTCAAGTTGCGATTGGCAAACTAGATGCTACCACGATGAAATGCATGTCATCAAAGTTCAAGTAGATTTGTCTGTGTAGTAATTATTGGCAGATTTCATGACGGCTACATCATTATCTATAGAGGTCTTTCACCATACGTCACAAAAATATGACGTCACGTGAATGTAGGCAAAAAGCACCTATTTAACATGGTAGTAGCATACCAAAAACTATTTATTTTCTGCGATATGACAATCGTGGTACTTTTGACAATTATTTTATGTGATAGATTGAAATGTCAAGTAAATGGAAAAAAATACAATATTTGCCAATGATATCTGTGAAAAATACAATAAATCATTAAATAAAATGTAAATCGACTCCAAATTTCACGTCAATAATGATCATTTTAGGACACTTATGCACTGATATTGACCCTAAGATGCTTCAAGAAAATCAGCCAATCACCGACCATTGCTTTCCCCGCGGACTTTTGAATACGAGGGGGAAACGGCACAACAAAAAATAATGATAAAGAAGCTAGGTAAAATAAAAAAAATGTATATGTTCAAGTTATGTATATTTATTTCTTACGTATATATTATTACTAAAAAATAATAAAAATATGTTAAATTAGGAGGAATAAATCAAGTGATTCCAGTTCCCTCTCAGTATACCTACTGCTGAATGTAAACAACAACAAAGCCAAGCAAACGCTATATTATTTTGCCTTGCTGTGCACTTTATGTTTAGATGTTGTGTCTGGTCACTTCGCTTCTTACTTACCATAATTTATTATTGATGTGAACAGTGTTGTATATAAATCATAAAGCACTGATGCATGGACTTTAAAGGAGAATGTAAAGTTGAAATTTTGCTTGTAGTTGCTGATTTGTTTGTTTTGTCTCATTTTTGTGTGCACCTTTGTTATAAAAACTCCAAGTGTTCATTGTTGGGAAAACTTTATTCATAAATAAACCATGATTTTAAAATATTTTATTTTTTCTCAGTAATAATAATTGGAAGTTTATTTGAAAAAAAGAAAAATCTCCATCCCCCAAATTAAATTTAGAATTTAGGGGGTCTTCTGATTTCAAATTAAGATTTTTTTTTTAATTTTATTTAAAACCTTGTTTCACTGCCAAAACACTTTTTTCTTTCAAATGATGATTGTGGAAACGCTAAAAAATCAGCTGACTTGAAGCCTCTATTGTTTACTTGCAATAGACAATAATGGTTGCATTTTTTTATTTCATAATTAGAAACTATACCTAAAATTATGCTTTTCTGAATTTTTTCGGATTTTTTGGAGTGCGGGAACTAATTTTAAAAAAAATATTTAAAATACCTGAATTTGGGTGGTACACCTGATGGGACAACCGTGACGTCATTTGTCGTGCTGTGATTGGCTGTTGATGATGTCATGGCTGCTGTGATTGGCTGTCGATGACGTCACGGTTGTCCCATCAGGTGTACCACCCAAATTCAGACATTTTAAATATTTTTTTAAAATTAGTTCCCGCACTCCAAAAAATCTGAAAAAATTCAGGAAAGCTTAATTTAATGTATATTTTCTAATTATGAAATAAAAAAAATGCAACCATTATTGTCTATTACCCCATCTCCCTTCCCTTGTTTGATGCAGTTTAAAAGTTCTCAGCTATTCGACAAATCAATCTTCAAAGTCAGTTAATTTAAACATTCAAGATCCTTAGCTGTGCATTGAATTATTATTATTTATTTTATATATATTTATTATTATTATTATTATTATTTTATCAAACCCTATTGTGTACTTCTACTTATTAATTAATCTACTTATATACTACTTTGAAACCCCGAACCTTCCGAAACCCTAACTAAACCTAATTAAACCCTAAGCGTTTCGTGGGCTCTTCCGGAACGGGGGAGGGGGTGGCCACGGCCTTGTAATCCATCCCGGCATTTGCCTGTGAATGAAGGGATCGTAGAAACCTCAGCCAGGATGAACGCTACAGCTTTTGTCAATGAACCGGAAGTGCAGTGGTTCAAAGCCAGGGGAACCGCATGGTGAAAAAGTGCAATGATTTACTCCTGGGTGGGAAACGTGGTGTTTGTTGAAAATGGTCACCCATCCAACTACTAGCCACACTCGGCGTTGCTTGACTTCGGTGATCTGATGAGACCCGGTCAAGCACACTGCGCCACACCTCCCGAATTATTTGAACTTGAATTTTCAAAATTACATGGCAGTTGTTGATTCTAGATGATTCATTTATGGATGCATTTCAAGATTTATGTTTATTATGAAAAAAAAAAATGTTTATAAAATAATTGCAAACACTTTAGACGATACCTTAATACTTAATAACAAAGCTGCACACGAAAGTGGGACTTACAGCAAACAAATCAAATGTTGTTATATATACTGGTGTTTTTTTTAAACTTGCTTGTCTTTTAAGTATGTACATCACCGCAATAGAACAGATTTGATGATTTTTTTTTTAAAAATGAGTAAAATAATGTGAAAAATAAAAGAGTGTTTTAAATGAAAAACATAATAATGAAAACTTGTTCAGTCACTGTTGAATAAGAATAACAAAATTCTTTGAATAAAATGCACCTAAACCATCATTCACTGGAATTGTCATGGTATGGTCTGTGAAAATTAATTTCAACTATGCACAAACATTGAATGTTTCAATAATGCCTATAATAATATACCTCAATAATAATACCTGCCCCCTTCTCAAAAACTTACATTACTTAAAAAAAAATAATAATACTGCTTTTTTGAGGATGCAGTCATTCCAAAAAATAGCACATTAAAATCTGAATACTTTGTTGTATGAAGGTTCTTTAAATTGTTAAATACTTTATATCCTTTTTGATTCTTTTACACAATAATCTCTTTTATACTGAGTGAAAGAAGGACCAGAGAATTATTTACTTCGTTCACATATGGAGTATTGTCCTCAATTTTTTTTATTGCAGAAATGGATAGATGGTGCAAAGTTATGCTACCCTGATTTTTTCCCGATTTTTTAGAGCCCGGGTAGTATTTTTAAAAAATTATTGAAAGTCCTATTTGTGACGTCACGCGGCGTCAAGTCCTATCTTTTTCTTAAAGAGCGGCGTCTCGTGACGTCACAAAAAGAACTTTCAATCATTTTTTAAAAATAGTTCCCGGGCTCTAAAAAATCTGAAAAAAATCAGGGTAGCATAAGTTTGCACCCTCTATCCATTTCTGCAATAAAAAAATTTGAGGTCAATACTCCATTGTAAATTTACTTTTAAATGTTGTAGCCATGTTGATGTTGATTGTCAAATTTACAGCATAAAATATAATGAAGGTTTTATTGTTATTATTTTGTCACCATCATACTCATTAAAGGCAAAGAACAACTTCAGTTTTTATAGTTTCATTGTTTTATTAATAATGCTATTATCTTATGAAAAGAAAAGGATAGGAATAACCAGCAAGGCCTTACCGATCGAAAGAGTCACAGCAGGTGGAAATTCTTGCGGTCACAGAGGACTTCTTCTTGTGACTGAAGAAGCATCTCCACGATGCGAAACGTTTCAAAAATGTAAAAACTTTCGAGTGAACCTCTGTGACCGCAAGAATTTCCACCTGCTGTGACTCTTTCGATCGGTAAGGCCTTGCTGGTTATTCCTATCCTTTTCTTTTAATAAGATTATCACAACCTAAATGGTTTATTTTCCTTAATTTGAATAATAATGCTATTAGTGCACCAAAAAAATAATGAAGTCATCACTCTCTGCCTTCTACATGTTAACATTTAAAAAGCACGCCCAGCAAAGTGGGTCTTTTTATGGTAATTGCTAGAACTCATAGAAGTTTTATTTATTTATTTATTTATTTATTTATTTATTTATTTATTTATGTAAATCGTAATGAGGGTCCTGAGACTTAAATTGAAGCTTGTTCTCTTGCAGAACCATATTTTTCTATGCTCAACTTATTACCCTTCAATCTATTTTTGTTGTGAAATTTTTCACACATTTTGCTATTCACTTCATAAGTTGTCTTTGAAGTATCAACTATGATCTCTTAATTACAGTCAAATTAGTTTGTTATTTTTTAGAATTAAATAAAAAGTACAGTCTGACGACACTTGTGACATTCACCACAGTGGCAGGCACAGCTTTCACAAAATGGACACTTTTGCATTTATTTTTTTCATTAAAGTAGAGTGTCTATCAGCTGATGTCAAAAAATGAAAACTGAGTTAGTATTTTTTTAAAATAGCTCCATTGCTCTTACATATGGAACCGAAATCCAAAAAATTCCATCTCACATAGGTTCTTCAGAAAAAAATTCCAAAGTCAGAGTGAATGTGTCGCTTAACATGGGGGCCTTACCTAAAAATGACCCTCGAATATCTCGAAAAAATACACCGTTAGGTGGTATGAAAAAATATGATGATGTTCTATGACTCAAGCTTTAACAGAAAAACGAATAAAAAAAAATTCGCTTGAATCCATTTTTCCGTAAAAAAATCAAGAAAATTTCCCATGTTAATTCCCATAAGAGTTTTTCGTGATTTTATGACAGGAAAACGGATTCGAGAACATATGTTTTTTAAACAACTTTTGGTTAAAGCTCGAGCCATAGAACATGGCTATATTTTTTTCATTCCAACTAACGGTGTATTTTTTCGAGATATTCGAGATTGTTTTTTCAGATAAGGCCCCATGTTAAATGATGAGTTCTCTCTGACTTTGGAATTTTTTTCTGGAGAACTTATGTGAGATAGAATCTTTTGGATTTTGGTTCCATATGTAGGAGTACTGGAACTATTATTAAAAAATACTAACTCGTTTTTTTTTTTTTTTTTTTTGTTTTTTTTGTATTAGAAATTTTTTATTTAAGGCAAATATGAAAAATATGAATATTGTACTTTTAATTGCCCAATTTTTTTTACAATTTCATAAACCAGTGTAACTAAGTAGTGATTTCAATAATGGCCCTAAGATCATCAAATTATTAATCATCACAATTATAGTGTTTAAATGATTTATAATTCATGTAATGCAACGAGCTTTAAAATTTATTTAAAGTAGAGTGAGCGAGTTCATTTTTTTTAAAATTTTATTTTTTAAAAATAGTTTAAGCTGCCCTCTATTGAGAAATGAAAACCAAAAAATTCCATCTCAAATAGTTTCACCACAAAAAATTCCCAAAGTTGGTGTTTCGGAAGCCTTTAACGTCCAGCCTTATGGAACATAAAACCGCGTTTTACTCCAACTTTTTCTGAACTATGGTACCATTTAAAAAATACTTGCGTAATCTATGATGAATTCTTTAATGAATTTATAAAAAAATTTATTACGGGGTCGTTTTCTTGGAAAAAAATCATGAAAATCCTTATGGGAATTAACCCGCAAAAACTTAAAGATTTTTTTCCGAAAAAACGGCTCCGTAATTTTTTTTTATTTATTTAAAAATCCATTAAAGAATTCATCATAGATTACGTAGGTATTTTTTAAATGGTAGCATAGTTCAGAAAATGTTGGAGTAAAACGCGGTTTTATGTTCCATAAGGCTGCACGTCAAAGGCCTCCGAAACACCAACTTTGGGAATTTTTTGTGGTGAAACTATTTGAGATGGAATTTTTTGGTTTTCATTTCTCAATAGAGGGCAGCTTAAACTATTTTTAGAAAATAAAATATTAAAAAAAATGCAATCGCTCACTCTACTTTAATATTTAAAAAAAAAATCTATGAATCTTTTCTAAGTACTTGTTAGTTTTAATTTTTTTATAATGATTCACAGCCTACTAAGTATGCTGATATGATATAATTAAATTTAAAATGGTATCCATAATGCGAAACATTTCAAATTATGGTTTTATCATCTTTTTCAGTGCAATGAAGTAGGCAACCCGTAATGTTCAACGGTTGTTGCAAAGGCAAGGTGAGGCAGCATGTCTTAACTTGTCTTTATTAACTGAGTGTCAAACATCATTGCAAGCTGCCTACTTCACCGTGCTCTTTTCTTGGATAAGACTTAAAAAAGATTTTTTTCTTTTTCTTTTCTTTTTTTTTTTTTTTTTTTTTAATGTATGAAGATTGTCCATTTGTTGTCCTGTCACTGTACAATTGTCAAATGCTTGTACAACTTTATGATAATTTTCCAATTTTATTTCTATTAACTTTTTAATCTTGTATACAGCCTAACAGATCTTAGAATACCTGTAGACACTATGGCGCCAGCTCCAGACAGTCTAGACTGAATGGCGGTATCCATAAGATCCTTAATATTTATTTTCAAGATATCCGCCGCGCGCATTGAATCCACATGTAAACTAAGATTTGTAATACTGTATGTCATATTGATTTTATCACCTCTTTGAAAAAATTGATCAGAATAGCTGTTACATTATTAAATAAAATAATCAGAAAGAATATAACTTATATCAAACATTAAGCTCTTCACACAGCTAATTAAGCCGCCATAGTCTCATTATTTCATGTAATTTATTTTCTTAAAATCAATATAAAAAGTAACACAATTTCTTTCAAAAGGCTTAAAGTTATACTGTTATGCCCCTTACATCTTTAAAATTAACACCTAATGTTATTTTCTATTGATTAACATTTGATGTTTCACAGATAAAATCCGCTGATTGCATGCAGTAGCATGTGGTGAAGTGTAGTCAGCCTTCAATTTATCAGCAGCAATGTAGGCAGCGTTTATGTAACACGCAAATGGATAACTAACATGAAAATTTTTATTGCTTAAATGAATAGAGGGTGTAAATTTTGCTACTCTGATTTTTCCAATGAGTTCTATACTTACTTGTGGTGATGATTGTGGGCTGCTTATTTCACCACATGCCACTGATTGCATGAAATATTACTAACAGTGTAGTTTAGACACCGACAAGAATGTAAAACCTCTTTTCTAAAGCTGTGTTTGGTGTTCAGGTACGGCATCTACCCCCTGACTGCATTCTTAGCGGCTTCTCAACCTCCTCGCACACGTGCTGCTTCTCCAGAGGTTGGTCCAGAGTCTGTCAAGTCAATGAGTCCAGAGCCAATGGATGTGGAGAACCGTCGAGTCGTCACCATGATGTGCTCTATCAAGCCTCGTGATGAAGCAGCAACAGAATTACAGGTGTGTGAGCCCTTCTATCTCGTATATAAGTATACCACCATTCTTTTGTTAGACCGTTTCATAAAAATATGAAATATTGTTCACTAATATTGGGAAAATCCAGCTTGTCTGTTTTTTTTGTTTTTTTGTTTTTTTTTTTTTTCATTTTTTCTGTCAATGTCTTTGTATCATCCAAGACTTAATTCATCCTACTATACAAGCAAGCAGTACTTTAAAACTAATGCATAGAATGACTACAGAAATATTCTGTTACATTAAGAAAAATAGATCAAATATCCAAAAAGTTTGAATGGAGAAAAATGTTAATATTTTACCATTACACCAATATCTGATAGTTAGTAACTTGTAAATTGGAACTAAAGGTGTTTAATTTAACTAAATTTAAATTTGATTATAATACAATATTCTCTGTCTTACATTTTTTTTTTTTTTAAGTATATTATCTGCACCATACACTGTATAATTTGTGTACCAATTTGTATGTCTAGCTATTTTTTTTTTCTTAACTTCTCTCATTAATTATTGTTGTTGTGGAATTTTCAGTGCCCGCAGATGACCATCCTGCTGAGAATGGATGACAAGATGAACCGCCAGCTGACGTGTTCAATCGCAGAATGGGATACTGCTCTGGGGTTGTCACAGGAGCTTGTTCGCTTCGGTTTCATCAATGAGGTGATTATACACAAACACCAACAAGATAATAAAACAACTAAAACTCTCATATTGTCCTAAAAAAAGTAATCTTCAGTTTATATTAACAGCTAAATACTACATAATTTTGTGTGCACTGCAAAAATGTTAAAAAAAGCTCTGTTTGTAATAATAATAATAAATAAATAATAAATTAGAGAGAATCAAGATTCAGATTTGCCTTATATTTTTTTTATTTTTTTTTTTTTTTTTGCATGTACAGATGGTCCATCTGATTCTTGTTTCATTAATTAATTGTGCAATTACGAACAGAGCCATTTATCTCATGTCAAATGCGACAAAGTTTATAGGACACATACCACTGACTATTTTAAGTGAGCAAATTCATAATCCATCTTCAACCAAAGGTCAGGTTGTTAACATTTAAAAAAAAGGTAATGAAAGGCTTATAGTCTTCAATTAAGCTGGGCCTCTATCATAACCTTACTGTTTACTCCATTCAGCTAGTTATGTATTACTGCAGCAAAACTGATTTAATGCACAGTTTTTATAATAGAGTAAAACTTTTATTTACTTAAAAATCGTAATTAATTTAAGTATCATTTCAGTCTCCCCCTAAATTTACCCTTGATCGTCCAATCCCAATTTATTTGTAAAAATATTACTTCCATTTACCCAGAGAGAGAAAAGGAGAGAAATAAAGAGAAGTGTGGCCAAAAATGCAAGCCATTAACTGCATTACCAACATTTTGATGTGATGTTTAATCTCTTCATGCATAGTCAATATTCTAATTATATTTAAGTTATTTTACAGTAATATCTCTCATTTTACATTCCTCTGCACTTGAATATATTATATTTATATGAAATCCTGCATCTCTCTCTTCTATTCCCCCTTTCCAATGTAAACGAGCACTCACTTATGTTAGTAGTATTTTAAAACTTAATTTCAAGCATATAATAAAATGTTCAGTTTTAAGTTTATTATAAAGCTAGTGTTTGATGAAAATACAGTACAATCTCTCATAACATTTAAGAGAGCAACCAAATCATCATGTAAAGAGTAAATGTCACTATTATTAGTAGGTAGTAAATCACTCTGTAAAATTTAGCAAGATTAAAAACAAAGCAATATTTTATACAGTTTTTGGGACAAATAACATTTAATATGACATGACAGAATAACATATCATCATTGTAGAGCACATTTGTCCGATCTACATTCTTAATAGATTGTGATTTTTTTTTTTTTTTTTTTTTTTTTTTTTTTAACACAACATGTAGAGCCCTCTTTTGTGTAAAATTAGTAGCTCTATCGATTGGCGCATTATTGCGCTAGAAATAGAGCTACTGATTTTACATTAAAATTAATTTATAATATTTAAAGTCGAGTGAGCGGCGATTACATTTTTTTTTTAAAGAATTTATTTTATTTTCTAAAAATATTTTAACCTGCCATCTATTAATTAAGAAATGAAAACCAAAAAATTCCCAAAGTTGGTGTTTCGGAGGCGTTTAAAATGCAAAATTATGGCATGCAGAAAACTACTTTTTACTTACACTTCATTTGAACTATGGTACCAATTAAAAAATACCTACTTAATCTATGATAAATTCATTAATGGATTTTCGATTTACAAATAAAATATTTTATTTTACGGAGCCGTTTTTCCGGAAAAAATATTGAAAATCCTTGTGGGAATTAACCCACAAAATAAGTAAAATTAAATACTTTATTCAAACTTTTAACCAAGTTAAAAAAAAATGAAGTGTCACATATTTGGTAAAAAAAAATATTCAAAAATATCTGTGCTGGCAATGCTGGCTAATGAAAATTAAAACATAACTTTTAATATGAACAAAAAATCGCAAACAAGTTGTCTATGTCTAACAGCAGTGTTAATAAAATATAAATATTTTAATGAACTGTTTCACAATTTAGGATGTTCTATAAAATTAATTTAATAAATTAAATGTTACATTTGTTTAAATAATTAAATTATTGTTTTAAATGTCTCAAAAATTAATTTAAACTTAAACAAAAAATTCCAAAATGATGTAAAGGTTACAATTTTAAAAAAGAGCTAACGATTACCACTTTATATGAAAATTGAAGATAAAATAGTAAACTCAGTAAACAGTATAAACCTACAGTTATTTAAAAAAATATATAACAAAATTTCTTTGATTTAAAAAAATCTAAAAAAATTAAATAATAAATAAATATGTTCTCACTTCTCAGGCTCGCCATAAAAAAAAAGCTAGGCGTTTATGAGAAAAATATTAAAATTCATGATACAACTATAATAGATAGGTCCATCAGCCCTACGAATTTGGACTGATCTGCGCATTTTGGCCAACAAAACCCAAGGTGACGTCACGTAGTGAGCTCAAAACAGCTGTTTCGCTGCACGAGGGGCCCCTACCGGAGCAGAGTTTTTGTTCAACATTAGCGAGAACGTTGCTTTTTATCTCATCTCAAATTTGATATTTATTTGCAATACTACAAGCCAAACCGGTTGCAGTAACGTATTAAAAGAATTTTTAAACACTGCAATTCGCAAGCAATCTGGGGTAGAAGTTCGTATCTTTGTTCATAAAGCATACAAAGTTGCTATTGGCTGTGCGCAGATTAGTCACCTAGCGTTTGCGCAGCTTCATTTGGATTCAAGCTTTTTTATCATGCACACTTTGCAGAGCCATGCGCAGTAGACTACAAACATTTAAAACTCGTTTCTGCGCAGCTTTTCTAAGCCGTGGCTATTAATTTACGGGAAACTCTATAATAGAGCAGAAAAAATTAAACGTATGCACCGTGCGCATGGGACGGCCCTGATTAAAATTGACTTTTTTATCGTAGTCTTTTAAAATAAAGTTTTACTGCAGCACTTACTATTTATTTACAATGCAACAATTTCATATCAAAAATTGTTGATTTATTTTTATTTTTTACCTGATGAAAAAATAAATAAAAGTAAATACATTGAATATATATATATATATATATATATATATATATATATATATATATATATATATATATATATATATTTTTTTTTTTTACAAAATTTTGACTTAAAAAAAAAAGTGCAAGTTAAAACTTCGTGAGATAAATCAAATCAAAGTACAAGAACATGCATTGAGCATGTTTATAATGGTTTATAATGTGATTTGTTCACACTTGTAAATATTGTATTTTTCATTAAAAATTATTTATTTTTCTAGTAAATTTCGATCAGTGTCTTACCAGTGCGCCACACTGGCGTCAAATGTCTTACCAGTGCGGCGCACTGGTGCGCACCGGCTTACTTTCACCACTGGACACGACAGAATATCACCGAGTCCACAAAGACTGCAGACAGCCATTAATCAAATCAGCATATTTTTTACACTAAAAAATTAATAACTTCAAAAGTAAATAGAGTAAATTAAAAAAAAAAAAAAAAAAAAGCAAGAAGTTATTATACAATTTTTTATTTATTTTTAGGTGATAAAACATTTTCAGTTTACCATCAAAAAGAATGAGCAATTAATATATATATAGCCATCACTAGTGACATTTATCCTTAAAGTTTGTCATTATTTAAGTTATATAATTCTAAATAGCAAGCTTAATTTGTGTTAGATTTTCTCTGGATAAATTATATGGCATGTAATATTTATTTGTTTTTCCTTTCTTTGTTTCAGGCGGACCGTGATAAAATTGCAGAGTTGATAGAGGAACAACTCACAGTCCATTTTCCAAGATAACTGTACAGAGCTTCAATTGCTACCTAGAATATTATACATCTATGATCTAATATGTTATTGCATATGACACAAATTTTATTTTGATTTTAAACAAATTTTCAAACTTAATTATTTACTTATGTTACTTATACAGTATTACAGATCTTAGTTTACGTGTAGATTCTACTATGTGCGGCAATCGTCTTTTGCTTTTTATCCCAGCTAGCCAGAATAGGATGGAAAGCTGGGCGCCATAGTGTCTACTGCAGGTATTCTAAGATCTGTTAGACTGTATATTATTATTATATAAATATATTATATTTAAAATATGACAATTAATTCTTATTGATGATCGACTCAAAAACATGCTTTATTAGTTTTAAACTAGCAATATAATTATGATATAACAAAAATAAAAATGCTGTAATAAAGACAATTTAAAGAACAAAGTTAAAAAAATTTTTTTTTTCATTGCAAATATCATGTTTATTTGCAATTAACCTCATCTGTTAATAATTTTTGTAAAAAAAAAAAAAACGGGACCCGGCCATGCATGGCATATGTTGTATTTTTTTCTTTTTTTTTCTTCATCATCTCTTTTTTTTTTAGATATTATATAGAGTGGAATTTGTTGAAGGCAGAAGTTGTTGAAGCGGAGATATAGTTAATATATAAGAAGGTTTTGAGACAGCTAGGCAAACTCTTCGCGAGCCACCGTGCATGGCGTAGCCGGTAGCCGCATTTGCAGCGTTAATTTTATATTATTGTCCTCTACCGCGGGTCGTCAATGAGACCTCCATCTATTGACAATGTAATCATTCACCTTTTATTTGATGAGTAATTAGTTTTTTCTGTTAATTAATTAGAGCTGTTTTCTGCAAAAAAAAATTTTCATTGCAAATATCCACGGGACCCATATTGTATTTTTTTCTTCATCATCTCTTTTTTTAGATATATAGAGAGTGGAATTTATTGAAGGCAGAAGTTGTTGAAGCGGAGATAGTTAATATATAACAGGGTTTTGAGTTTTGAGACAGGCAAATAACCCCCTTCGCGAGCCACCGACGCCACCGTCACCACCGTGGCGTATAAGCCGCATTTGCCGCGTTAATTTTATTATTGTCCTCTACCGCGGGTCGTCAATGAGACCTCCGTCTATTGACAATGTAATCATTCCCTTTTATTTGATGAGTAATTATTTTTTCTGTTAATTAATTAATTAATTAAGAGCCGATATGTTTTCTGCAAAATGTATATCTACGGCGTGAAAAGCAACGTTTGAAACATCGCGCCTAAAAAACAGCTGACTGATGAATTTTTATCCTATTTCTGGCCACGTCAAAACAGTACAAGAGGTGTCATGAAAATATTACAAATTTTGGCATAATTAAAGAGCAGTAAGTGTAATTTGCAAATTAGACCGTGAGCTAAAGATGGGATCTTCTCAGAGCGTGGAAATTCCGGGCGGCGGCACCGAAGGATATCATGTTTTAAGGGTAAGAAATTTGCCTGACATCACTTGCTCTGCTGTTGTCTATAAAATGCAACAACATGCATCACATCAATAATTTACATACATTATTATTGCTCTTCTACATTAATTATACCTTCTTTGCCATATTAAAAAATGTATTTAATGCAAATGTTAAAAGAACTTTGAGATTTTTATTTGCTTAAATTTTTTTTTATAGGTGCAAGAAAACTCGCCTGGACAAAAAGCTGGACTGGAAGCTTTCTTCGACTTCATTGTTGCCATTGGAAATACAAGATTGGTAAGACATTATAATGAGCATTATATTTATGATACTGCATCTTACGTACAAGTGTAATTATAGTTTTATAATTTAGTATTTCAGTATATTGATACATTTATAAATATTTGATATGTACTGTAATGAAATCCATACGTACATTGATAATTTTTTATAATTTATACTTTAAGCAGCATTATGAATATCATACATGTCATACTGAATGCATATCATATAGGGCAGTCATTGATATAAATTTTGTTGTTATGAGTTTAATAAATTATGGTACTGTACATTAAATAATATATACTGTATACGTTTTTTATGTGTAGGACCAGGACAATGATACATTGAAGGAACTGCTACGGCAGTCAGTGGACCAAGACCTGGGAATGTTGGTGTATTCAAGCAAAACACAAACTGTGCGCCAGCTAACAGTACGCCCAAGCACTGATTGGGGAGGGCAAGGTCTGTTAGGAGTCAGCATTAGATTCTGCTCCTTCCAAGGCGCAAGTGAGAATGTCTGGCATGTTCTGGTAAGTTGAAGTAGTACTTGAAATGGTGATATATATATATTTACGCCGAGGATTTGGAAGTACACAAGAATGCTTTTTATCTTCCATATACTGTATGCCTTTTGGTTTATGCCATTTCCACGTTCAATTACAGGTTGATTCATAAAAACAAATGCAGTCAGAAAATTGTAGTTTCTAGGCATAATCTGAAATTTGATAAACTGCATATTAATGCTATCCTGCCTTAATTGTGACACTGCTTTAGCAGAAAACTCTTGATGTTTTATTTCATGTCCTGATGGCTACTGTTACTGCTACGTAGCAACTTCAGGATATTGAAGTTTTGTACTGATGCAATTTTGCTAGCTTGGTAGTACCACTCGGTACAATTTTGTTGTCTAGTTAGATATTACCTTGTCAATTGCAAAGCTAAACAGTTTTTACAGTAGTTCACGTATATATCTGCAAATACAGTAAACAAAATTTTCTAATTTAATCAAATTCTCGTGGTTAAAGTTTTTAATTCTTTCATGCAAATTCTGGATACTCAACAGCCCTCAAATAGTCATTATCATGTGTTGTGACATTGACAATTTATCTGTAATTGAGTGTACAGTACCAGGTTATTTACACCTTGTGTACAATAATTTTGAAATATATTGGTCTCACTACAGTGGCCGTCACATTTAATAGCCCCATGGTCATGTACCTTCGTCAAATTTTGTATATTACTATGTTGCCGCATTGCGTCGCAAAATTTCAAACACTGGTTACGAGTTGCTCACTGTTGCCGCGTGTGCTCATGCATTGTACGAGCTGGCAACGTTGCACCGCCTCCCAGCGTTGCCAGCTCGCATTGAGAATTTCGGCTTGTTTCTTTGAAGTTTAGCAACGTTGCATCCAGCCTAGAAATACGACCATGGGGCTTTTAAATGTGACAGCCACTGTAGGTGTCTCCTTTGTTTTCAATTTATTAATATGTATGTGCAATGGATGACCTAAATAATTTTTTTATTGCAGAAATGAATGAAAGCTACTCTGAATTTTTTATTAGTCCGAGGAATATTTATATAAAAAATGAATGAATGGCCACGCCCCCTGGAGGTGTTAAGGCTCTATCCTTATATCGTCCCTCGTCCAGAATAATGAGCTATCTGCTAAATTCATGTGCAATAATGACTATCTGCTGTATCAGACGAGTGTAATCACAAGGTTAAAGGTAAAGCAGACAGCTCATTATTGCACATGATTTTGGTAGACAGATAGCTCATTATTCCAGATGAGAGACAAAAAAAAAAAGCTCCTGTACTTATAAAAATCTGAACAAATTTCATAATTTGATAACCTCTACTTTCATTCTGCAATCACATTTTATTTATTTAGGTTGTTCATTGTTAAAATAACATGAGCGGGGGGGGGGGGGGGGGGCATTCACAAAGTACTTTAACCCTAGTTAAGCCTCAATTTTCATCCCCTGGGTTAAAGCGAGTGCTAAACATGGAAAAAAACAGGGACTAAACATGGTGCTAAAAAATGTGAGCTAAATTGGGGGTTAACTAATCTATTTATCATTGCTTAACCCTGATTTAGCCCACATTTTTTAACACCGTGTTTAGCCCCTGGTTTAGTACCATGTTTAGCACTCACTTTAACCCGGGGGATAAAAATTTAAAAATTGAGGCTTAAGTAAAGTTACAGTGCTTTGTGAATGCCCCCCCCCCCCCTCCCTCAAAGTGTTTGAAGTGGCTAAATTGCCTTTAAATTAACTTCTTAGGCCATTTATGTAGAATGTGATAGCAAAGGAAACTCATGGCTATACATGTTTGTACAGGAAGTGCAGCCAAACTCCCCAGCTGAGAAGGCCGGTCTACAGAGTCACGCAGACTACATCATTGGCGCTGACTCCGTGCTACACGAGTCGGAGGACTTGTTCTCGCTGCTAGAGGCACACGAGGGCCGGGCACTCTCCCTCTACGTTTACAACAGTGAGACTGATGCGTGTCGCCAGCTGACACTCACTCCAGACTGTCGCTGGGGGGGTCAAGGAAGGTGAGAAAATGTCAAAATTAGCATTCATTGATAGTGATGGAGGCTTCAAGTCAGCTGATTTTACGATGTTCCCACCGTCTTATCCAAACCTGTGTAAAAAAAAAAAGGGTTTTTTGATATAAAAGTTTTTTTTTTTTTTTTAGAGAAAAAGGAGTTCTTGATTCATTGAGAAGGCCCCTAAATGGTGGGGGGTAGGTGATGTTCTCAAATTTATTTCTTTAATAGTTACCGAGAAAATAATTCAAATTTTCTAACATGGAGATTTATGGAGAAAATTTTCCCTCCGGGGAACACTTGAAGCCTCCATAATGATTGCTATTCGTGGTTTGGTTGGTTGGTTGGTTTGGTTACCAATGGCGGAACTTGTTTTTCAACATTGTTCACAGTGCTCTCTGGGGCTCCTAATACCCAGTCTGCACGCCAGCCAGTTAAGTACCGTTTCTTAGTAGGGCACGTATGTTGTTTGCACAACATTCCGCGGTCTTAATCACCCCAGCGGAGTATAGACAGCCGTAAGCTGCCTTCCTCCTACCAATTCTTTCATCTAGTAGCCAGTCACGCCCATTCCAAGTCGCTAAAAGTCTGCCGTATTCGGGATTTGAACCGGGGACCTCTCGGACGAGAGCCAAGTGTATTAACCACTACACCAAAGAGATGTGTAATTAGTTAATATCCTTGACGCCATTTCACCCTTGTGTGTGGCCAGTTATTTAAAGGCCCTATGACCATTTCACAGTATTAAGTCCACAGGTAGTATTGCCTCAGTATGATACGGCTGCATAAAAAAAATTGTTCCAGCAGCAATAATATCAGAGATAATAGCCGATGAAAAGGCACCTGTGACGTCATTTGTACCCATTCTGCGGCGACGGTATAGGGAAATCCCTGCAAAAGATAGGTTCACTCTAGCTGCAACCATGGACTTAATTTCAATTCTGGAATATTGAAATTTTACCAGGGCAGTCTTGATAGTATTTATTTTGTCAAATATCCTGAAAGAATTTTGTTGTTGACATTCACACAGACTGGCTTAATGCAGTAGCAAGAAGAGAAAAATGTTGCATAGGGAAACAATGTTAAATTTTTTGCTTATCTTGCTACTGCAATAATTCAGTCTGTGTGAATGTCAACAACAAAATTCTTTCAGGATACTTGACAAATACTATCAAGACTGCCCTGGTAAAATTTCAACATTCCAGATTTAAAATTATGTTCATGGTTGCAGCTAGAGTAAACCTATCTTTTGCAGGGATTTCCCTCTACCGTCGCCGCAGAATGGGTACAAATGACGTCACAGGTGCCTTTTCATCGGCTATTATCTTTGATATTATTGCTGCTGGAACAATTTTTTTATGCAGCCGTATCATACTGAGGCAATACTAACTGTGGACTTAATACTGTGAAATGGTCATCGGGCCTTTAACCTTGTGTGTAAGAGTTGTCTTGTGACCGAGCTGGGGCTTACCAGACCCCAAAACCCTTTCCTGAACTCTTCTGGGCTCCTACTACCAGATCTGTGCAACCTGCAATGTAAGACTGCAAGGCAGCAGAGTATAGAGAGCTGTAAGCTGCCTTCCTCCTACCAACTCCATAATTTAGTAATCAGTCACACCCATCCCAAGTCACGAAAAGTTTGCCGTGTTCAGGAATTGAACCAGGACCTCTCGGACCAAGAGTACCAAGACCCAAGTACACACTGAAGTACCGAATTATTACTATAATTTTTAATGTCAGCTAGAGTATGATTCTTCTTACTGTATTTTTTTTTTATTACACTCTTTGACTGTAGTCATATACAATCAAAAATTTTCATTTGTTTTAGTCTTGGCTGTGGCATTGGCTTTGGCTACCTACACAGAATACCAATCAGAAGAAGGAGCAACCCTAACCCGGGCAAATCTGAAGCTAAAGAGAATGTTGACCCCAAATTAGCTGAGCTTGCTAATAGTGACGAGGCTCATTCTGAAAATATGGTAAGTTTCTTAAACCATATCAAAATAAATTTCGTGATAATAACCACTTTACTGTCATATATATATAAAAAAAAAAACACTTTTGTCCTATGATTTATAATACTTTTGATATTGTTTTAAAAAAAAATTGTATTTTTATATTTTATATTAGTTTTTTTAAGTTAAAAGAGTTTAAAACAAGATAGAAATATGAACAACAGCCATAATATTATTAACTATACACTTTGTTCCTACTTTATTGATTTTATTATCGGGTATTTGTTTTTTTGTTTCAGCAAAACTTGAAACCTCAGACAGAAACAGTTATTAAAGGCACTGAAAATCTTCATCTGAATGAGAGTAATGTTACTGTACCTCCTCCACTGCCCATAACTAATATTGGTGTCTCTTCAATGAGTTCAATGCCACCTACAAATGAAGCAATCATGTCAAATGCTGGAGTCTTTACTCAAATTCCTTTTGCTCCATCATCAACTGCTACCAGCTATCCCAACAACTTGACAAATATGTATCCAACGTCACCAATTCCAACATACCCTACACCAACTGCAATCCCTACTTATGCTGCTCCTGCTTATCCACCTGTGCCAACCATGTCTGCAATGCTACCGCCAATGCAGTACCAGCAGCAGTATGAGAATGGTCCATCGGTGCATGAAAATATTCACACACCAGCAGATCTGCACCCTCCTCCTCGCAGCGGGAGCATGGCCGTCGTCACCGAATCTGGAGTTGTACCGTCCATGGCAAAAACACTCGCCTCCCGTAAGTAGTCACTATAGTCAAAATCACATACGAAAATTCCTCTTGTTTTCCTATGCTTTACATTACCCACTCACCTATACTAACTCTATAAAAAAGATACTAAACTAAATATCCAAAAGAAAAGTGCATGAATAAATGTCACATAGACTACAAGAATACTCTTTAAACATGGTTTTCTTTTCAGACGAAAATTTGACCGTAAGATTTAAAAAACACTACATTATTTTTTTAGTGTTAAAATCTGGGAAATTAAATTTTTTGAGGTTTGCACCCCCTGCGCAGAACGCTGCGCAGTAAGAACCGGAACTACTAAATGATTTTCGTATGTGATTCTGCCTATAGCCCTTCAGTCATGTCAATGCAAGGACTCTCCATAAAAAAAAGTGTTCAATTCGGTTATGCTTCTACATGGAAAAATCAAACGTTTTTATTTGAATGGACTGTACAGTAGCATACTATATTTACTTATGAATAGAATGTATGTATCAAACTATTTGCTTGATACAGAGTTTTTTAGCTTTAAAAGATTCTATAATATAATACTCAGATTCATTTTATTCCTTTCATCTAAAATATTTGCTAGCACCTATTAAACACTTTCTATGATGATACTAAACAGATAAAAATGAAAAGAAGTGATGAGTCAGTGATCAAATTTAAGGGTAAAAAATGGGGAGGGGGGGGGGGATATAAAGCCTGCTTACATGCTCCTGCTGCATTTAGGTTAGAGCCATATTATGTCAAAGAGAGCTACTATGTTCTTAGTTTCTTTTATTATCTTTTTATGCATTTCATTACTTGCAAAATTTAAAAACTAAACTGTATTGATAGACAGTCAAGAATATAATTTTTTCACCTTGTTGTAATTCTCTGTCGTTTTAACGACACCTAATGGCATGTTAACTTCACTCCAATTTCCTCTTCAATGTGAGTCTGTCCTGGTGTTGTGAAACTTGGATCTTTTTTTTTTTTTTTTTTTAATTGTAATGAAATATACTCTTTCTTACTCTTGTTAGTTCATCAATTTAACAATGACCAGAAAGTGCACAATAACATTCCAACTATCCCAAATTTAAAGTAGAGTTCCTATCAGCTGATGTCAAAAAATGAAAATTGAGTTAGTATTTTTTTTAAAATAGTTCCAGTGCTCCTACACATGTAACCGAAATCCAAAAAATTCCATCTCACATAGGTTCTCCAGAAAAAAATTCCAAAGTCAGAGAGAACGCGTCGCTTAACATGGGGCCTTACCTAAAAAAGACCCTCGAATATCTCGAAAAAATACACCGTTAGGTGGTATAAAAAAAATATGACTATGTTCTATGACCCGAGCTTTAACAGAAAAACGAATAAAAAAAAATTCGCTCGAATCCATTTTTCCGTAAAAAAAAAACAAGAAAATTTCCCATGTTAATTCCCATAAGAGTTTTTCTTGATTTTATGACGGGAATACAGATTCGAGAACGTATGTTTAACAACTTTTGGTTAAAGCTCGAGCCATAGAACATGGCTATATTTTTTTCATACCACCTAACGGTGTATTTTTTCGAGATATTCGAGGTTGTTTTTTCAGGTAAGGCCCCATGTTAAATGACGCGTTCTCTCTGACTTTGGGATTTTTTTCTGGAGAACCTATGTGAGATGGAATATTTTGGATTTTGGTTCCGTATGTAGGAGCACTGGAACTATTTTTAAAAAATACTAACTCATTTTTTTGCTGTCTTTTTTGTAGTAGACCCTTTACTTTAATGAGATCAATTAAAAATTAAGTAATTTCATTATCTTCTTTTTGTTAGTTAATAGTATAGTAATTGCAGTCAAAATTATTAATGATATTTTGTTTTCGTTTTCTCAGCTCAGTTCAACTTACCAGCAGGGATGCCACTGGTTACTACACCAATAAACCTTCCTGGTTATCCACCAATAACAGTGTCAGCTACACTGCCTCCTTCTCTGCCATTGGATAGTTTCTCTCCAAACCCACCATCTACCAACCAGCCATCGTCTGGTATTGCAAGCTACTTCTCTCCTCCGCAGCACACCTGATTTGATTTTAGTATAAACTTTTTTGGAGCGGCGGCCTTACTATGATTGTTGAGTTTTGATAACACTATATTTGTATAATTACTGTAATATTTAAAAAGTGTTGTCTTAAACTCAATAGTTGTGTTAGGTTTATTTAGTATGGTTTTCTTACCAGTATAAGTGGTGCAATACCAAATTGTCTTATATTAGTTTAAAATGAATGTTTATCTTTTTCTTCTTTTCTTTTTTTTTTTTTTTTAATATACCAACAATATTGATAAGCATGTTATATTTTAAAAAAAATATATATGAATACCATTGATAAAATGTTCAATTTTACTATATAAAATGGATAGTTATGTAACATTTAAATTTATTACAATGTTATTATTAATATGGCACTATTAATTCTGTATTCCTGTTCTTCATTTTCTTTAAAATAAATATTATAATAAAACTTTCATACTTGTCTGAGCCATGTAGATTTGAATTTTGTTATTATTATTGTTTTTTTTTTTTTCAATAACAGTAATTTAAAAGCACACAGCTATTTTTAAGTTTTGCTTCATTTGAAATATCTTAGCCCTGTTAAAGATCCCATAAAATTGTTGCAGTGTAATTTTGTTCACTTTTTTACTGACTTAAGGATTAATGTCACCATTGGCGGCTATGCCGGCTATTGTTCATTCTTACCCAGTAGTAAACTGAAAATAACAAATATGAAGAACAAATTAGCTATTAATTTGCTAAAATAACAAAAACACCAAAAATCGGTATACATTAATTAATAATAATACAGCAGTTTTTTTTAAATTGTTTATTCAGAATTCAAACATACATATTACAAATTAAATACAAGATAAACCCCAAGAGTTTAAAACTTGTAGACGGGGAACGTTAGTTTGTTATTTAGAGATTTCGAACAAGTTAATTTTTTTAGTGTGAAAAAGACGCTTACTTGATTAATAACCACCCACATTCCCTGTAGATTCAATGATATTCTGTGATGATGTTGTAGCATAATCTCAAAAACTAGATCAGATATTGCTCTATTTTTTATTTATTTTTGCTCAATAATCTGTATTATGAATTATTATGTAAAAAGAAGGTTTGCTAAATCTCTCAAAGTGATTTATCATCTACTAAGAACAGTGACATTAATCCTTAAAGTCTTCATTTTTGTGTATGATGGAGTGTAAAGTATATACAAATTTAACTTTTTCTCCACAAGAAAACAAATGTAAATAGGTTTAATTTTACCTTACACTCCAGTGTATAGAACTAATGAATTTGATGCCAGAATGAAATGCTCTGTCAACTTTATTTGTGTGCTGGAAAATGTTGTTTACAGTAAGTTTATTGAAAACAGAGGCTTCAATAAGCTTTAACGTCTAGTGAATTGAGAATTTGCACTCTTTACGGGAAGGGGGGGGGGGAATTACATTTTTTTTTTAATGGTAACCTCGTGCTGAAACTTTTTTTGGATAACTAAATTTACTTGCTTACAAAATATTACAGCACCACATATATAATATATTGCTTAAAAATGTGCTCAATATCCTAGCTTATTTAAAACAAAAAATTATATTTATTGCAAACTTAGCTGGACTTCATACATTTGTTAGCTCTTGTATTACTTTATGGACACTTGCATGAGCGATGATCTCAGTCTGCTTTGCATGGTGATGTATTAAAAAACATAATTAAAAAGTATTGAAAGGAACCAAAAAAAAAAACAAAAACAAGGCATCTGTAGGATATAAAGATATATTTTATTTTCAAAATTTCTGATTATCATCAAATTTTGTTAAAACAAAGTTTCCTCCAAAATTCTTCGGTCATTATAATTGTGAATGTGATGTCACATGCAAGGTCTAGTTAAATTACTGATATACTGTATACATTTGGGTGTCTTGATGTATGGCATTGTTTCTTCTAGAATTTATCAAGCAAAAGGTGTGCTAGAAAATACATGGAAAATACATGGCCTTTGTTTATAAGGATGGATAACTTTTTATTTCATACAAATCTTTTTTCAATACAAAAATTTTAGTTCATAAATAATAGAATGAACAGTTATTCTGATTGTTTTCACATCTTTTCAGAGTTCTGGAAGTATTTAAAAAAAAAAATAATGCCCTATTTCTCAATTTATTAACTATGAGGTTATGCGATTACAGTAATTTTATAATATTTTTATGAAATAATTCCCTTGAGCTCAAATAGAATTGAAAACAAAATCAGAGTAGCATAATTACATTGTAATGATTGTATCATTATATTAATTCATACATGTAATGAAAATAATTTTTAAGTTGTCCATTTATTTAATGATGTAAAGTTTGAATTCATTCCAAGCTGCTTTAAATTGATGCAGAGGTTAATGTTAAAAATAAATCTATTGAAAGAAAATAAATTAATTGAGCTTGTTTGGTGATGCACGGCATATTATATATTAATTAATTCTACACTTTCTCACAAACTGAACTGATTTTTGTTATTGTAATTATTGAGGTTTTCTGCACATCTTTGTAAATTTAACAACTAAAAAAAATAATAATAACTGTTGGTTTCATTTTATAAGCTTTTCATTAAAAAAGCTTCATATTTGTGATTCTGTTATATTATTAAATGGAAAATTTTACTAAAAAAAAGTAATTTATAGTGATTTTGTTTTTAGAGGTTCCATGTAGTACATACTATGAATATAATAAAACAAGTTATTCTGTTATTATTTAAATGTCTTTCGTTTTTCTTTTTCATACTTATGTGTATATAATTGTTGCCTATAAAAAATTTGTACTGTGTAGTGAATTAATTGGTAAATTGATTGCATATGATGTGGCATTCACTCTGGTCATGCAGTCAATGCCTAGCTAGAGCTCTAGCTACAAGTAGGTATATATTAATGCTTAATTATTATTCCCGAAGACAGAATATATATATATATATAATTATATATCCAAAATATAATTATTTATACATGCAATATTATATATTTAAGATGCATATAAAATTATAATATCATCCCTCATGCACCAATAATGAGCTATCTACTACTATGATATATCTCCTTTGTGCAGTAATGAGCTACATCAGTAAACACAACTCTGTCGGTCCATGCAGTATTGGTCCAGAACTGCGATCGAGATTTTCGGGCCATTACTGTGCCAACACTCTAAAGTACCGATCCAACATATTTTTGACACCCTGTGTTTACTGGGTATATCTGCAGCTATAGCAGTTTTTTCAGGCGAGTGTAAAAATGAACTTTATTTTATAAACTTGTAGACGGCCAAGGTAATAAAATGCTGCTGGCTTACCCCGTAAAGGGATATGGCGTCATATATGTTATGTATGTATGTACTCTTATTTACAGCTCGGTCCTAATCTTAATTATTAATGCTTGCCCTATAGCTCACGTGTTATTATTATAATGGAGTATCGACCTCAATTTTTTTTTTTTTTATTGCAGAAATGGATATAGAGAGTGTAAAGTTATGCTAACCTGATTTTTTTCAGATTTTTTGAGACCATGGCAGGAACTTATATTTTTAAAAAATTATTGAAAGTCTTTTTTGTGACGTCACGAGTCACGAGGCGCCGCTCCTTAAGAAAAATATAGGACTTGCCGCCTCGTGACGTCACAAAAAGGACTTTCAATAATTTTTTAAAAATAGTTCCCGGTCTTGAAAAAATCTGAAAAAAATCAGGGTAGCATAACTTTGCACCCTCTATCCATTTTTGCAATAAAAAAAATTGAGGTCAATACTCCACTATAGCAGACAGCTCATTATAATTAGTGTACATGAGATCGTGGTAGCAGATATAGCTCGTCATTAATTAATATTTTATTATGGACGATGGACAAAATATAGAGAGGATCGACATAAAGGACTAATTAAGAGATGGCGCTGACATCTGAAAATTTTGCTCTTTGCATTGAGGATATATATACGGCAATACCTATAGCATCGAGAGATTTACAAAAATTATCAAATTTTTAGGAAAGAAATAAATCACTTAAAAAGTTAAAATATATTTTTTTTTATATTTGTCCGAAAGTATTTGACAACTAATTATATATATGGTGTTGTCATTTCTGTAAAATTATGCTGAGGCTGCTGACGGAGAGCATTTACATGATTTTACAATGTTTTATTTAATTTATTTATTCACATCATTATATAAATACCATGCAGTTTTGGTACAAATATAATTAATAAATTTAACTGAAAAAATTAAAGAAAAAATACAATATACATACACATTAATAATTGAAACATGCATTATACAAAATTAATTTACATAAATTATTATAAAAGACAAAAATTTGGAAATCTTATTTTAATTGTTATCATTAATATAGAATAATAAATTTTTTTATAGAAGATAATCAAACAATAAAATTGTATATTAAAAAGTGACATAAAATATTTTATTATATTTTATATGTTTTCAATTTTTTTAATATAATCTGGAAGTTTATTTTATATATATTATACTGTGTATACTGTATATATGATATATCCTCTCTTTGCTCATATAAGCCGCAGCACCGCGCGCGCGCTTTTATATATAAAATATATTATATATATATATATATCAGGCTCGGACTGGCCATAAGAGTTGGTGAGCGATCTCTCAGTATAGGCCCCCTCGGTTGGAGGCCCCCAAAATGTTAAAAGTAGGCCCCCCCAGGGTGAAGTAGGCCCTCCCTACATCGCGAAGCGATGTTAGATTTAATGTAGACACAGTGTTCTGAAGATGTAGAGTAAAACGAGAGGCTTAAATCACAGTACAAAGAACTGACTATTATATTTAATAGGTATTATATATTCATATAATAATCAATTACTTCTTATACATTTCAATTTATTTGCTATAACCCTACTGCAAGTTTCTTATTGAAAAATCTAGTTAGAATTTTCGATAAGAACTAGTTCAGTTTTGGCAATAAGATACATGAAACTGGCGGAAGAAATAAATCTCGGCCATATAATTTTATGCCATGCAGCAATTAATTGTTATATAACATGCATATAAAATACTTATGTGAATTAACTAATTGAGAACCATATAATTATTATATCTCCGTTTTATGCGAGTTTCTCTCTAAGTAATGCCGTTTTTATGTATTTAATATGCCGTATAATCTTGCAACATGCTTCGATTTGTTCATGAAACTATAATATTATAATTATATACAATAACAAAAATACATTTTAATGTACATAAAACCTTGATCTTTAAATTTTTAGTGCGCAATTGCACTTTTTGAGGACAGTATGGCCATCTGTTGGCACAAGGTTTAACTATTAGAAACTTCTTAACGCTGATTGGTCGGATAGGTTTTTTCGTGTCGATGCCAACTTCACGACTGTTCAAAGTGCGTTGTCAATGTGAGAATTAATCCATCTTGCGTTGCCAAATTTAGCGGCCTCTTATCCCTCCATATGATTAACATGTAATCTTATTGAGTGCGTTCGAATTCACGGGCCAGCCCGGGCTGGCCCGGGCTGGGTAAAATGGCGGTGACCTTGGTCGCCTGGTATGAAACGTCATAATTTCGTCATAATTAGTTCCCAGTCTGTCCGCTAGGTCTCAGGCGCACTGTAGAGTCCGCCCGCGTCAGCCTGGGCCAGCCAGGAAGTGACGTCATGAGAGGAGGAAAAATGGCCGCCTGGCTGGCCCCACTTGACGACAAAAAACGCTTCAGCCCAGGCCAGCCCGGGCTGGCCCGTGAATTCAAACGCACTCATTAATTCAATTACTCGCTAATTATGCAATTTGCCGCTTAAGGCAAGGTTGGCTTTATACAGGTTAAGCCTCCAATTTGACCAATGTTAAAGGGTTTAGCCAATCACGTTCAAGTATTCCAGGACCCATCGTGCCGCGAAACTTTGAATGCGCCCATGATGCAATGCTATTTTTGAAATTTCGCGGTGCAATGGGGCCTGGAAATAGTGGGAAAATGACGCACGAAATACGCACGTGGCTTAACCTGTATAAAGCCAACCTTGGCTTAAGGTAGAGATAATACAGATCAGCTGGCCCAATGCTAAAAAAATCCCATTCATAAAAATTATGAAAAAAATTTAAAGTGTTCTCCTCTATATCCCCTATCAGTGGGTAAAATATCAGGTATACAAAAACGAGCTAGTTTTCGAGTTATTAATTTTTAAAGTTGGCCAATTTAACATGGAAGTTCCATTTCTCCATGTTAAATTAGTCAACTTTAAAAATTAATAACTCGAAAACTAGCTCGTTTTTGTATACCTGATATTTTACCTACTGATAGGGGATGTAGAGGAGAACATTTTAAATTTTTTTCATAATTTTTATGAATGGGATTTTTTTAGCATGGGGCCAGCTGATCCGTATTATCTCTACCTTAATGAATACTCTTATTGGCCTTCAATTTACACGTAGAATTTTATCATGTGCTTACTTTTCGTATACGTTAGAGCGAAGAGCGAAGAATTCTCCTGTCGTACCAACATTGGTGGCGTTACCTTACCGGCCTTACCCTTAAGTTTTTAGTGTTTTTACTGCAAATTTAGTAATAATTTCCATTGTCACGTTGGTATCAACTCTTTAACAGCCGCCATATTTCCCAAACAAGTTTTTGTTCGACAGGTACGGATTTAAATCACAAAAATCATTCCTATTGCATTACTTAACCACAAAGTATTGCAATTAAAAGTTTAATTGTGCTTTCCAGATTAATCTTTGAAATGGAGAACGACGCTGGAGAAACTGTGGACCTTTATTGCCCGCGTAAATGGTAGGCATCTGAAAAATCTGCACCATGAACACCTGAACACGTGGATGCGTTTTCTTGCCAAAGTGTTTATTTGGGGTTGCTTGTGCGTGGTCCGTAGGCTGTTTTAATAGTTTCACGCTCGATCCATCTAATTCTAAATTGTGGTTTACTGAAATTAAGGGGTATCCTATTTTTTTGTTGAGCCACCACCACTGAACTATCTACTATGGAAATAAGCTAACGCCCGCTCTTCTACACCCTCCGCGCTGAGGCAAAAAAGTTTCTCCTCTTACCAGCACAGCTGATCCCTTAACATAAAATAACGATAACGTTGAAAAGGTCTGACCTTCCTACTATAGTCGGAAGAAATCAGCTGGCAGGCAGGTAGAAGCAATCTTTATTTGCTTCAAACCCTAGTGTGTAGTCTCGCCCCCTGGCCACCACTTACTGGCGTCGACTGGCGAGCATGCATATATTAGCCTGTTCGTAAACCCTGCTCCGTGTACACTTTCTACACCCAATCGACCTTATATCGCATGTACATAAGGTCGATTGGGTGCAGAAAGTGTACACCGAGCAGGGTTTACGAACAAGCCTATTGTGTCATGACTGTCCTGAGACCACAGGCTGTGGTAAGACTCTTTTGAGTTCGGTCACTCAGCTCTATCTTTCATACAGTACTGTATATATTATGCAGTCTATGCATACACACAGTAAATTATGCATTAAGGGTAAGGTAACGCCACCAATGTTAAAAAAATCCCTCTCACAAAAATTCTGAAAAAAATTTAAAATGTTCTCCTCTACACCCCCTATCAGTAGCTAAAATATCAGGTATACAAATACGATCTAGTTTTTGAGTTATGAATTTTTAAAGTTGGCCAATTTAACATGGGAGTTTCATTTCTCCATGTTAAAGTAGTCAACTTTAAACATTTATAACTCAAAAACTAGATCGTATTTGTATACCTGATATTTTAGGTACTGATAGGGGGTATAGAGGAGAACATTTTAAATTTTTTTCGGAATTTTTGTGAGAGGGATTTTTTTTAACATTGGTGGCGTTACCTTACCCTTAATAAGAACCACGTTATTTTCTGTTTGTCTGTGGATTTAATCCAATGGTCTGGTGTTTGCAAAAATTAATAGAAGAAGCTGTGATATGCATATATTTTATGCAAATCATACTGTATGCATAATTTATGCATCTAATATGACATACTGGTACAAAATGCATACTGTATGTATTTCATTAGTTTGACATACTGTAACCCAATCTAAAGTTGACGAGCCTGGCAGATTGGCTCTGATCGGTCGATAATATAATGATCCTGTCTGTATACATGCATACATGCATCTGTTAAAATCCTAAATGCATTGACTTAGGCCGGTCGCAGACAGGATCGCATGATTTCGCTATTTCTACGATCGTACGTTTCTCATTTAGAACCAGTTCTAAAATTTCTTTTCATACGACAGCATACGATACGAAGCTGTGTGCGCGCGCACAGCTGATCACATAGGTTCTTTTTTTTTTTTATCATACGCTGCGAAATCATGCGATTCTGTCTGCGACCGGCCTTATGTGAATTAAATGAAGAATACAAGCCTCTAAACATATTGGCAGTAGTAGAGTATGCACGAAGATATTTTACTTGGAGAATGGCCTAGGTCATCGTATTGAGAACCTTTTATACAGTACTCGACAATTTTCTCACCATCGGGAAAGTCTGCCAACAGAGTGTTACTCTCGAGCAGTTGTTAGCCGGTCTGTGTGGGGACGTCAAAGATCTGAAAGTGCAGCACTGGAGGCTAACATGGCGTCTTTGATAGCCAATCAAGTGTGCTTATCAAAGTTAGTAATCTGGCATTCCAGGAATCCAACATGGCGTAGCTCCTAGCGTTTGCGGCAAAAGCAGATGGTTGAAAAGTTAGGCCATCCACAATACACAATTGCTGGAGTATGCATACAGTATCATACTATATGCATATTATGTATAATGTAAAAGTTTTGTATAACACAATTAAATCAGGTGGTTGTGGGCAAAAACTTGCGATGGAAAGCTGCACTACTAGCAGTGTTTTCAAAAAGCTGCCTTTTTATGACTTTTCCTTCACAAATTATTCTTGAACATCAGAAGTTTCAGTCAGTAATAGAGAAAGTGACTAAAAGCCTCATATGTGCTATTGTTCCTAGGCATGGATCCAGGGGGGAAATGGGGGGGCTGATGGGGGGGGGGGGTGCAGCCCCCGCCCGAAATTTTGGATATAACATGAGCAATTTTTTTCCCATGGAGGCAGCCCCCTCCGAATTTTTTTTCTCAATCCGCGCCTGCCATAATTCAGGCTCAGGATAGTTTTTTATAACTTGTAATCAAGGGACACACACGTACTACATTGGAACTTGTAACTAGCTCAACTATCATTCAGTTTATAGTATCTATGCTCTTATTCCAAAAAAAGTTTTATACCCTTTTCAATGCTAAGCATCATTAGGGGCCGGATTTCCAGTTTTTGAAAATGTGATTTCCAGCACTGGATCTAGTCCAATTTTTTCCTAAAAACAGTTTTCAATTTTCCTGAAAACAGTTCACTTCCAGTTCAGTAACATAAAAACAGTTTTTTCCAGTTTTTAAAACATTTTACCTTTTTAAACCCTCAAAATTTAATTTAGTGTTTTTTTAATGGAAAAGAATTTTAGACTCATGGGAAAACATTTTTATTAATAATTTTGAGACGCATCACATTTTCACATATATTTTGATAAAGTACCAATGCATTGAAGAAAAATCTTGAAAAACCATCATTGTGGTGTCAAGATGGAGGAGGAAAAAAAAATAATAATGCAAATAATTAATAATAATTTTTATCACGAAAAACATGCTTTTGCAAGACAAAACTGCATTTCCAGTTATCATAAACTGGAAAAAGTTTACAAAACTTGAGAAAACTTGAAAAAACTGAAACAGTTCTCACTTTTCAAAAACAGTTTTTTCCAGTTCCAACTTTTTTGCATTTTTGGCAATGAAACTTCATGATTCGTGAACATTTGAAGTCAGAATCAATGTAGCATACATATTTGTGTAACTGGAAAAACTGGAGATCCGGCCCCTAATCATCATCCAAAATTGCCTACTAAATACCCTTACAAGAATCAATGTAGCATACATATTTGTATAACTAGAAAAACTGGAGATCCGGCCCCTAATCATCATCCAAAATTGCCTACTAAATACCCTTACATATGATGTCAGATCCGTCAAAATTGCAGCCATATTGGAGGGTTATCGGTAGCATAAGATGAAGTTATGTAATGCCTCTCTATAGTCTCTATTTATTATTTATTTATTTATTTATTTTTATTTTTTTTTTTTTTTTAAGGGCAAATTTTGAGAGAGGTGTTCAAAAGTTAGCAAATACAAACCTCAACTTGAAAGTCATTTATAATTGCTTGTTTTTTTTTTTTTTTTTTTTTGTTTTTTTTTTTTTTTTTCACCCAACATTAAATGTTACATGATTAATTTTCAACAAATTTTGGGGTGACAAAATAGTGCTAGCCTCACAGCATGGAGCCTATTTACACCCATGCCCTGTAAAGTAGGCTGGCAAGTGAGTGAATGTTAACATGAAAACACTTTATCCAAACTTTCATGGTTGGATCACATTGCTTCAATGATGGCTTAATCTGCTTAATCCCATCATGCTAGGATCTCTTGGTTCTGTATATGTTTAGCTTATAGTAATTACTATAGTTTAGCTTAAAGGTGGATTTTCATGGGGCGATAACCAGCAGAACTTAACGGGATGAAGAAGGTTCCCTTGCAATTTAATTTTATGGTGGTCATATTGGTGTGAAAAAAAATTGCAACCTCGTGGAAAGGAAATTCTGCTATAAATTTTTCCTCGCTGACATAGCCAACCTGTGGTTTTACTGCAATTGTAATTTTCTCATGACGCCAAGCCCTGCTGGACATCACCGAATGGAAATCTACATTTAAGAGTTCTTAGTCTAGACTGAATGTTTCATCCACTTAAGGTCTAACTTTGTGGCATATTCTTTTATGTTTCAGCTCTGCAAGCAACCGCATAATTCACGCCAAGGACCATGCTTCCATCCAGATCATCATCGCGGATGTTGACCCTGTAACCGGCCGCATGACCGACACCACCAAGCAGTACGCCATTTGTGGAGCCATCAGGAGAATGGTGAGGTTACGCTTCACTTTGTAAATGAGAGGCGCAAATCGCTTAATATTTTACACTGTATCCATTATAGTAAATAATATCTAAAGACTAGAAAGAAAAAATAAGTATAAGAAGCTCTCCTTTTACTAAATTCTTATGGTCACTCATTTTTATACTTGTAATGAAAATTCTAGAGTGTTGTTGACTCTGATTGATTTAAGGGTAAGGTAACGCCACCAATGTTAAAAAAAATCCCTCTCACAAAAATTCTGAAAAAAATTTAAAATGTTCTCCTCTATACCCCCTATCAGTACCTAAAATATCAGGTATACAAATACGATCTAGTTTTTGAGTTATAAATTTTTAAAGTTGACTACTTTAACATGGAGAAATGAAACTCCCATGTTAAATTGGTCAACTTTAAAAATTCATAACTCAAAAACTAGATCGTATTTGTATACCTGATATTTTAGCTACTGATAGGGGGTGTAGAGGAGAACATTTTAAAATTTTTTCAGAATTTTTGTGAGAGGGATTTTTTTTAACATTGGTGGCGTTACCTTACCCTTAAGGTAGTAGCCAAAAAAACTCCAGACCATAATCGTTTCCTTTCCTATCCTAGTAACCTCGTACTCCAGCATTTATCTTCTTAATCCTCTCATCTTGAGGGTTGTCAGGCACCCTAGGACTCAAGGGTGTATGGATTCTTTTGTCGCTCTCTCCCTGTTTATTGGTTCTACTCCTGAAGCAGACACATTAAAAAATATGGGAAAGTCACTAGGGGGGGGCGGCAGATGACATGCTATTATACTTTTTACTAACAGCTGTGCTAAAATAGTAATAATAATAATAATAATAATAATATCCCAATAATAATCTGGCGAGACATGAGCATACTATGGCAGTAATAAATTTGCATTGAGTAAATAACTATCATTGTTATTAATTAACCAATAAGCATTCTTTACTGGCTCAAAGAAGAAAGCAGGCTGAGGAATTGAGCTGGGATTTTATGGGATATTTTGGAGTACTGCAACTTGCTGAAAATTGCAGTTATAAAAAGTGCACTTTACCTAGAGGCTATCACCTAATGCTTCTGATATCACAGTGTTAGGTGAGACCTGCTATGCACCTTTACGCACCTGTAATAGAATATCAGGTAGCCAATCAAAGCACAGTCTTGTGCACAAAAATTTCAAATGTGTACCTCTCAGGGAAATGAATCTTTAGAAACAATGTAAATATTGCAGACTTTTTAATTGTAGGATTACAGCACTAGACTTACTGATGGAAACGTAATATTGTAATAATAATATTAACGCAGCAAATGTACCTTTCATCATATTTAAAGCAGCAAAAGAACTTCTCAAACTTTGTTCTTAATTAAAAATTAAAGAGAACTACAAACATTCAATCTCCTGGCATATTACCATTTTGATTGGCCGAAGTGTACACTGGAAGCCAAGCTAAAGGTAATATTTAACGATACCGTGAGCCATTGAAAAAGTTGCGACATTGTCATTTCGGTGGCACAGCTGAAGCCGAACAATGGCGGCACTGTACTATTTGGCAACGTTGCTTGATTTTATGCTACTTCATAGGCTGGCGGCACTCATATTTAATGTTACTTTAGCTTTGCCCCCAGTACATACATCCAATCAAAAATATAGATATGTCCGTGAACAATGGAGGCATGGTTAGACATCATTATCTGCTGATTTTCTACTGAACAATACAATTAACTCTTAAGCTGAGATGAGTTCTATTTATTTTCAATATTCTCTCATTTTTAACTTTCTTAGTCTTGTTTTGTGCTTCATTAAATAGTTTTATCCATGCCTTTGGCTTGAAAAACACGTTTTGTAACTTTGAACTCGGGGGAAGGGGGTAAAATGCAAGAAGACTTGCAGAGAACTTAAAACTCGCCATCAATAAGAGGCATGCGAATCAATTTAATTTTATATTTCAGCAGTCTCCAGGTAAAGTGGTTCTTTAAAAACTATATTTTCCTCAAGTTGCAATGCTCCAAAAAAAGTACATAAAATTTCCAGCATAATTTTTCAGCTTCTTTGGTTTATTTCAGTGAAAATTAAGTGTTATATCAATAGATACTTAAAAATACTGTAAGAGAAGTTATTTGAAAAAGCTTTGGTCAATGCTTGTATATTTTATTGCATTGCTGCTTCCTAACTGAAATTTATTTTGTTTTTATTTACAGGGAGAGTCTGATGACTGCATAAGCAGGTTGGCAAAAAAGGATGGAATTTTAGCCAAGTAAGTATGGGTGGACGATAAATAATAGTTATTTTGAAAAACCGCTGCATATATAAAATAAAGTAGAGTATATTTAAAGAGAATTCCCCTCTTCTCTAGCTGCTCATTTTAACATAAATAAATTGTTGACTAAAATATAATTAATAGCTTTGTTTAGTTTACTTCTCACTAGCTAACTTCTAAAAATAAATTACTATGTAGTAAGGTTTTCTTCATTGTGGGTAAACTGGATTTTCTTTCTCACCCTAAAACATTAAAGCGTACTCAGTGTAGTAAAAAAAAAAAACATCGGGTGGGAGAAAAAAAAAATGTTTAAATTAATATTGTGTTTGTTTTGCATCTTTATTTTATATAAAATATATAATGCCTACTTAAATGGACTCTCTGTTCAGTATCATGTGCTGTAAAACATTGATGCAAAATGCAATTCTTCAACGTTCATTAAACAATTATATCTGTTTTACTAATTATGTTTTATACTTTTCTTTTGTTTCAGGAATTTCTAAAAATAAACAAAGATTTTAAAAACTTACTTATTTTTGTTTTTTCTATTGCATGCATGCTGTTACTTTTTTGGTGAATAAAAAATAAGTTCAGACACATTTATTTTAATGCAAATGTGTGCTTTTGAACAGCATTGCTGCTGTAATCTGGCAGATTGTCATCATATTAGTCAAATTTGTTGTTTCGAGGTAGTAAACAACCTATAGGTAGCTCTTAACCGGCTCATTTTTTTTAACATGTATGCAACTGCTTGTAATGCTGCTAAATGGTAATTAACGTTGACTTTGCATAATACAATGAATCTCAACCAAAGTATGTATGTACATAGTCTGTTTCGTATTTATGTTTCCAGTTGATAGTCGAGAATTTGTAACCCAGTTAGCCCAAACCAGCCAATCACCAAACCATGACTCAATAATTTTTTTACTTGAGCTACTTCACAGTCACACACAACATAGCAGTTGAAATAGCACTTGTGTGTGGTTCGAATCCCCAGGCTTTGGACATGGCTTTGGTCCGTTCTAACTGAGGTTTTCCACGATTCCCTCAGTCTCACCTCAGCGAGTGCTAGGGACGCCCGCGTAACAGGCCCTGGCCACCATCCTTTCCCTGATCCCTGCCCATTACCCTGCCTCAAGTTCATAGGGGTGTATCCTTGTAAAAAATAACTAATGTAGTATCTAATTTTAATGTTCTATATTTTATGGTGAGAATATCATTAAACCTATAATATATAATACCTATATAATATTGTATTGCACTGCTGGTGGCTGTGTATTTCAGCTAGGACTATTTAATTCTGCTTAAGTCCGTTAGTTAATTCCTCCAGGGTACACATTCTGCACTCTAGGTTGATTATAATAAGCTGTCACATATAAAGTCTGTTCGTAAATCCTGCTCGGTGTACTGCAGGTTCATGTGCACTTCCTTACTCCGGGGGGGGGGGGGGGGGGGGGAGGGAAGGGGCAGTGCAGATAAAGTCATGTTTTTTGTTCTAATTAAAACTTATTCAGAGTATGCATACACCACAGCTAGGGTTTACGAACAGACCTGTTGAGTATATGTATTTTTAAATTGATTGTACTGTGACTACAATTCAGAGAAAAATATATAACATTAATTTTAGTGGTATTCATCGTTGTATCATGGGTATCCATTGAAGGCGTTTATAACTGGACTGGAGCTTAGTGTAGCTAAAAATTGAAATTATGCTTCACATGCATCATCTTGCTCTAAATTTGTTTTTTTAATTTATAGACCTTTTGCAGTCTTCATATTGAATATATAATTATATATTGTGGGGGAAGGGATGGAAAAGCACACTGTGTGACCTAGCTGTCGTGTCATGTGTGTGTGTAATATAATGAGAAAGTTAATTAAGGGTATGAAAAAAAAAATGCTACTAATAGGGGATGAAGAGGAGAACGTTTAATTCTTTTTCCATAATATTCATGTGTGAGATTTTTTTTTTTTTTCATTGGGCGCGTTACCTTACCCTTACAATATAGGGGTAAGATATAAATTAAACGCCCGCACCAATGTACGTGGTATATCGATCAGGTATACACAAATACGATCTAGTTTTTGAGTTATGAATTTGTAAAGTTATCTTAGTTATCTACTTTAATTAACATGGAGAAATGAAACTTCCATGTTAAATTAGTCAACTTTAAAAATTAATAACTCAAAAACTATAGATCGTATATTTATGTATACCTGATATTTTATCTACGATAGGGGGTGTAAAGGAGAACATTTTAAATTTTGTCAGAATTTTTGTGCGAGTTTTTTTTTTTTTTTAACATTGGTGGCGTTATCTTATCCTTAATTAATGACGAAGAAATTTAATTATTATTGGTTTTATTGGGGGCTGAAATAGGAAGAAGACTGCATGATCCAAGGACAAGGAGTCACAAAGGGAAGTTGACATTCTTTCCTGAAGAGGGCCCAACAGTCCCAACACATATCAAGGTGGCTGGATAGTAAGGTGGGGACACGGAGCTGCTGCCCCCTCGCGGCCAGTGAGGAACTACAAAAAAACAGTTGAGGATCGCGTTTTTGGATCAAATTTCATACGCGAAAAATTCAAACGGTGTAATAAAAATCCATGAACATCGGGCCGATGAACCATTAAAATTCTTTTAAATTGAGTCTATCTTCTTCAGAATTTAACATAGAGTTTATTTCTATCACAATTTTACCCACATTTATACTGTAAATAAGACTTTTGATGGCTTTTCCAGTTCCATCGTTTGAATTTTTCGCGGATGAAATTGGATCCAAAAACGCGATCTTCAACTGTTTATTTGTAGTTCCTCACTGGCCGCGAGTGGGCAGCAGCTCCGTGTCCCCACCTTACTATCCAGCCACCTTGCACATATTACACAAATTACGCAAATGAAAGTAGTTCGCGATTTGCTTGAACTGGGAACTGCTAGAAAAATCAGCGGATGAGGCTAGGAAATGCATCTTGAGAAAATATAGTGATTTTAATGAGAGCGCGCATGAAACGTTAATGTTAATTGATCAAAAATGATAAGTTTGACAAAAATATGCAGACTTGAATAGCTGTTACTTTGATAAATCTTAATTTTTGCTGCAAAATAAACAGAACTATTTAACGAGCATTGCACTCGGTTTATACAGAAGCTGTTCAATATCAACACAGAGACTACTGTGATATCAACTATACAACTGATATTTCTCTTTTTTTTTTACTATAAATATAAATCAGAATTGTATACAGTGAATTTAAATTTCCTTTTTCTTTAATTACTTAAAATTTGAATACAAATTAGTGAGTTTTTGCCGTTGAGAAAAAATAGTATAATATTTTTTTGTTGGACATCTCTACAGTGCACTCATCAATGAAGCAGACGTCTCCATTTTCTGAAGCAGACGGGATTTGTTTTGCATAGTGGTGTTATCGAAAAATCTGTTTCTGGCTGTTAAAACATATTTTTTACTTCCAGCTAGCTCTTTGGTAAGTTGCTGTAAACTCTGTTTATTTTCTGCCAAAGTTACAATATCGCATAGCAATGAAATAACCTAAAATTCAATGGAATAAGTTTGGGTGTGGTGGATTCTTTGATGTCGGTTTAGCAGTGGTTATGCACACAAGCATCCTTCAAAAAATTTCATACTTGTGCATTCGTAGATTTGGACGTAATTTTTGTATAGCTGATAGAGCCTTAAGGATCTTGGCGCTATTATATTGTTTCTTCTTCGTCGTCTAGGTCCCTGAAGGGCCTGAAGTCTCATCACGAGAAATTAAAACTGATTATCTTTGTATGACTATATGCATGGATTCCAAGAAATATGAACAATGCAAGCAATGTTTGGTGACATTTTCTTAATAATTTTCTAGTTATCTTCATGGTTTTAAAATTCCACACTCTTATTATTGAATAAATTTGTTTTTTCCTGAGCCAAGCCTTGAATTTAATGACTCAAAAGATAAACTATCCTATCATATTCCTATGCATACATCCTCATTCTTGTAGAGCACTTAGAATGAGTCATGCTTAGCAATGCGAACTTCTTTGGACGTGTTCTATGACTGCATTATCTTAATATGTTAACATACTTGTTTTAAATCCGAAAACATTCGAAAGTTTTGCCTTTTGCCATAGTATGCACAGGCAGGCTGGATATTGATTGTGTATGTATACATTTGCTTGTTTCGTTTTAAAATGGACAAGAGCACCGCTGTGAGCTGAGCATATTTGGACTAGAGCTTGCAGTCTCTTATAAGACATGTTAATACATATAAATATTATATAACTAACCTGTTTTCTGTTATTTTAGAGCAACAAGCAGCCATGAGTTACCACATGCCTCAAGGCCGCCATAGTAAGTACATATAAACAGACTTAAACACCGAATTGTATTTACATCATCGCTTAGATATGCGATCTTTAGTTCTGTTTGTAACTCCCTGAACTGTGTAGGTTTTTTTACTTTTTACACCTTATTTCTTTATGCCCTTGGACATCAGGTCGATTGCAGAAAACACTGGGTAGAGCTTACAAACTGACAAATGACTCTAATAGGCATGTTAGCGAAAGGAATGTGTTGGAATATGGAGGAGTCCGTATCGGCATCTTGGTTGACGTACTTTCACAATGAAATATTTTGTATGTAGCTGAGGGAGTCAAGAAAAACACATGTAGTATGGTAACTGTACTAGTTACCGTCATGTTAAGGAATTTTTACATGTTATTCTTATGAGAAAATCATTTTTTAGGGGGTGTCGCGGTTATCGGCCACCATGTTAAAAAAAAAAAAATAAAAATAGTCCGATCGTTCTGAAATTTTCTGTGCGTGTTCGGACCACTAACGCCATCTAGCGGTCAAATGGGTGAAACTCCGTCAAATGACGCGAAGTACCTCAAAAGTGGGGTGGCCGATAACATAGTGTGGCCGGTAACTAGTACAATTACCATATCACACAAAGGAATCAAAGCTCCCAACCACACTTCTATGTATAAATTATAGAAAGACTTCCAATGAGCTGAACTGATCTCTTTTATAATAATAACAGTACATTAGAAGACTATAGATTTTAGCACTTCCAGGTCTTTGGCCGAGTTTTTCTAGTTAAGAAGACAATCCCATAATGACGTACCCATTAAAATAATATTACTCGAGCACAAACAGAAGTTGGATTTCCCCCCCCCCTCCTCCCTCCCCTTACTAGCTCTCGCCGTAAAACTTTTAAAATATGTCTTGTATAGTCTTCGTTACTGACTTCTAAAGTTGGCAATAGCTTCAATTTATTATTATTTGAATGGAGGATACACCATCTTTGCTATTTAGACTTCAAGGAGAAAGAAGCCTTCCTCGGCAACAAATGTTAATACAGTAGGCCATTTATGGTTATGGTAGCTTTTTTTAATATCTTTAACAAGACAGAAGTTTTAAATGATTTTTTAGTAATATTCAGTTCTGATTTATGTTTCTTTTTATTCCTGTTCGAAATACTTAAATTTTTTATCTTCTGCTTCAGTGGGCTACAACCCTGCCGACAAAGAGGCTGAGACGCTGATGTGGCAACAGGGCTCGTACCTGGGCCCTGCCCAGGACTCTGGTATCCACTCTGGAGTGCCGAGTCAGGCACCCAGCCTCACAGGCAAGGAGCTAGGTCCCGAAGATGATGAAGGGGCTGAGGACTCTCTCATGTTCGACCTGGACCATGGCTTCACACACTCCTTCACTCAAGATCAAGTGGATGGTAAGTTAACTCGTAATCATTAGGACTGTTGAGGACTACAGTAGTGACAATCCCATTTAAAGTTACTGCCTGATGTTTTGGAGGCTTGATGATAGTACCACAAAAATCAGAAGCAGATCCAGAGGAGGCCAAGGAACTGAGGCTTCCCCTCCTCCCTTTTCCTAATTTTTTTGTTATTTAACATGAGCAATATAGGCCTCCAATTTTTTTATTTCCATTGGCCAGCAACCCCCGAAATTTTGTTCTGGAAAAATTAGTAGTGTATTTGATGTTATTTTTATTTACACGAAAAATACTAGAAGCTTCATGATATTTTTTCAAAACCTGTCATCATGCTAAATTGGGTAATGAATGTTTGCAGAGATGAACCAGCAGCTGAGCCACACTCGCAGTCAGCGAGTGCGTGCCGCCATGTTCCCAGAGACCCTGGAGGAGGGCACGGAGATTCCGTCAACCCAGTTTGACCCACAGCAGCCCACGGCCGTGCAGCGCCTTGCTGAGCCCAGTCAGATGCTGAAGCATGCCGTCGTGAACCTGATCAACTACCAGGTGATTATCACTTTTGACAGGCTGCTCATAAACTTATTTCCTATTTTATTGAGTGCAATTTGTCTTGAAAATTCTCCTATGTTAAAAATGTTGTAGGGTTACATTTACTTTCACTTCTACATCAGCAAAGATGCTTCCCTATATATATATATATATATATATATATATATTAATGTTCTTGAACAATAAGTATTGTGTTTGTCTTTAAAAAAGAAGAAGAAAATAAATTACTTATAATAATTTTATAAAATAAGGATTTAACAAAAGTACGTAGATGAAATTCCATGAATACAAAACAGTAGCAAAATACTGATGCAATTGAACTAATGACGTTGTAGCTTTGCTCTATTTTTGCTGATCTCTGCTAACCTTTTTTTGTCAGGACGATGCTGACCTTGCGACGAGAGCCATCCCAGAGCTGATCAAGCTGCTAAACGACGAGGACCAAGTAGTAGTATCGCAGGCCGCCATGATGGTGCACCAGCTGAGTAAGAAGGAGGCGTCGAGACATGCCATCATGAACAGCCCACAGGTGAAACTAGATTCGGAAAAATATATGATAATTGCTTGGCAGACAATTTTTTTAATGTGAAATATTCTTATAGAAATGAAGTTTGTATGAACTATTTTGTATAAAAAAGTTGTTTTGAGATAAAAGGATAATATGGTAAGGTAAAAAGACTAAAGGTCAAGCTCTGACAGTCCGTTTTTGCTTGCAGATGGTGGCTGCTCTAGTGCGAGCCATCTCCAACAGTAACGACCTGGAGACAACGAAGGGTGCAGTAGGTACCTTGCACAATCTGTCGCACCATCGTCAGGGTCTGCTGGCCATCTTCAAGAGCGGTGGTATCCCTGCCCTCGTCAAGCTGCTCAGGTGAAAATTTTACCTGCTTAGAGAAACTTCAAATTTGTTCATAAATATTAATGGTCGGCAAATATTAAGTCAGATTTGATACTTGCTGTAATAAGAAATAGAGTTTTGTTTACACAGTAGTTATTCTGTTTGATTGTCCCAGTGATATTCAGATCTGACTTCTGCTTTGTTGTCCATCAATATGTCGGGATGTTTGAACTGTGGATGTTGAGGAATGTCTCCTTTTTCTCTTTTTTAACAAAAGTTTGAATTTTTATGTTAATGTAAACACACTAGATGGATAGAATTATCAAATTATATTTATAAAAAGTTAACAAGTTATATAAATTAATTATAAACGTATTAATTCACAAGTTAGCAAGTAGTTTTTCATAAAACACTGCAGTACAATAACCCATTAAAGTACAGAAGTGTTTTTATTATTATTATTATTATTATTTTTTTTTTTTTTTTTTTTTTTTGCCTTGGAATAATTTCTTTTGCCCAGGGCTGTCATACATTTCTAGCAGATGAGGTTAAATGAACTAAAGGAGAGGATAGAAAATATCTTGTCTACTCCAATATCTCGATACATTGAGATTTAGTTAAAAGTTGTTAAAACTAAATTTGCTGCAAACTAAATTCAATAACACTAGGGTAGTCAACTTTTGAGAAATATCTCTCCTGCTGTATTTTCCATGTCTAAATTAAAGAGTAATCCATAATAAAATTTACTCATGAATATAAAAAGATCATGCAACAGAGATATTGTTCGATAAAGTTTTGAAAGATTTTACACGTGCAAGCATGTTTTTTTTTTTAACAAGAATTGATTGCCTTAAAACCAAATTCTACATGCTCATTTTCACCGACCAGTACCTCTGTCTCCTGCACGTGATAACTTTGCCGCGGTCATAACTGTGCATGTGGTATTGTTGCAGCTCCCCCGTGGAGTCTGTGCTGTTTTACGCCATCACTACGCTACACAACTTGCTGCTGCATCAGGAGGGCTCGAAAATGGCAGTACGTCTGGCTGGAGGCCTTCAGAAGATGGTGGCACTTCTGCAACGTAACAACGTCAAGTTCCTGGCCATCGTAACGGACTGTCTGCAGATCCTGGCTTACGGCAACCAGGAGAGCAAGCTCATCATCCTTGCCTCACAAGGACCAATGGAGTTGGTACGCATCCTCCGTTCCTACGACTACGAGAAGTTGCTGTGGACAACCTCCAGAGTTCTCAAAGGTGATTAAAGAGCATCAATAAAATCAATATTGAAAACAACAAAGTTGCGGAGTTTTTCTCAATGCTTTGAAAATAAATTTGAATACTAGTTATGGAAAGGATCTTTGTCAATCTTGTTAACTTCTACCATTTCAGAAAGGAAAGAGATTTGGGGGGGGGGGGGGGGGCAGGGAAAATTTTATTTAAATTAAACAACTCTTTAAAACAAGTAACTTAACTTGATTATTCTCTTTTATTTTTATTATCGTTTTTTTTATATCCTGTGTATATCCTGTGTTTTTTTTTTTTTTTAGCAATAAACTTTCATAATTAAAAGGCAAAGTATTTCCAAAACTGCAATGCTGAGGGCAAAATCAAGGCTTTTTTTTTTTTTTTTTTTTTTTGCAATAAAACAATCTCCAATTTGTAGTATTTGGTGACACAATTTGGCTACTGTAATTGGGTGGAATGAACATTCTACATTTGATCAATGGACAATATCTTCCGTATGATGAGACAGTAAAGAAATATTACTCTGCTGTAAAGCAGTTCCAAGTAAAAAAAAAATAATAATAATAATAAAAGTTGGGAATTTTCTGTTTCAGTTCTCTCCGTGTGCTCGAGCAATAAACCCGCTATTGTGGAGGCTGGAGGGCTTCAGGTAACAATATAAGTTCATTGTATGACCTTGTTAATTGGAGCTCAATATCATCAATCATTATCGTTTGACAGGTACCAGTAGAGTTTTGCCTTGAAGTGAGTGGACTTTTAACACTGACATTCATGCGCTACTGGATTCTACATGTACTTTTTGTGTGACAATGACCAGTACACATCCCTCAAATGAGTTACAATGATTACAGTTTTGATCTGTCAATGAGTGAGCTTCTTTGTAAATATTGTTCTGTTCTCTGTTTAGGCCCTGGCCATTCACCTGGGTCACCCAAGCCAGCGTCTTGTGCAGAACTGCTTGTGGACCCTAAGGAACCTGTCTGATGCAGGCACCAAAGTGGTAAGTCACTCCAAAAACCAACCTTAAAGCAGGGTTGGAATCCTCTTACTGTTAGAAATGCCACTAAGGGTTTAAAAAATATTAAAATAAAGTTGAATAAACTTGTACGTATAATCACCAATAACATTTTTTATTGTATTATTAACACACAGAAGAAAGTATTCACAAATGACTGGTTAAATTTTAGTCAAGAAATTTTTAGTGCTGTAGTTTCATATCAATATCAAGCAGTAAAACCAGTGCTGAATCTTGTACTAAAAATTGCTGGTCTAAAAAAAGTGCAAAGTTCCTTGTGAATATCCTCTTATTGTTTCTAAATGTACAATGAATTGAAAGATTTGATATTTGCTTGATGACAATCTGACGTGATTGTTTGCAGGAGGGACTGGAGGGCCTTCTTCAGAGTCTGGTGCACCTGCTGGGTTCATCTGATGTGAACGTAGTGACATGTGCTGCAGGCATCCTCTCCAACCTGACTTGCAACAATCAGCGCAACAAAGTGGTGGTCTGCCAGGTGAGGAGGATTCTCTTGTATTTGAATGACTTTACATTTTCTGACCTAGAACAAGAGCATAAAATTGTTTGTTTTAACTTGGTAACAATTGCAATCAAGCATCTATTGATGCTTCGGGAGCTATTTACAAAGCAGATAACAAGAATATCCATATTTTTCACTAACAGTGGGTAGTAAGAAAGATATATATCTTCCTAATTATTTCCTACATAAATCGCACCCATTGTGTCCAGTCAAAAATGAGGTCAGTTGGTGAGACATCAAGCTAATATTGTTTTTGTATGTCAGGTCGGAGGAGTGGATGCCCTGGTGAGGACCATCGTGAATGCTGGGGACCGTGAGGAGATCACAGAGCCTGCGGTAAGCACACTGTACTTTTACGTGTTTTGGGAAAAAACACCAGTGAACAGAAGTAACCAATTGTTCCCTTGCAGGTGTGTGCCCTTCGTCACTTGACCTCGCGTCACGTTGAGGCTGAGATGGCCCAGAATGCAGTGCGGCTCAACTATGGTCTACAGGTAATTTAAGTTCAACTTCTATATTTATTATTTGTCACTTTTTTAAAGCTTCTCTTTTTACATTTTTAATTAAGTACTATTATCTACATCAGGGGTGTCAAACTCGCGGCCCGCGGGGCCGCATGCGACCCGCTAAGCCGTTTTCAATTGCCCGCGATCAGCGTCGAAAAAATATAATATTCTTAAAAAAAAAATGAGAAAAAAAAAATAAATACACTGTCAATTATTTAAGTATACTTACAATAATATTATCTAATCAAAATATTGCACATCTAATCTTAATATAATTTTAATTCACAGCAGCAATTCAGTTTTACATTTAATAACATGAAATTTTCATTAAGACAGATTTTTTATCCTGCTTTTCTGTAATTAATTTTTGACTTCAGCTTGACTACACTTGGTACAATAATTTGTAAGAACTATGAAAATGAATGAACAAAGATATAAAATAAGAGAGGCAGAAAAAGGTGTTTGATAACATCTTAATGACTTGAACTGCATTAAGCAGCATTAATAAATAAATTTCCAAATAAATGACAAAGTGTGCAGGTTTGTATAAAATATTAAGTTTTTATGAGATAATTTAATTCATTTTTTTATATTAGTAATTTTCCATAATTTTACTCTCAAAACTGACACGTGACCTTTAAAAAAAATTGCGCCTGCGGCGAGCTATTGGGGGGCATGCCCCCCCCCCCCCCCCCAAACCCCCCAATGGCGTGTTTTTGATCTTGAGAAATTCCTCCTTTGAGCAAATTCTGAATACGCCACTACCTGCTAGCATTGTTTACAATTTAATTTTTAATTGTTAAAAATATATATCTGTGGAAAAAAGCCCCCCCTCCCCCCCTTTACCGCGGGAGTCTGTCGCGCCCACGGCATTGCGGCCCGAGGTCAGTACCTATTTTTCTTATGTGGCCCGTCACTAAAAACGAGTTTGACATCCCTGATCTACATGATTACAATTTACTATATCCTTAAAATAGTGCTTGTATTAATTAACTTCACGAAGCACCAACAGATGGCATTGAAAATTTCCTCATTATCCTCAGTATGACTCACAACAAATGCACTTTGGCCAGTAGCAAAACTCTGATATCACAAGAATGATAATTCTATTGACTTCATAAAGCACCTAGAGATGGCATTAAAAACCTCCTCCATAGAGTCAGTATGACTCAACTACACGTGCACTTTAGACAGTAGCAAAGCTCTGATATCAAAACAATGCTACTTTTAGAATCACTCGGGTAAAATCTACCAGATGTCCATACTTGTCTGTACAACGTCAATTATTACTGGAGCAAAATCCACCAGATGTTGATACTTGTTTTTGTGACTTTTATGACTGGAATGTGTAAGAAAGGAAAATAAATGTTCATACACAAAGCACACAAACAAAAGGAATATTTTACATGCTGGCATTATTGCCCTGCTCTGTAGCACAAAAAGAGGGGGTGGGGATAGAAAGCTGGATCTTAGGTGCTGTAGAACATTTGTAATTCTGTACGAAGGAATGAAACAAGAAAATCTTATTGGTCTGAGGGAATTCAAGGGGGCAGTTTTCTCACAGGAATTCTCTTCTGGTTTCCGTCCATATGCTAACTTTTAGTTCATTCTTTACAGTCTTGTAAGACTTACGTTAGTATCATCTTCAAACTTGATTAATTGAAGTCACATACAAGTTTTAAAATTACAAATAATGGGGGTTATTTCCGAGAACTTATTGACTGAGATACATCCATAAAAGTAATAATGTCATCTCATATGAAAGAAATACACTAATTATTATTTACTTCATCTCAGTTCATCTTGGCATACAAGACAAAAAAAAAAAAAAATGGAACTAGAAATGGACTCTTTATCAATCTATTCTCTATTTTTTTTTTTTTTTTTTTTTTTTTTTACAATCACAGTCAAAATTGATGTGTTCAGCTCATATGTACTGACCAATATCTCTGTTCTACTTTTTTATGAAATACTCTATACTTGAAGCTAAGAAATAAGTAAACATATTTTGAATATATTTTATTACAAATTCAAGAAGGGTCAATATCGAAATGATCTTTGTTATTTGGTGTAAATTGTGCGTAACTTCTTCATAGCATAGCAAGTTTGAAGAGCCGCCAAGCTGTAATCACTTCAATATATATGACACGTTTCCAAGAATGTAAAGAAGAAGAATTCTGTATATATGTTTATTTCCATTTTTTCCTACAATCAAGGTGTCATAATATATTATACGTAATAACATTTGTTGAGGTTTATTCGACAGTGGGAGCTCATTATAAAGATTTAGGCACAGTTCAAAAAGAGGCCATTTTTATACATTTCAAGTCTGCACCAATTTGCGGGAATATTATTTTTCAAGCTTCTTGTATTATGTTCATGTGTTACTTCATGTTGCTTATATTATGACTTTGTGTGTTGCAGGTGATTGTGAAGCTGCTGCACCCTCCATCGCGCTGGCCTCTCGTCAAGGCAGTCATCGGGTTGATCCGTAACCTGGCCTTGTGTGCTGCCAACCACGCACCCCTGCGTGAGTCCGGTGCCATACACCAGCTGGTGCGCCTGCTCATGAGGGCTTTCCAGGACACACACAGGGTAAGCAGTCGTAGTTCACTTCACAAAGATTACCTGATCATTTCAATTGGATATTTATTTAGCAACTGAAATGTTGATCAAAACTACTTAATTTTATTTGCTGCAATCAATGGAAATAGTAAATACAAATAATTGTACATATTGTATACATACTGTATACATACCTATTAACCACTCCGTCTCGGCCTTGTTCCCATCATGACCTATCATGACCTGTCCTATTAACCTTAACAGTTATCTATACTTGATATATTGATTGTAGGAGAAATGGATTAAATAAATAATTTTGAATTTGATTTTTTTTAATTAGTATTCAATAGTTATATTAATAATTAATTTACTAAGTATACCAGGAAAAGTGTATGGTAGATGGGTGATTGGGAGAGTGCAAAGAGTTACACAGGAAAAGATCTGGGAGGTGCAGTGTGGTTTCATGCCGGGCAGAGGCTGCACAGACCAGCTCTTTACTGTGCAACAGTTGATTGAAAAACATTTGGCTGTTGATAAAAAGTTGTTTGTCGCATTTGTAGATTTAGAAAAGGCATATGATAAGGTGAATGGAAGTATGCTGTGGAAAGTGTTGTCCGAGTATGCTGTAAATGATGAATTGCTGAATGCAGTAAAATCTATGTATGAAGGTAGTAAAGCGTGTGTGCGGGTGAATGGTGGTTTGAGCGAATGGTTTGAAGTGAAGCGAGGAGTGAGACAGGGTTGTGTGATGTCGCCATGGCTGTTTAATGTGTTTATGGATAAGTGTGTAAGATTGGCTGGTACTATAGGTGAAAATGGAATTAGTGTGGGTACGATAATGTTATGGTTGCTGTTGTATGCAGATGATGCATTGGTGTTAGCTGATAGTGGAGATGACTTGCAAAGAAGGTTAAACCGTTTGGTAGTGAGTACTAGTCGTATGGATTTGAAAATCAATGTGAGCAAGACAAAAGTAATGGTGTTTGGTAGTACAGATAGCAACGAGGCAAAAGGAATTGACCTAAAAGGAGAACAGCTGGAACGAGTGAAAAAATTTGTATATTTGGGAAGATTGTTTCGGGAGGACGGAAGTGTAGATGGAGCGATTGATAGGAGAGTAAGTGCTGGCAGGAGGATTGTGGGTAGTATGGCAGGGTTGTGTTGCACTGAGCTGTTGTCTAATACGGCTAAGCTAGCTGTGTATAACTCTGTCCTAATACCAACTTTGATGTATGGGTCTGAAGTATGGGTGTGTCAAACAAAGCATAAGAGTAAGTTGAATGCTGTTGGTATGAGTTTTTTAAGGAATGTGTGTGGTAAAACTAGGTTGGATAGAGTGAGAAACACATGGGTGATGAATGAGTGTGGAGTGAAAGAAAGCGTAATTGACAAGTAAAAACGAAGTACACTGCGTTGGTTTGGACATGTTGAGAGAATGGGTGATGAACGAATTGCAAAACAGGTGTTTAAAGGTAGTGTACAAGGCATGAAAGGATTAGGTAGACCTAAAAAGGTTTGGTTGGATGTGATAGCAGAATGTTTGAAGAACAGAAGTGTTAAAAGTACAGTGTAATAGAGAGTGCAGAAGGCAAAAGAGTGTTATGAGTATTTCTGAAGCAAGTGGAGTATGCAAGAATCGAGTGCTTTGGAGGGCAATTTGTAGACGGCCGAGGTAATAATGCTGCTGGCTTACCCCGTAAAGGAATATGGCGTCATGTTATGTATGTATGTAGTTATATATATATATATATAGTCAGGTTTTTATTTAGTAATTTATTTCCACTAATAAAAATAACTTTAGCTGTTGTGAGTTTCATTGAAATTTTTCAGGTAAAATTAAAAGGTTAAATGAGGTAGAGCAACCAGCATTGATGTCTGATGGTTGTGTCGTCATTTGCAGCAACGTGCTGGCTCAGTGGCGAGCGACAATAAGGCGGCCCCCTCACCCCAGCCTGGAGGCCCTGGAGGCAACCCTGCAGCCCCCCTTGTGTATGCAGAGGGTGTACGAATGGAGGAGATTCTGGAGGGCACCGTGGGAGCATTGCACATCTTGGCTCGCGAGCACCACAACCGTCTTCTTTTGCTGTCTCAGAACACCATCCCAGTGTTTGTGCAGGTGAGGCGTCCTCCACTATCCCAAAACAACCTCAACTCTTCGAGCTGTTTGAAAGCTTATATCCTGTTCACTGTTCTTTCTAAAAGTCGTCTTGAAAACATTTTTTGTCTCCTTGTAACTTAAATCCATCAGCAACTCATTATTTTCATTTATCTTTTAAAGTTTGTTGTTTGTGGATGGTGAGCCTAAAACTGTTATACTTTAAAGAAATTTTCTTAAAAACTATTTGATTTGAAGCGTGAAGAGTTTTGGTATTATGGATGCAATTTTACAGATATTGCTTATAATATGTTAAAGACTCAACAGAATGTGCAGTGGTTTGTTCTAAAACACGTTTTGTTTCAGCTGCTGTTCAGCGACATTGAGAACATCCAGCGTGTGTCTGCTGGCGTGCTGTGTGAGCTTGCTGAGGACAAGGAGGCCGCAGAGCTGATGGAGGCAGAAGGAGCCACTGCGCCCCTTACCGAGCTGCTGCATTCTCGTAACGAGGGAGTCGGTAAGTCTTAAGAGATGGGTAAAGATTTATGTGGCAGCAGCAAAGTTTCATGGAGCAGCTTTCATTGAAAAAATGTTGAAGTTGAAGTGAAAACTTATGGAAAAGTTTTGAACAGTATAATTAATCACTAGAGATACACGTTATAATTAAAACATAAAAGATGTTATTGTTTTTTTTAATAAATACAATAATTTAATGATTTCTTATGAATGAGGCAAGGCGTACATACTTCTTTTTCCTAAAGATAAAATGTGATACACATACATTCAATGTGAAATGATGTGTTTAGTTTTGTGTTGTAAGCTTTATCAGAAACCCTGCTCTTAAAATTATATTGTTTTAAGTATTGATAGGTATTTTCTGTAATTAAATAGATAAATATACAATCGAATGGGAATCAAGAATCAGATTTTCCTTATATTGCCTGTAAAGATGGTACATTCATAAATCTATTGTGCTTTAATGAACAGACCTACCAGTAGTGTCTTGTTACGTATTTGTGTGAGGCGACTGACTGATGGTTTTGTGCAGCAACGTATGCGGCTGCAGTGCTGTTCCGCATGTCCGAGGACAAGCCTCAGGACTACAAGAAGCGGCTCTCGATGGAGCTGACGAGCTCTCTGTTCCGTGACGATCACTCGCTGTGGGCCGCTGGTGCAGACTACAACATGGCACCTGACCTCCAGGTATGACACAAACTAAGTAGTCTCTATTTTGGAGACCTCTCGCGGATGTTTTTATGCATAAATATCTCGTTTTATATTGTACATTTTCTTGGATGATTTTTTTACCACCATTTTTTTATTGTTTTTACTTTAACTTTGATTAGATAAATAATCAAAGTATTTTTTTACCTGTGTATATATTTTACAGAGAAAAAAAAAAGTTTTTTTTTTTATCATAAATATTTTACCTTATCCCTCTTTTATTTTGTTTTATTTTGTTTTTTTGTTGAGTATGTTGTTTTGTTTGTTGCGTGGTAGGAGATGCTAGGGGCAGACTTTGAGGGCTTGTATGCCCAGTCTCCCAACAGTCAACAACAACAACAGCAGCAGCAGCAGCAACGTGGTCAGCACAACATTTACGGCCAGAACCAGACAGGTAACCTGATATCATGTCGTCGTTACTGGCTCTGGGACACCAAGCAAGCATCTGTTGTGCCTGTTAACTTGAGCCAGGTGGTGGGTGCCTGCTGACTTGTGCCTGTCTGCCCTCTAACATAACCTTTTTACTGCTTTCTTTCTCTCTATTTGTGTGTCTTAATTCAGGTTCTTCTCATCTTGTAACCAAGGTTGGCTTTATACAGGTTAAGTCACCGATTTGACCAATGTCAATCAGATTCAATAATTTCAGGACCCATCATACCGCAGAACTTTGAATGCGCCCATCATGCAATGCTATTTTTGAAATTTCGCTGTGCAATGGGTCCTGAAAAAATAACGTACGAAATTCACACGTGTCTTATAAAGCCAACCTTGCTTGTAATAACTGTAACAAAACTTACTTGTTATCTCAATATGTAATAATAAATATTATTATTATTATTAAATGGTTTGTTAGTTTAATCTTTTTATTACTATCACAAGAAAGTTAAATTATATATATATTGACTGTGTACTAGTGCTGAAATTTTGCACTATGAATCCTAAAATTGCATTTTTCTACATTAATTTTTTTTAGGAATTATTTATTTGTTATTAACATGAAAAAAAAAATGATACTAACTTATTTCTTATGTTTAACCACTGCTTTATTAAAAAAAAGTGCTTTTAATTTCTCTGCTTCTCTTTGCTACTAACATTATCACCCCTTGTCCTTGAATCTTTCAGCTTGTGTGGGAGCTTTGGTGATTGGTTACTAACGGCTGTAACGGGCTGAATGGTGGTATGTTGAACACGTGATAGAGTCATGCTAATAATGGTGCTGCATTGCTTACAGCCTATGCCGCGCTACCAATAGAGGGACTTCAGGACTTGGACCTAAACAACCAGCCCCCATCTGTGCCGCAGCAGCCCACCAACCCCCCAACTCCATCTTCTCTTCCCCCCAATGGTGGCCAGCACTCTCCCGGCGGTGTGCCCAACCCCCCGCGAGATAACGGCAATCAGCTGGCTGCCTGGTACGACACAGACCTGTGAAACCATCACACGTAACAATTGACACGCCTGGTGTAGCAATAAGCACCAACAATTATAGCTGAGCACAGCGTCTATATGTCTATCTCTTCCCCATGATGACAAATGCAAAATAAAATTAACATTGCTTTATTTTAATTTGCAAAATGCGTTTAATTTTTTTCTTATCTATTAGTGCATGCATATTGATAATCATTGGTGATAATAACAAATAATGTTGAATTAAAGTCATTTGTATAAAAATGAAATAATTTGCATTTGTTTAATTGGATTCTTCCCTTCTTAAGACTTAATTAAAAAAAAATATATAAAATTAATTGTCATGAAAGTATGAGTTTAATTGAAAAAAAGCTTTTCGTATGGTGTCATATTTGTTTTTATGGTGTCTGGGTAGCTTATGTATGTTTGGGCATTTCTAATAGTTTTAACTTTTATTGTTTCCTTCTATCATTGAGCAAAATATTATTCTGTTATAATTATTGGCCATCTATTTTTCTTTAAATAAAATAAAATTTTATAATTATAACTATAAGCCCAACTTATATACACACATTGTGTTTTATGTTTTTTATTGTTTCTCAACAATAACAATTATTATGATTAAGTAGGTAGATCTCTTCAAAATAATATTGATGTTAATCATCGTCTATATTAGCTATAAGGAGATGTTCCAAGGACATAACAATTTTATAGATCAAATCAATTCGAATAATTGAAAGAAAAAATTTGGCTTGGTCTTATTAAGATTAAGTTTGAAGTTTCTTTTTTGTAATTGTTTGTTTTACTCCCTGCTTGAAAAATTATGTTCCATTTTTTACTTGACTCGAGCTATAGAACATACATGTTCAAAGCTCCTATAAATAAATATTGGTAAAAATACAGGGAATGTTTAAACTCACATCATTTGTTCTATAAAATTAAAATGTTACATGGTAAACTTTTTTAATAATATTAAGTAAATGTTTAATGGCACAAAATGATAGCATTAATAATACTAATAATTATATTACCGGTAAAAAAAATATATATACATAAAAAATTGTATAATCAGAGATCTTTAAAAAAAAATACATATATTATTTATTAATTATTTTAACCATTTTTATGCACTGTTAATATGAGACCATGTCCAAAATAAATAAATATATTCCTTCTTGAATAAATTTCATCTATTTGTGTTTTAGACATTGTGCCGGTAACAGGGGATTAAATGTAATACTTAGATTATAGATGTAAATTAAGTGTGTTTACTTAAAAAAAAAAAAAAAAAAGAGGATAGAGAGCTTATTATAATATTCGCACAATAAAAGCTATAGTAGAATAATTTTTACCTTTATATTTTTACCTTTTGATGTTTATTTGTTTCATCTATTGACCGCCTCATTCCTTTATCTTGCATGATTTTCATTTTGTTTTTGTTCCACTTTGGAGGTGCAACTGCAATATTCTGATTATAATGTTATTTGTCTAATTTAATACGACCGACTATTATTTCATATTTTAAGACTTGTATTTCTGTTTACAAGATCTAAGTATTATTTTATAGACTACAGCAGCTTATTTGTATTGATATAAATAAAATTATACATGAAAATGTTTAGTTTATTTTACACCATTGATAGACCTGTCCTGTCAAACTAACTACAGTTACATGCCTTTATATCAACCTCATTGCTTGTGCAGTATAGCTATTTCGATATGTATTTTCTGGTCTTTAGATTTCATAATTTGTATTCCTGAACTTTGCAGAGAAGAAATACTTATAGAAACACAAAGAATAAAAAACAAGGTTGTAAGACTGCAGGTGCATTTATGTGAGGAAAATATATGAGACTCGCTCCCATTCAGAGGAGTGGATTCATTAATTGCATAATGGGATCTAGCTCCTTGGTAAAAATGAAGTGTACAATAATTAAAATTCAAAATTTTGTTTAAGGGTAAGGTAACGCCACCAATGTTAAAAAAAATCCCTCTCACAAAAATTCTGAAAAAAATTTAAAATGTTCTCTATACCCCCTATCAGTAGCTAAAATATCAGGTATACAAATACGATCTAGTTTTTGAGTTATAAATTTTTAAAGTTGACTACTTTAACATGGAGAAATGAAACTCCCATGTTAAATTGGTCAACTTTAAAAATTCATAACTCAAAAACTAGATCGTATTTGTATACCTGATATTTTAGCTACTGATAGGGGGTGTAGAGGAGAACATTTTAAATTTTTTTCAGAATTTTTGTGAGAGGGATTTTTTTTAACATTGGTGGCGTTACCTTACCCTTAACACTACCCAGGTAGCACAAATCTTTGGCTCAATATTGATAGAAGATTGGTCAAAGTATAGCCAGGTCATTGATATCTACATTAGCCCAATAATGAAAGTGAGACACTGCGTTCGCTTGACTCAACATAGGGCAGCCTGCTTCTCAATACTGACTGCAATATTGTGGCAAGCTTGGATCTCTACCTTCGCCAGGCTCGGACTGGCCATAAGAGTTGGTGAGCGATCGCTCAGTAGGCCCCCTCGGCTGGGAGACCCCTACAACGTTAAAAGTAGGCCCCCACAGGGTCAAGTAGGCCCTTGATATGGGTCCGTACTAGTGTTTGCTCAGTAGGCCCTTTGAGCCCAGTCCGACCCTGACCTTCGCACAATATTAAGGCTTAACCTGAGAAATCGCTACAACAGATTTTCTTCAAATTAATTTGGTGGACTCACAACAATCGTCAAATTAGATCTGAATTTTTTCGGGATTTTTTAACCGTTGGTTTAATTATAATTAATTTATTTAAATGAGAATTTTGTACCCTTCCAATGTTAAATTTGTTAATTAGCATTGCAAAAAAACTATACAACAGATTCTTTTACTTTTTTTTTACTAAAACCTAATTTTTTAGACTATTTTTCTGAATTGTTTTCATATATTTTGAACCGTGGCGATGATCGTTTCCTATATGTGATGAGAAATGTGGCAACGTTCTCAAGGACTGTTGTCACCACCCCCTCCTAAAAATTTATGCGCATTCCAATGCAAACAGTGTTGCCACTATACAGCCACGCCTCTTGACCTTGACAGACAAATTCTCAGGTTATATACCTTAATTGCTGCATAGACCCAATATAAATTCTCAATATTGACACCATCAAAGTGAGACACGGTTTTCGCTTGACTCAACATAGGGCAGCAATTAAGTGCCTAAATATTGGCTGCAATATTGTGGCAAGTTTGATTTTCAATATATTAATTATTATAATTAATTGGCAAGTGAAAAAAGCATTGGCTCAATACTGAATTGCAATATTGCACCAATATTAAAAAACTATATATTTCACAGGACTATTTTTATACAGCCCATATGAAATAATGTGATAGGCAGGACTTTTTTTTTTATTGTTGAGAACTATTCAAGTCTCAAAAGTAATACGTAGTCATAATATATATGAAGTGTGGTTTATAGGTGTGCCAATATCGTTTAGTACTAGACCTGATGTGTAATTTCCATATTTGTTTTTGTTAATTTCTTTTGTTGGATGAAGTTTAAAAATATGAATTCTTTTGAAAATTCACTTTGTGCATGACTATACAAAATAAAATAGAAAGCTTTAAATAATAATAACACCAATCAAATATTTATAATTAAATAATTACTCGATTTTAATATTAAAAGTTTTTTGGTGCCATATGATTAAGTACCAGAACTAAAGTACAATATATTGCAATATTCAGGCAATATTTTGGTTTTAAATATTGATTGAATATATATTGGTATAATTTTTATTGAAGTTTTTGATTTTTTACTGATTATACCTTGCCAATGTACTACCGATACTGCATTAATATTTTAAAAAAATCTTAGGATCAGCATTGTTTTACCAATATTGTACCAATATAATTATTACATTGGCACATTTTATTTTTGTTCATTTTGCTTTCAATATAAATGCAATGTATGAAATCAATCCTCCCCCAAGATTCATCTACATAGTATTCTAAGAAATACTATGTTCAGCGACTGTTGGAGCAGCAGTGATATTTTAAATTTAATTAATATATATTGTGTGTCTATATATATATTGTATCAACACTGAGATACTTTAAGGCTTGATTTTCATTGTTCAAAAATATTTGGACAATATTCGATTTTATATATTGATTCAATATTGATAATTTTCATTGAAACAATGTAAAAAATTCAATTAGTTAAATCGTCAATATGTAGTCAATATTGCAAATTAACAATTGTTTCAAGTAAGATTTACCAATATTAGGCGCTTGCGTGTGACGTCAGTGTGACCTTGGATCGGGAGTTTCAACAGTCGTCCGCCAGTCGTCGATGGTGGCCTGGTGGAACTCCGCAATGTATAAGCATATAGGAGAAAATATTAAAAAAAATATTTAAAAATATGTAAAGAAAAGATTCTGAATTCTGAGGTGAGCAAAAGTTTGTAAATTTTATTTTAAACATTTTGTTCACCTCACATTTTTTATTTTCATTTTAAATAATTTATAATGTATTTTTTTAATCTTTTGCCTGCATGCAGAGTTCTCTACCACTCCACCGGCATGGCAGAATGCGCGCGCATGTTTTCACTCAGCCCCTGTAAAGTAGACTGATTGCGTTGCTCATGCAACCGCCTTATTGATGAGTTGCATGCTTAATTTGACTGCAATGCAATTTATTTTGAGCGTTTTGCAACACAATTTTAAGGGTTTGAAATCTGAAAAAAAAAAAAAAAAATGGGCGCGATTCACGAGAAGCAGTTAGCCAGAGTTCTAAGCACGTTTAGCTTTTAACCACGTTTAAGGTAGAGATAATACGAATCAGCTGGCCCAATGCTAAAAAAATCCCATTCATTAAAATTATGAAAAAAATTTAAAATGTTCTCCTCTAAATCTCCTATCAGTAGGTAAAATATCATTGCAGGTATACAAAAACGAGCTAGTTTTCGAGTTTAATTTTTAAAGTTCTCTAATTTAACATGGAAAAATGGAACCTCAATATTAAATAAGTCAATTTTAAAAATTAATAACTTAAAAACTAGCTCGTTTTTGTATACCTGATATTTTACATGCTGATAGGGGATGTAGAGGAGAACGTACATTTTAAATTTTTTTCATAATTTTTATGAATGGGATTTTTTTAGCATTAGGCCAGCTGATCCGTGTTATCTTTACCTTAACTAAGTGGTTTAACAGTTTTAACACGTAAAACAGGTATAGTTAAACGTGGTTAAGTTAAACATGGTTAGAAACCTGGCTAACTGCTTCGTGAATCGCACCCAATAATAATAAAAAATGACGGTATGCATGCACAATTAGAGGTATTCTATTAATTTGTGCAATAATGCAATAAAAAACAGCCATATGCAGCCTAGGTTAATTTCCATTGCAAAAGTATGTCAAAACTTTTATATCATTAAATTAAGTTATAATTCTTTTTACATTGTGAGTTTTACCCATTGCATGCTGATGTTTTAATATAATATATATATAATATATATGGTATTAGTTGATTGAATTAATGAGCTTATTAATTATAATGCAGTACGTAGCAATCGCGAACCACTTTTTTATTTGAATTTCCTGTGAATTTCCTGGATTCACGCTTTTTATTTGTAATATTATATATTATAAACTTGGCATCTATATGTAATTTTCATCATTAATTAATTAAAAAAAAATACTGCTGTAAAAACTATATAGGAATTGAAGCGGGGAGTGAAAACTTCTTTTAATTATTAAATTTAAAGGAATTTAAATAATAAACATGTAATAAAATAGCATGTAGCACAATATGTTATGTTGTTATATGTAGCTTGTAAATAATAATTGACAAAAAGATTAGATTTGAAGTGGATTATCGATTTATTCATAACTTATAGGCTTGAGTAGTATTATACATTCATATCATTGACAGAATATTATAGAGCTTAAAGTATTTACAATGCATACATAATATTTATATATAACTATTACCTAATTAATTTTATGTTTATAATTATACATTTATATCTTTATCACAATTGATAGCAATTTTTTTATGTTATGTGTGGTAGAAAAATGTAGACATGTACGTTTTTTGTTTGTATTTTTTAAATAAAATATAATTTTGAATTATTCACAATCATAATATGAAACACATGGATTGCAGTAAATAACCAACAAATTAACAGAGAAGAATTACAATAAAATTTACACACTCCTACGATTAAAAATATAGATTGATCATTATATATATCATATTTCATATATTTTGGATTTCTTGTTTTGTTAACAGATAACAGTATTATTTTTATTTATAATATTTATTAATAAATGATAATTAACATAATTATTACAAAAAATATAGCAATACTGAGAATGGACAGTAGATACAATTTTTAATTATGTTTTTAAACGTCTGAAAAAGTACATTTTCTTATGTAAACTTATTGTTGTTGCTATAATATATACACACTTTTTTTTATTTTTATTATTTTTTTACGAAATTTTGATATATTTCTTACTAAGTAATGTCCTTGAAATCATTTCATAATATGTCAATATAATTCATTAAATAGCTTCCAACAGACCCAAATTCAATGATAAAAAAACAAAACAAAATGTGACACAGATACACTTCAATCATCAACTATTACAGTCATTCATTTACAATTTTACAAGTACATGCAAATTTTCTTTAAAGTTGTCCATTATTAAAAGCACTTTTACAATTCGAGTTAACAGATTCACCAATTTTGTTATCTTTGAAACAATTTAAATCTTCCTGTTTTCTTACACATATTATTTTCTGATATTCCTTATAGTCACCAATTATCATGATTAATAAAATTTTATGTCACACTTATCATTACCGACAAAATTTTATTACAAATAAAAATGTTAATGGAATTTTAAGGTTTCATTATCTTTTAAGATAAATTTTTATACTGAATATTTCTAAAAAATACATTAATTTATAGTTCCATCATAATAGTAATTAGGATTCAAAAGGCAATGATATATTAATGCACGTGCATGATGTTAATGGCTATAGCTAACGTACTTTGCCTTTATTAATTTTTATTTCTTATCAATTTCTTACATAAAAAATTTGTTACATAAAATTTTATATAATCATATATAATATATAATTATCATATAATATATCATATATGATACTAAAAATTTAAACAAAAATTACTTCCTCCAAAAGGCAGACTTAAACTTAATAAAGGACCTAAATCCTCTTATGTATCAAATTGTATAATAAGCTGCTTGTTTCACTAAAACTACTAAAAGATATCCGGAAATGTAAGGATTTTAAATCCACTGTAAATTTTATTATTATTATTATTAATAAGCATTGTTTTTATAGTATAAATACTATAAATGCCCAAATTTTAATTGGTGTATATAGTAATTAAGTGTTTCTTTATACTGACGTGCCTTACTAGTGCTTGATACCACTGTTGTATAAATATATGTTTGTATCTTGTAATTGAAATGTCGTGATAAAAATAAATAATTTTAATTTAAAATTATTGCAAAATATATCATACGCAATAGAGCAAATAGTGGTTCGTATATCAGATGGACTGTGGCTCCTTTTGTCAGTGGATATTTTTATGTTTAAAATTAATATGGTTTAAAATATTGATTGATTCTATATTTACAGGATCTTAGAAAACAACATTCTGTATGAGCAAAAAATTTTTTTCTCTTTTTATAAGAAAATATACTATAGTTATCATTAGCTTCATTTTTAGAACCATGTTTTTATGTTATATTTAAAAATATTTCAAGTAACTATGTTTATGATAATTAGAAAACATTATAATTTAAAAACTGTAATTAATTTAAAATTTACACAAAAATTACGCAACAACTATAAAAGTAATGTATTGCTAACCAACCATTAAGATTTTATCCTATTGCTATTGTGATATAAATAAACATATTTAAAAACAGAAAACAAAAATTCGAGAGTGAGCATTAAATTTACCAAAACAATCATTGCACCCCATCAGATAATGTAAAACATTAAAATTAAAGACATGTGATATTAAAATCATGGACTTAATGTAATAGTGGTTACTATATTTCAAATATATGGGTAATGAATATGATTTGAATATTAATATATATAATATATATATATAATAAAAACATGAATATTAATAATTTTGCTATAATTTTTTTTAAAGGGATAAACAATAAAATGTACAAATTATGGATGTTTAAATCATCACATAAATTAATTAATTATCATATACACATGATATTAATGTGAACAACAGCTCTATCAGATATCTGCACACTATACTGATTATATTGTCTGATATGTCACTCATTTTTGATGGTTTATTTATCTTAATTTCAAATAATGAAATTGTGAAAGATTACAATTCTATCCAATGAGGTAATATAAAATATCTTCATGTTACATAATGTCTTGATTTGACAAATCAGATCCGTTAAAAAAATGGATCAGATTTGTCAAATCAATTTTCTTTTTGCAATTAATCTGATGGTCAAAATACTGCTTACAGAAATAAAACTTCTGCATTGTGATTTTGCAACTCCCAGTAAAATGTAATTATGTATATAATTATTTTCATCAATAAAATCAATTAATTAATCAAATTAATGTGAGCATCAAGCATAATATTTAATTATGTTGTTATATTTTTCTTCGATGAGATCAATTAGCCTCACATGTATAGTGTCAAAAGCAGGCACAAGAGCATCCCTCCCCATTGCAGCCCCCTGGATCTGCGCTTGGTCAAAATAGAGCTTGCCATCTTTTGTAATTATTGGAAGATATTGTTGTAAAAATAAAATGAATCTTTTTATAATGAAAACTCAAGAGGTTTACTGACTTTATTGTGAGTTCATTCTCATAATTGTAAAAAAATAAAATAAATAAATTAATAAATAAAAATAAGTAATTCTTTTTTATTCATAATTTACTTTTACAAGAACCATTTTTTTTAAAGTAGTTAATTGAAAAACATAGAAAACAATTAAGTAATAATAGTGAACTAAACACTTACATAACTATAACACAGTACTATTTAAAATTTTGACCTCTGAATTTTTATGGCAAATATAATAAGTATATGATAAAAATTATAATTACTGCATGCCCATGAAAGAGATAAGGAGATAATAAAAGAAAATAAGCCACGTACGGTATGCACTGCACTGATAAGAAAATAAATTAAATATAAAACTAAGTACAAAGTCAAATGACGTCATATAATTTAGCACCGCAGTTGATAAAAGTAAATGTACATTATTGTGACTTTATCACACTCATTCCAATAATGTAATACACTTATCAATACTTGAAATATTGCATGGTCCATTATATAGCTAGAACTAAAAAACTAAGTTGCTTAATATATATGATTATATTGATCTTATAAACTCACTTTTGTTGGAATTGTTGATATTATATACATTTGTGGAACGTTTCACTTTGAGTACGATCACTCACTTGAATTACCGATGACGAACAGACGATGTTTGAATATTCTTTTTTCATATAATGGCGTAAATATTGACTTGCTTCATGTAATGTTGTAAAATCGAAGAACAATAAATGAGTAAACACAACTTTGTTGATCCAGTGATCGAGTCAAATTATTTAGTATAAATTATATTTTATTTACAAATTGCATAATAATCCAACACTTTTATCATTTATGTTAAATTTAGTTTTAATATTATATAACATTGAATGTTAATGTAATATAATTGTAGTTTGATATCTTCCTATATGTATTATATTATATATATATATATATATATATATATATATATATATATATATATATATATATATATATGTATATTTAATTGAAAATTTCAATTAAATTGCATCTTTATTGTAATATTCTCTAAAATAAAAATCAAATAATGTAGTAGAAAAGGCACACTCACTGTCTTCATATTTATATTATACTAGTGCTGTATATAAAAAAACGTTCAAATTGCGTTTAATACACCCAGACGTAATATATGCATGAAATTAATCACTTTAAAGTTAAGTTTACAAGTCGGTAGATTCTCCGTCTTGACTGCCGTCCAGAAAGATCATGGTGGGAGGTGCGTCCCTCATTTTTAGCCTGCTGCCATGCCATCCTCCAGTAACTTCAATGTCAGTACTCGGAGCCTCAGAAAAATCCGATTCAAACGCACGTTGAAGTTTCCAGTTCTGAATTCCATCAATTTCTGAGTGATTATTTAAGCTTGAAGCATGGGAAAATTCATTGAATAATTCTGTGGCGTTCTTTGGTAACTGAAGGGGCTTACGTGTCCTTGCAAGAGCTGTACCTCGCGGTAGTGTTGAAGTAAGACGAGTTTGAGGGGGAGGAGGAACTGACAGTGATTGAAAAATATCATCTAATTGTTCACGGATTTCAATGAGTTTATCTTCTTCTGCACCACCATTTTCCTTCATTAAAGTATACAAGTTTTCAGTGTGTGCTAAATATTCAAGTGTTTGAGATCTCAGTTTATATTCTAAGCTTTTCCGAGCTAATTTAATAAAATGACTAATGTACAATTCTAAAATCAATCTTCTACGAATTGCATTGGGATTAAATTTAGAAACATTTATTTCAATTTTTGGTTGATTTAGAATTGATGACGAGTCTTGAGGTTTTGATTGAATTTTAGCTTTTTCTTTTGCTAATTTTTTCTCTTCCTCCACTTTTTTATGGAATTTTTCATTCCATTTTCTTTGAGGATCATTATTTCTCTTGACATCAGCCCAAAATCCAACGCTCTCGGTGTCCGAGTCCTTTTTGTTTTTGGGCTGTTCTGCGGGTGTGGCCATCATTCCACGTAGCGCTGGGTTCAGCAACTCTACGTCAAACTTGGCTGTGATCAGCTCAAGCAGACGATCGTAGTCCAGCACGGGGTAATGATTCCCTACGTACGTCACGTGTTTCAGAGCTGCAAGAATGTGCCCAAATGGATTTTCTCTGAAATCATGAATTTTTCTCTGAACTTCACGCAATCTTCCTCGAGGAATACTTTGAAATTCATTTCTTCTACGTATAAAATAATTTGGTAAATTTTCTTTTGATAATGCTACGTATAAATATTGAAATATTGCTCTAATATTATTATACATTTCAAAATTTGCCCATGCGAGTGCGAAATTTTCTGCTTGCCAAAATATGACATGACGTAAATGATTTTCATCAACACTATCGGCAACTCCAAAAAACGATTGAAATAATATCAGAGAGAAAATGTAACTACGAAGTTGTACATGTTTTAAACAAGTTTCCAGGTATTTTTCAGCTTCAGGGAACTCGATTGTCCATTCTAAGTGAAGGTTTGGGTTACCACCACGTCTTGGTGCGTAGCCTAGAGGAATCAAGTGGTACCCCTTACTTCTAGCATTCTGAATCATATCTTGAGTGGGCCAAGTATAGATTTCTTGTGTTCTTTGATCAAAGGCTTTGGGTCTGGCTCGTAAAAGCCACTCTACAGCCTTCTCAGGCCAATTTGGATATGGACAATTGACTGTTGGAATAATTTCAAGTTTCATTGTTGTTGTATGACAAGTAATTGAAGCACCACAAACAGTTGCATTATGAATTGCATTTGGTGAAAATCCTAAATCTGCAGCTAATATTTCACCAAAAATATGACTAAAATTATCCATAAATGATTGTGAACTTAAGTATGGTTTTGTTTTGAATAAATCATCACTTGTCCCATCTTCATCAAGGTATCTATAAGTAACAGGGATAAAACATGAGCTTGGTAAACCAATTTTTAATGCAACACCAGTTTGTTTCATGCGTTGTCGCCTTTCCTCTAATGTTTGGGGTGTGTTAAGATTTGCAATTGTAGAATAACCATATTCTGAGTCACTGGTACTATCATTGCTTCGATGGGATCCCGGTACATTTAAATGCGCGCCGGGGTTACTAATAGATTTGTATCCACTACTGTCATTCGAACTATTGCTACCTGTTTGTGGACTAGTAGATAACTGAATAGGTCTTTTGGTATTCCTAGATTTTGTTTTTGTACGGTTCATTGTGCCTATAATTTCACTGTGTCTTCGCTCTGTAGGGGTCGGTGCACTAAAATCACGAGATTGAGGTCCGAATTTTCTTTTCTCATTCAATTTATCCATTGATTTTGCTGGTTTAATGTTATTATTAACATTTAATTTTTGAATATTTGGTGATGATTTTGAACGTGACATATTATCATCACCTATATCCAAATGTTGTAATTTTTCAGTAAGATTCTCCAATGAAACATTTTTAACATTAACATTTAAATCTCCAATTGATCTACTAGTTGGTAGTTTTGCTTTAAATCTACCTTTTGAATTGTTGGGGTCAACTTCAGAATGGATTTCTACAGTTGTTTTTCGTTCACGTGGTGAACTATCGAACGTGTCTTCAGCTTCCGAGTCGACCGAACTGGAAGAGCTAATGTCGTCACCGTTGCGGCCGCACGTCGAGGGAGTGTTGTTCATCTCGAAGTCACTCAGACGAGAGTAGTCGTTGTCCTCGGTCCCATAAGATTCGGTCATGCTGCTGCGGGCTTGCGGGAGAACTGTCGAGTCCAGGCTGCAAAGTTTGACGTAACCTGGAACAAAGTTATGAGTGAGGCAATAATAAAAAATGTCACTAATTCAGCAGTCATGCTGATAAAGAAAATATATAATAAATAAAAAAATGTTAATATTTGTTTTCAAATTTATTAAGTGATATATACACCTCAGGACAGCATGAATTTTACTTGTGCCTCACTTGCTAGAGCTGCAGCTTCAATAGACAGAGAAGTAGTGTAGATTTGTAATTTTGAGGGAGATAAGAGGAGTACCCAGTCTATAATATCAATATCATATAAGTGTTTTGACTGCGTGCAATGGTAACACTTACAAACAAAGCAAGAGTAAAGTTCGTGGTGTCCAGATCGAGGTGTACGTACATATTTATGTTTTAATTTATTATGTCAATTTTATTTCGTGGTTGTAGCGATTCAGGTAATTAAATATTTTTATACAATTGTTATTTAACAATTAAGGAGAACCATTATCCTAATATAAATATCTTATTTGACTCAACACATTTGACTCCGATAATAAATAATTTAAAATAGAAAATACAGCTTATATATTATAATTAATTACAGTATACCTATAATTTAAAATTAATTCAGAATTGAAAAATAACATCCAACAAATTTTAAAAATGAAAAGAATTTACACATTTCCCCCCCCCCCCCTAAAAATGAGTAAATTTCACCAATATAGATGTAGTTACAATATCATTCAACTGGTGCTCAAATTAAACTGCAACGTATAGAGCTATAGATAACAGATAAAGATAGTTTTTTTTTCAGTAATATGTCAGCTGCATGGCAGCTTCTAATCCCTCACTAAATCACACACGCACACAAAATATTTTTATAAATTTCGTTCTAATATTTCTTTGCCCTTTTATCATTGTTTCCGTATATATAAGATTAATTTCAGAAAGTGCAAGTAGAAAGTGAGGTAGGGTTTATGAACTCGTATAAATGATTCTAAGTTCTTTCTGCACAAAGCATTACGTGTTTTTATTAAGAATTCAATTACAAAATTTAAATAACCATGGCATCAATAAAGCTAATATTGATTGATCGATCGATGAAATTCACAAAGTTTGATATATTCATGAACAGTTGTGGCGTTTCCTTCTCATATAGATTGAGCGTTCAGCTCTATTAAGCTTACTGGCGATTAGAACAGGAAAAGAGATGCATCCACATATATTGATGTGAGTGCTTTTGGGAACTCAACCTTATCAATCAAAATACTGATAAAAAAATGTATACAGTTATTTGATAAATATTTTTGAAAGAAAATTTGTTTCTTGTTTGTTTGTTTTTTATAAAATTGTCACAATGACCACTATAATAAAGAAATTTAACTTATTAACAATCTTTGACGCTATAACAAAAAAAAAAAAAACTTACAAACTTCCTGAATTCCTCGATCATGATGTAATCGTATCTTTATTTATTGAAAATAAAAATTGAATTAAAATTGAAAAAAAAAAAAAAAAAGACACTCTAAAATCGCTCTTATTCTCCTCGGATCATCTAGCTCCGGTCTATGTCACTACATTGGTCACCTTACCGACTTCCGATCCTGCCCTCTCTCTGCCCCACCTGCTTGCTTGCTGGCGTAGGCGGACCATCAAGTAGACAGGTATCGGAAGTCGAGAAGTTGATCAATACAGTGATATAATAGACCGGAGCTAGAAGAGGAAAGTAAGATAAATTGAACTTTGAAACAAAGAACCCTTTGTTGTAAAGTTCTATATTAACTAGACTGTACGGTTGTACCAATTTAGTTGAATTAACGTAGGAATTTGTAGAGTGAATTGTAACAGTCATGGAGACAAAATCTGTTTGACTCAGGGTTGGATCACGTCATTACCTGGCTGAGCTGCCTGCTCGAGTCTGATCCGGATGATTGGGATCTGGTCCGCCACTTTGGTGTCCGAGTAAACATGTTCCTGGTCGATCACCTCCACGTCCTCGTGGCAGATCATCACTCGCACCGGCCGTAGGGGCACGCCGGGACCAGGGCTGGAGCCAGGCGCACCGGCAGGACAAAACCGCACCTGCGATCACGTCAATACTTGCTTATTTATTATTATTATTATTTTTTTTGTTTTTGTTTACAAAGATACACCTCTAAGAGCTTATAGCTCGCGGCGAGGTAATGGGGGTAGAGATGGATGGTGGCCACGGTCTGTTACGCGTCCCAACATTCACTGAGGTGAGACTGAGGGAACCGTGGATAACCTCAGTCAGGACGGAAACCTCTAATTTTTATCAATGGATCAAAGTAATTTCCAAAGCCTGGGGAAACCACACACAAGTGCATCACTGCACTGGGTGGAAAGTGAGATGAATTTACCCCAGGGAGGGAGCAACGTAATTTTTACTTGAAATGATCACCCATCCAAGTACTAACCACACTCGACGTAGCTGGACTTGAGTGATCTAACGAGAACCGGTTAATTGCAGCCTTCCAGAGGTTAAATAATGAACAACCTGTATCATTTTATTGATGTTGTAAATATTTAAATAAAGAGAGGAAATCAATTTTTGCATTTTCAATTTTTTGTTACACAATTTAAATTATGTCGCAAAATGATGTGACATGCAATGTATTTTCCTATGCTTAATTAATACTTGTTAAATAGTAATGTGTGATATCACAGTATTTTTTTTAAGAACGTTAAAGAAAAGAAAATGAAAATTAGGACAGTACATAACGTGAGATCTTCTATCCAAATGTGTAATTAAAAAAAACACAAAAAAAACATGCAGATTGTCGATTCGTCACAGTGAGCGTGAAGAGTTTGGTGAGCCGTATGAGCGTACCTTTATCCGTCACCCACTACTTAAATGGTAAAACCCACTTCGATTGTCAAGGGATCATCTCAGATTTTTTTTTTGCTAATCCACTATATACTGCAGCCTTCAGATTATGAACTGATCGCTCATCAAATTAATTTAATTTAATCTTAGTGAAATCTGTAATTTTATCAAGAAAATTTAGTATTTATTGCAAAATTTAAGTATTTATTGAAATGCAATATTTAAACGATATATTTATGATATTAATAGCTTATGAGTCTTATGGAATTGTTACGATAAATATATTGTTTACATTATCCATTTTGTTAACACTTTAATATTAGTGATTCTTATTTTGTTCTATATCGTATTCAATCATATACACATGAAATTATTTACATATATAATTATGAAACATTATACAATATAGTCTATCCATATATTATTATATGGATATAGTCTATGTTATATATTATTATTTATTATTACTTTACCACAGAGTACATACAGGATATAGTAACCAAGGACAGTAACAAAGCACTAACGGCACTAAATCACAGAAGTAACTACTATCCTTATAAAACTATACAGAACACTATGTACGTCAATTAAAAGCCTACGTTATAAAATATCAGTTAAAAAACAGAACAGTTCCTGTCAATATAATATTGTTTAACAGAACTTGATAACTGTTTGAACTTGAGAATTATACAGTATATTATATTTTTAAATCTTAGATAGTCAAAGAAGATAAGTTGTAATACTCCATCATTAAAAACATATATATATGCGTTTAATATTGGTATTTATGATAGTCAGAATCATGATTAATTCTCTGATTTAGCTACTTTATTATATTGAGTATTGGAAGTGGTGTGAAAAAAGGTTGCTGTCGTCTCGTGTGTCACCTAATATGTGAGTAATAAAATAACACGCGCGTGTGTGGGTGGTGTGAGATTCCGATATTACGCCAAATTATCAAGATCAAACTCATACGCGTCACGTCGTAATATTCTTCGCCTTGCCATGCATGGTCCAGATAAGATAGCCGAGACTTGTATAGAAAAAGAAGGAATGTCTACATACAATAAGAATTGCTTGAAACACTTGAAAATATCTCGTACATATATAGAACTTATTATTATTACGCCTTTCTTATAAGTAATTTAATTGGTAAATGATATCTTTAATTCAAATATAAAGCACCAATCATAATTAAGTTGTAATTACTAAGCAATTGTAATCTAGAAATATTTTTTATATGTATAGTGCACATGACGTAGGCATTTGTAATTACGTTTTATATGAAATTTTTTGTAATGAATAGTTAAATACAGTTTTAAATGTTTTAATCATACAAATTGCAATGATGGTATGCAAGATTTATATATATAGATATTTTTTTTTATAAGTTTTCTAACAATAATGATAATAATAAGGGCATTCAGCCATGGCATGAGCGTAGGCTCTTGTTTTGGCTCGAGGTACGCGTCCCCCCGCGCCCAGGAAGTACATGCGGGTTGGAGGTTGCCTTGCGAGTGTGACCTCTGACCCGTAGCCTGTTGTTCTTGAACCACAGGGCAGCCTGCAGGGCAATGGTTTGGGAAGCCCAAGAGCATCCCCACCTCTTAAGTGCCCTGGTAAAAGGCATCCAGCACCCAGAGAGCTCGCGGAAATGTGTCCCACCACTAGGTGACTAGGAGAGGAGTGAGAGGATCTGTCCGAAAGACTGTGCTATTTGCGGGTGGACTCGGGAAGCCCTCATTGCCCGCAGCTGAGTAGGAGACGCTGGACCGTAACATTCCTAACTAGATACGGCGGGTGCCTTCATCTTGGCCCAATTGGGCCCGATCCTGGAACTTAACCACCCCAACTTGTTTGGGTTTTACCACCAAATAATAATAATAATAATAAAAATTGCATAAAACGAAGTATGTCCTACGTATTGCAGCCACTTAATTGGAACGACGCATCTTGGCAGAGTGCAATAGTGCATTATAAGCAATCAAATCGAATAAATAATAAATTAAGCAGCATAAATTTTGCTGAAAAATAAACTTATTAAATCCAAATTGTGCTGAAAATGGTCCATTAATTTTGCATTTTAATTTTCAATACCAGTTAATAAAATTTTCCTTATTTACATGTTTTTTAATATTGAAAATATTTTAAGATTTGGCACTATATTTATACTGTTTAAATATACTCATGTAAGAACAGTGAGTCTTTGAAATTTAATGTAATGCCACAAATTTAAATTGAAAATATTTAACATTAACTGAATTTGAATTGAACTAAAGTTACAATTTTATAGAACCAGATATATTTCAAACCAGATTTATCGTAAATTTAAAACCAGAGACCATTAAATTTAGAGGTCCGTCGTTTAAATAGACCAAAATTTTAGGGGTTCACTTTTTTTTCTGTTGTGTCACTGCCACGCGTATATCGTTTGTCCCGAGAAACCGTGAACCTATGAAATTTTGCTCAATTTTACCACCCAACTAAATACCCAGAAAAACACAGGTTGTCAAAAATGTGTTAGGTCGGCACTTTTGAGTGTTGGTACAGTACTGGCCCAACACTGGACCAACAGAGTTGTGTTTACTAAGGGTGAAGTGCTGAAATCATTTCTGCAGTGTTGGGAGGACGTACCATTGTGGCGATTTGCTCGTGCAGTGCGTCCGGACAGATTGCTCGCTTGTAGTGTCCGGTCAAAGAGAGTCGCTGGCACATTTCGTTCTGACGAGTGTCGATCCCAGGACTGCCGGGGGTCGTTGACCTCGCTCTGCTGAACAGTTCCCTGCAACACCAGACATGTCACATGATTTAAAAAAAAATCAAATCCATTTCTCCTACAATCAATATATCAAGTATTATAGATAACTGTTGAGGTTAATAGGACAGGTCATGGCGGCAACAATTAATGCCGAGAAGGAGTGGCAATGCATATTGAACTATGTACAATATGTACAATTATTATATTAATTAAAAATCATGGTCCATGTAGCTCTTGACGCTATACAATCTTTTTTTCAGTAACATATTCTTAAGACTTGCGTGAAATAGTTTAACACTTTCGATGCACTTTATATATCACTTGGGAGCTTATTATAGAGCCGGAGACAACTTATAAAGGGACTATTCTTGTATATATCAAGTCTGCACTAAATTTTGGTTACAACACTTTTAATATTTCGTGAAAGAATTGATGTTAATGACAATTAATGACTGCATGTTTCTAAAAAAACTTCTTGAATTTTAATCAAGATTCATCTTATTTTATAAGTTTTACAAACAATATACTCGGTTAGCATCATGCTTACCAAAGAATTATTGACGCTAAAAGAAAATTAATTTCCAGCATTTAAAAAATAAATATTGAAAAAATTATTTTCTTTGAGTGCATAATATAAAAATAATTTTAAATTTCATTTTTCTAAATTATAACTCAACTTGAACATGAAACTTGAACACGCGCTCAAATCTCAAATGCCTTCAATCTTTTACGAAGTAAACGTTTCATATATATTATAGTCTGCGCATTTAAAAACACTAAAACTAAAAATATAATATATATATATATATAATTTATATATATATATATATATATATATATATATATATATATATATATATATGGATGATTAAGAAGTAATTACAATTACCTTAAAAAACTGCGAGGGTGACAGCCCAGTTTTTTTAAGGTAATTGTAATTACTTTTTATTCATCCATATGATACCTCGCTTGCAAATATATTTTTCTAACATATATATATATATATATATATATATATATATATATATATATATATATATATATATATATATGGACAGCACCAACTTTACTCCTGCCCTCACTTACAAGAGTTGCAGCTCCAATAGACAAAGAGATGCAGGTAATTGGGGGGGGGGGGGAGAGTTAAGAAGAGCACTATACTAGCAGCTCAGTCTATCAATATTAAAAGAGTTTTGGTTCACAACGCATTCATAGTCTACAAGGTAACTTATAAAAAGCAGGAGTAAAGTTCGTACAGAGGTGTACAGTCAATTTGTTATACATTCTGTCCAAAAGTGATTGCTACACCATTACCATTTCAAGATAGTCATGCTTACATGTAGATAATACAATGCTACATTTGGATCGTAAATACGTATGCTCTTGGATGACAATGTTCAAATTTATGCGCTCTTGTCTTGTTTGTCCTGTTTAGTGTTATGGCCGTACTTTCAATTTGACTATGGTTAATACGAATTTGACGTTCTTATATTGTTGTAAAATCGAACAGCAATAAAAAGTTAATAATTAAGAGGACGACTGGGAGAAAACAGCTAATCAATAATATGTTAAGAGTTTTAACTTATAAGAGTTCCAAAAGTCAACAGGCTGATTGATAATTGTTGAACTACATTGCAAATTATTAACTCTTGATGCACATGTTAAAATTATTATCAACACCAAGAGTGTAAAGTGATAAAAAATGGAAGAAATATGATATGTTAATTATCATACGTGATATTAATGTGAGTATAAATATTAAGTTTTTTCAATAAAATTTTTACAAAAGACAAGTCATACAATGGAGTATCGACCTAAAAAATTTTTATTTAAAAAATGGATAGAGGGTGCAAAGTTATGCCACTCTGATTTTTTTCTTATTTTTTAGAGTCCGGGAAGTATTGCTAAAAAGTTTTGGCGAGCTCGGGTTTGAACCCACGCCCCTTTTAGATCATATCCTTTCATTAAAAGAGGCGTCCAGAGGCGCAAATTTTTTTGTACTTTCAATGAATTTTTAAAAATAGTTCTCGGACTCTAAAAAATCTGAGTAGCATAACTTTGCTCCCTCCATCCATTTCTGCAATAAAAAATTTTGAGGTCGATACTCCATTATTATACATACTATATTACTTATTATATTAGTAACAATAATTCTATGCGATAAATTTTTATGGCGATTTTAATATGTTGTAAAATTATTGAGTTGTAAGAATGATAGTCCAAATATCGCCTTATATAAAGAACTGTTCTATTCTTTTTATTATTCTTTCTATGCCATAACTGTATAATACTATGATAATACTGTATTGTACAGTATATTATAGTATATTACACACAACAAAATTTTTCATTGTGTTGCAACTCTCAGAACTATTATGGACCAAAAATGAAGCGTAATTAATCTACCAGTCTCTAATAAATAAGTATAATATACCAATCTCACATAAGCTCGGTCACAAAGTGAGGGAAAGTTTCTTTTTTATAATGGAGTACCAAGAGGGTGCAAAGTTATGCTACTCTGATTTTTTTTTAGATTTTTTAGAGCCCGGCAACTATTTTTTAAAAATTATTGAAAGTGCAGAAAAAGTGCCGCCTCTTGCCGCCTCTCTCAATAAAAGATAGGACCCAAAAGGGACGTGGATTCGAACCCGACCTCGCCAAAACTTTTTAGCAAAACTTCCCGGTCCCTAAAAAATAAAATAAAAAAAAATCAGAGTAACATAACTTTTCATCCTCGATCCATTTCTGCTATAAAAAATTTGAGGTCGATACTCCATTCTGGACAATCAAATACGAGTTTAAATCAAAAGTTTTTTATCATTTTTTTATCTCATTCATATACAATTTAGATTATACATTTTTTTTGTCCGAGATATGGAGTATTTGTGTAAATATTAATAGAACACAATCATGCATGTAGTCATTTTTTTAAATTGTGTTTTCACTAAGAATGGTTAATTCGTAAGTTTTCTTATTTCAAATAGCTCTCAAGAATTGATAAACAACATTTACGTTGTTCAAAGTAAACATCCTTGCGGAGAATTTTACCAACATCGATATAACATCAGCAATTAAGCTTCTACGTTACACTTTCAGATTCTGTGCGTCAGTTGTCCATCATAATAATTATTATCTCTCCTGTCGTGCTGTGTGGTGATTTCATATCAACGATCAGATTCTTGGATCAATATTATGTACATACGTGCTGTCCACTATATGTCATTTAATGACGCTTCAGTTCATCTAAGAGACAAAAATAAGATGCAGATTTGCAATTTGGAATCCGGGAAGCAAATAAAGCACCCAGTCTAGCTATCCCGAAAAGTTCAAGCGCCTCCATGACATAAGAGCTTGCTTGCTCGGAGTACTCTAAACAGGGTCCTCTTGGGTTTAAGGGCATTGGGTGTAGCACCGGTAGTTGGCAACACTGACGTATCTTCACCATGTTAATTTTTGATCATTGCTCCTCGGAGTAATTTTTATGCTAGAGCTAAGCTGATTGCTGTAGTATCAAGATAATTAGTAGCCTAAGTGCACAATTTGGCTAAATAAAGCCTGATTTAAAGAAAAGTATTTTTTAGTAATTTTTTAAATTTACATGCATTTTTCTAAAATATAAAAAAATACTTTTCTTTAAATCAGGCTTTATTTAGCCAAATTGTGCACTTGGCATTATCTTGATACTACAGCAATCAGCTTAGCTCTAGCATAAAAATTACTCCGAGGAGCAATGATCAAAAATTAACATGGTGAAGATACGTCAGTGTTGCCAACTACCGGTGCTACACCCAATGCCCTTAAGAACATAAACTGTGACGTCATTTGCTGTACACCCTCTGAGCTGGTGTAGACAGGGTGTACTCCGAGCACGGTTTATTACGAACAGACCTACTGACTGCTTGAAGGTTGAAGATAATTTAGAGCTAGATGAAAGGGTACGTCAGGCATTAGGAGTAGCTACTATCGAACCTACTATAATATCGACCTGTCATCCATACATTTACAATAAGAATCAAATTTAATCACAAGCAAATCAGTAAACAAACCTAATCGAAGTAAATTATTTAAATATATTTAAAGAAAGCGGACACCTCTACTTTTTAATCTTTTTATCAATGGACCATATAGTTTATATTGTTTCTTTTCTTATTATTGACCCTCTTTTTTAACAATGATATATAGAACCTATCCATAAGGCTTCCGGCCTTGGTAGGACTGTATTCTTTTTTCACTAATAAAATTATTTAAAAAAAAAATAAATGTCAATGTTTTGTTAAGTTTATAGAGATTTGCCAATTGAATGCTCTACTTAAAACAACTGCATGTGTATGTTCACTCACTCATTTATACATTAGCACTGCGGAAAGAGGTTTATTAGATTAATCCAATATACTGTAGCAGCTGCACTAATATGGCTTTTATAAAATGCAAACAGACCGCTATATTCGTGGAATTCTACATATTATAGTCCCATTCACACATACAATATATAATTATAAATTATAGAAATTAAAAAAAGTTTCTCAAATAATTTCATGCAAGTGACAATAAGAAAATTGAGTTGCAAAATTTCAAAAGTTTACTATAAAAATACATGCCTCTGATTAAAATTGAAGATTTGCTTTTTCTTTATAAAACGTTTTTAAGTTATTAATTTAATGTTTTGTCTTATGCTTAAACTTGGCAATAGCTCAACAGTACCTTTAATTGTAACTTGGGTGGATCTGACATCGCATGCATAAATCAATTTCACAAAAAAAACGTTTATATATATATATATATATATATATATATATATATATATATATATATATATATATATATATATATATATATATTATGTAGAATGAAACGTAATTAAAGTTACTGTCTGTACTTTTGGTATACATTTGAAAAGTCCATCGGACATATAAACATTATGGAAGTGAAATTGCAGAATACAACATGTATGTATGCATGTTTTAAATGTAAAAAGTCAACAGAGAGGGACAGAGTGCTTTATGTTTACCAAAGCAGCAGTCGAATAAAAAGATAATGCTCATTTTTCATTTCATTTTTTAATTAAAATAATCAAAATAATCATAATATATATTATGTTCTTTATGTACACTTTGTACAACCAGGCTCACACATCGATCATAATTCATGTGTCACATTCGATTTGACTAAAAGAAAATTAATTTCATTATAGAGATTTGAAAATTTGCAAAAACATATACCAGGAAATTTGGTGATATATAATCTATCTTGCTCAAGTTGCTTTTTTTTTTAAACGATTTAATTTTCTTATAGTTGATTTATTTGCTGCACTTTCTTCGTGGAGAATTTATGATGTTAAGTTACTGAAGATAATCCCACATAGGCTTGTCTAAATGCCGTGACTGATAAGGTATCTTCACGCGACGTTTACTGCAGCTCTGATCATTTGAGCCCAAGCCTTTTTTAATTGTCCGTGCTGACGTGCGCAACTAAAGGAATGTGACGTTAACATGATGTAATGCAGGCAATATAATAATATGGGACATAATTGTAATGATCGTATTTCTAACGGTTGTAATTTTAGTTGTAAAAATGTTTATAAAACAATAAATTTATTTTTGTAGGAGAGTATTTGTCACAAGTGACTGAATATAACTTCTCGGCTCTTCGTGAACCCGACCTAGTATATTGCTTATATATATTAGGTTTTGTGGGTGATCCCTTCTAAACTGGGGCGATCATGGCCTGTAGCAATCCATCCCAGCATTCACCTGGCTGAGACTAAGGGAACCATGTAAACCTTAGTCAGGGTGGTCAGCAATTGATGGAGGATGTCATCAATTAGCTCCCAGATGCACGAGTGCGTGTTCTTTAACAATCACCACTTGTGAAAAGTTTGGAGGTCCCTGGGATCGAACTCAACGTGTATAAAACAACAAATAACAGACGTAAAGCGAAAAAATTAGTAAAACTTGGAGACAATTTTTTTTTCGAAGCGAGAAGGATGGAAATCCACTACAAATCTTACGATAAAGTAGTATAATAACATAATAACTTGTTATAGCTTGTATTTCATCAGTACTATGGCACACAAAAATTACATAGCAGGCATAAAAAGCCCCTTTTCAATTTTTTACGACTCCATGGCATTCATTATATTCGTTTACTGGACGTTTAGTCACGTTGCATGACTATGACGTCACAGCGTCTTTCCCCTCGACTTCAAAGGTGTTATCTGAAAAAAATTGGCAATACACACACAATTCGAGGTACTCTATCCAAATCTCGCAATTTCAAAAATTCATGCAGTTTGTCCAAAGTAGACATTACATAAACTTTCAACAGTTTTATTTTAGTTCTTTTTTTTTATACATATTTTTAGAAATTCTCACATATATTCGATGATTGACATGCAGCTGTAGATTACGTATGTTGAAGTCAATAATGAAGGATTTGAATACGTAGGTTTATACACTTTGTACCAACATTTTTCTGAGAGTCATTTTAGAGATTAGAACGTGCTCGTAAATCTACGAGAATATTTATATAGGATATGAAATCAGAAATAAAGTTAAATCAATATAACATTTAAAATAATTAAATGTAGTTTGTCTTAAAAAATCATATACATACTGATAAATTTAAATAATGGATCTTTCTACACATTTTTTTTTTTTACTATATTCGAGTAATAAGATTACAAAATATTAAAAATAAAAATAATTAGTAAACAATGTTATAAATATGAAATTATTGAACTGTTATAACTAAATATAACTATTTATTTGCAAGCAAAAGGAATGATTGCAGAAATTAAAATCAACAAGTCTCATTGCAAGAAAAAAAAATGCGTATGTACACTCCATTAAAGTAAAAATGTCCGATCCGGCTAAGATTTGTATTGAGGTGTACATCTCCCGACAGCACGAATTTTACCCCTGAATGAGACTTCAAGAGAGACAAAGAGATGCAGAATTGCAATTTTGGGAGATGTCCCAAACAAGTTCAAAACCAACGCAAGGGCAACGATCTTTGTGTTTTGAGATGTATATATACACGGTAAAATTTTGCATCCAGTTTTTTATTTATCGTTCCTCAAGATACAAAAATTACAATATAATAATAATGCTCATTTTTAATTTGCACAATTTTATTCAACTTTTTCTCCTTAATTTTCCATTTTTGTTTTAAGGGAATACACAACTATGAGTCAGCATTCGATGAGGTGAGACTCAGGGAACCGTGGAAAACATAATTTAGGACGGACACATCTACTTTGTATCTCAATGGACCAAAGTGATACGTCCAGAACCTGTGGGAACCACACAAAAGTGCATCGCTGCACTGAGTGAAACGGTAGAATTTACCCCAAAAATCACCCATCCAAATACTAACCACGCTCGACGTTGCTTCACTTCAGTGATCTAACGCCACGCTCAACCTCATAATTTTGATTTAATTTATAACCGATTATGAAAGTACGTTGTACTTTACGTTGTACGTAGTTTATTTAAAGTAGTTACATTAATTCAAAATTAAATTAATGCATTAACGTACAGTCGTAATCATGGAAAATTTCTCTGACCAACAGATGGGGACATAGTATTGACGTATTAAAAAACCGAGGCTACGAGCATGCCGACGGAAATTTTCCGGCGCGACGATGCGTTTATAACGCATTTTATTCTGAATTTAACAGGTAAATGAATTGAGTTGTCTTTTACTTTCATCACCATTTTATAAACGAGGATCCTTTTTTATTAACCAACTGTCATTAATACATGCATCCACATCAAAGTCCAAAGTAGTAGCATGCATACGTATTTTTGCAATCTAGCTATATTAAATTTTATGAATACTATTTTATCAATTCTTGTGTTATTACGAAACTCCCGTAATTCAATTATATCAATTATTGTGGTGAAAAATTGAGGAAATAGCAAAATATAAATTAAAATACACATATTCTAATTAAGCGCATGTTTAAACACAGTAACAATTTTAACGTTGTGTACTCATTAATTAGAGTATATATGGAGCCTTAATTTAAAAATAAAGATTAAATTGAACCATATCTTAAATGTCATAATTTTTAGTTTATTTAGGCCTAAATGCATTGACTATGTACTATCATCAGTTTAGGCCTAAAATATCTTTCAAATGAACATTTTGATTTTATAAAATTATTACAGGAATAAGTTTGATGAATTGTAATTCTCACCTTTCAGGTCCAAACTGCACTGCAAGCAACGTGTTGTTTAGGAGGAACGTTTGGAAGTCATGGAAGAAGGCCTTGCGCAGCTGTTTCAGGCTGTACGGCTGTACTTTGCTTTGTTTTTCAGGCTTGGCTGTACGCGGTTTCTCAGCAGCCTCCGTAGGCCGCGCAACAGGAGGTGTTGGGACTTCGCTCACAACTTTCACTGGCTTTGGGTCTTCGGGAGGCGTTTTTGGAGATATTCTTTCAGTTTCCTTACTATTCGTTTTGGCAAGTCCCTTTTTATCCTCTTCTTTTTTTGTATTTTGCTTTTTTGTATCATCTTTTTTACTACCAGTATTTTTTATTGGTACTTCTGGAATTGTTATATTTGTATTTTCAACAGTTGACATTGTTGATGTATTATCAGGTGGTTTAATATCTCCGTGAGTTAATACATAAACTGCACCATTTCGATTTGTTTTTTTAAAGTTCTTATTTCTAACATCTTCACTATTGTTATTATTATTTGTACCAAGATTTACAGAATCGATAGATACTGCACTTGCAATGTACCGACCAGTACTTGCAGTAACTATGTTACCAGAACCAGAATTAGGTTTACGACAACCGTTTCCCATTTTTTTTTTTTTTTTAAATCTGTAAATCACATAATGTTAATTAATAACTGGAAAACAGTTTTAATATTAGCCATTAAAATGAAGTTTTAAATATTCACACACTTTTCTCCTCATATTCACATTATATCACTTATTTAACATAATGTAGAAAATATTCAATACACTAGCCATGGACTGAGATATAAGCACAGTACTAGATGATCATTTCTACATCTGCCATCGTTATGTCTGAAACTAATAAACCTTCACTCTATCATTTCATACTGTTATCTCAACATTGCCAGGTTATCTAATCAAAAAGCTGAAAAGCTCTCCTTCTTCAAAATGACGTCATACATTCCGTATCATGTGTCTTACTTTTTACTTTTTTTTTCCTCCTCGTCTTATAATATTATACAGTAATGATTAGTATGTAAATCTTAACATTTTAATATTTGGTTATACACTTTAATATCATCTACAATAAACCGAACGTGCGTATAAATTTAATCATATTATTCATTACATTTTAAAATTATCTTTATGTGATATGTTAATTACCTGTCACCGTTGTCACCTTTATATCATTGCACATAATATTATCATATTCATTTTATTTTTATGTCTGCAGTGTGAATTTAATGATTTTAGTTATGAATAATACTTCTTTTTTAAAAAGCTGCCTTCATCCTTTATGATTAGCAGTTTCTAATGAAGTTACTTTTTAGTCAGTTTTTACACTTTTTTAAGTATTTCATATTAATTTTTTTATACGTTTCACGATGTAATTTGGTTCATAACAAAAGGTGTTCCAAAAATCCTTGACAAATGTCGACGCCAATAAAACTTAATACAATATATATATATATATATATATATATATATATATATATATATATATATATATATATATATATATATATATATATATATATATATAAAGTCGGGATTACACAATACAACTTTGCATACAAATTTTCCTTACAAGAAAACGTTTTAACTCCATTTGTATTGTAATGAAATTTCTTTGTAAGAAAAAATTGTTTGCAAAATTGTATCGTGTAATAAGACGCTTTTCCATGGAGCGATGTCGCGCGAGGCTTGGCGGGGCGAGAAAGGCGCACTTGCAGTGAAATCGTATGGTAGCAATATTAGCGAGGAAAAATCACTTTCCCGCAGCGATTTTTACTCGCCAATATGACCGCCATACGATTTTATACTGCAAGTGCGCTTTTCTCGCCCCGCCAAGCCTCGCGTGACATCGCTCCATGGAAAAGCACCTATAGAGGGGATTGCGCTGACGTCACGCGAGGAGGGCCAGAATGCACGGACTAGCATATAAACAAAGTGTTCAATAATTTTTTTACTTAACTTAATAAAATAAATCAAGTTTAAATACTTCAATAATACTTTAACAGTACACGATAGAACTTATAAAAAAAATCTCACCGCCAAAAAACCGTTAAAAGTATTTTTTATAATTTTTTTTCGTCATTTTGCCTATATATGCTCACTGTATAATCTGGCCTGCCAAAACTTTCTCTTTTCCCTCCCTCCTGCGCCTCCTTCGCAATAATGTATTATTATAGGGAAACCCCTCTCCCGCCTCACGTAAACATAAACAAAAATCAGCTCTATACTGCAGGCTTAAGATTGACCTTTTAAAATTGTAAAAATAAATAATATAAGTAATTAATACATCAATTTGAAGCTCTGAATTAAACATTTTTAAAACTTAATTAAAAAAATTATTTGTTAAAGTAGCTTTCTGACAAGTTGAATATGGTAAAAAAAAAAACGGTTTTATTTTCCTTTTTCTTAAAATTTTAGGACTACAGCACCTTCAATTTGATGCAATAGACCTCTTGTTTGATGTTTTGTATTTACCCACATTGCTTTTAATCTCGCCAACCAAAAGTTGAGCTGCATCTTTTGCATGAAAGACTGTATGCGCTGCTTGAGCGCCAGCACATTGCGTATATACCGGAATCTTGAACATTTTGGATGGGACGTGTCGGCCCCATACCCCATACCATGGACCCTTAGGCCTTAGGCCATTTATTGACCTCACTCGAATCCACCCGAATTTTTGAAGATGTAGCAGAATATTATGAAACAATAATAAAAATGAGCTTAAATTTTCAATGCTTTTGTTATCTTTCATTATATTAGCAATAAATTTTCCTAGCTTGCTTGTACGGAGTTTTTTACAAATTTACTTTTATAGTACAGAGGCAATTTATTTCTTTCAATTAAAAATAAAATAGCGCAATAAAATTTCTTACGTTACGCAACTATATGTTTCTAAATACATCAGTTTTAAACATAACGAGTTGGATTAATAATGCGTTGTAAAATTGGAAGGATGTTTTGTTCAAATATTTTAAGCCATTTATAACCATAGATTAACTTTTGAAATAAAACAAAAAAAAAACATGATATATTATAGTTATACCTGAATTAAGCCATTGTAGAACATATTTTTGAAATTCCAAAGGTATAAAGGTGAAATTTATCATATCGTGACAACTGTTATAACGATGTAATTATAAATATACATGTTTGTACTGGTTCAGTGCGATTTGTAAAAAAGGCTATCATATCCATCCAGGTTTCTCACTAACCACGTTTTTTGTCATTTAGTTCAGAATGTTCAGATAGTGCTATAACTGTGGTTAGTAAGAAATCTGGATATCTTTCTGGGTAACTCTTTCGTAAATCGTGCTCAATAATATGTACCCAAATAATATTTATATTTGTCACGATTCGTGAATCCAGAAAGATAAACACGTTTCTAACCATAACCACATTTATGCATATAATTATATCAGGGAATAGCATAATCTGTTCCCTGATTATATATCATTGTCATTGTGTTAGGCTGAAATTAACGTAAGTGTGTCATGGTTAATGAGAATCGTGGCCAGTACATTTATTAATAATTATAATTTATTGATGGATTCAGTGCAGGCTACAATAATAATGAATTTGATAATGGGTAATTATGTTTTATCTAAATTTTAGAAGATTGCAGAATAATTATATTATATAAATTTATAACGAATCGAAAAATTCAATCAGGTATATACACAGCACAAACATAAAATTTTAATGGTCAAAGTGGTTACAATATAGAACGTTTATTACAAATTTTAAGTATTCATATTATAATATTTGTATATTATACACATACTCATATGTTATATAGTAAAATATATTTTCAAAATAATGATTTTGAAAATTCAGTTAAGTGTGAAGACAAATTTTTACAATTTTCCGATCAGAAAAAACTACTTGGTGTTTTCATTGATGAAAATCTAAAAAGGGATTAGCATATTGATTATACTTAAGTGTAACATTTTTTCAAAAACTTTGTTTTACGCAGGCTTATAAACTTGCAATAAACTTGTATTGGTGGATGTAACAGTTTTAAAGGACGTATGCTTTTTCACATTTTTACAAAAGTTGTATTATTTGTTAATTAAGAATCATCCTCACTAATTTGCTCATTTTGACTTTGTGCACCAATACTCTAACGTCAAAAAATCAGCTTGCATTGGAACGTCATAGAACTGTTACATATAATTATGAAGATGGACGTTATACTATGCATCCAAAGTGCTGTCTGTATATATATACTCGTCATCTCCCATGCAGTCAATATTAAGAGTGAAAATAATATGTTTTTGTATGAATTGAAAATTAAACAGCTATAGTACATATTTCTTTAAGAATATAATAATGTGGATGAATTCACTAAAACGTAAACAATGAATTTACGTATTTCTGATTATGTACACTTGTCTGTGATGTCTTTTCTCAATTCTCACGTAGCAAATTTTTTTTTTTTTTTTTTTTTTTTTTACTTTATTCGAACTTTTTTGATTGTACAAGACAACATATGTTCATGTCAAAAAAACTTAATATTAACAAACATACATAACATCAAAACGCAACACTTTATAAATATAACAAAGGAAAAAAATAAGTATAAAAAAATGAACCACAATATTAACAAAAAATATGAACCAGGTTTTAAATCATAAGGATACAATACTCTCAGGCAATTTATTGCTCTCAAAAGCTTTAACTGAATAGAACTCTTTACTTATAAGGACATTTTTTAGCTTCTTTCGGAACAATTTACAATCATTTATATCTTTTAGGCATTTTGGCAGAAATTCATATATTTTGGCCGTTTGATACATTGCACAAGATTTGTATAAATTAGAGTTCAACTTGTCTGTAACAACATTGGATTTATTCCTGGTATTGTAATTATGAACATTATCATTCTGCAAATAAAGGTTAGGGTGGGATTTTTTAAATGAAGCACAGTTTAAGATGTAAATAGACGGAACAGTGAGCATATTTAGATTTCTAAAATGAGATACACAGGACTGTCCCTTGGGCAGCTTTAATATAGTACGGAGAGCTCGTTTCTGCAAAACAAAGCATCTATTTAGTAGAGCTGCCTTACTTCCCCAGTGAATAATACCATAAGCCAAATGGGAGTAAATATATGCATAATAAATAGTTAAAAGAGTTTCCACTGAAACATGGTTTCTGATAGTATACAACATAAAATTTGCTGAATTGATCTTTTTGCATACTGAGTTTTCGTTTGGGTATTGTCTTTTTTGCATGGCATCTTCTCGGGCAGTATTTCTGTATTGACTGATATAATTTTATTGTCCATCTACCTAATAAAATCTAGTTTAGAAATATTTTACAAGTTATTTCAACCAAATCTTTAAGCCTTCATAAAACTTTTATAACATTTTGTTGCACAAATAATTAGTATGTTGATGCTGATTATTAATGAACAACCTTCATAATTTTTTATTGCTCTTCGATTGTATAAAAATAATATAAGCACGTCATATATATAAACAAACAAATAATACAAAAAACAATACCATAGAACAATAATTCAATCATTTAATTTCTTTATTGCATTTATTGCTGCATATTTGGATAGAAAACCTCGAGTTATGTATTACCAATTTTTTCAGATTTCATTGAATCCTCTATCACCCTCAAAATTGAGAAGAAAGACGCTATGACGTCATAGTCATGCATTGTATTTTTGTATGCTTGCGTAAGTGTTAAATATTTACATTACTATATGACGTCACTGCGTATTTCACAGTGTTATAATGTTAAAAAAAAAATCTTAAAAATGCTGACTATACATAAGTTCTCTAATCCAAATATGCAAACATATAAGAAAATTTTCCATTTAATTGATCTGAAAGAACATACAGTGAATCCGTTATAGAGGCCTACAATGCATTGTAAAACCCAAACTGGTACGTATAATATATAATGTTGCAATCATTCATAATATTTTCTTTTTAAAAAATCCCATATAATATATATCTCATTATTTAAAAACAACAAGTTGTAGAAATGTTTATTGTTTATAATTATTGTGGACATTATCCCCAGCTTTATTTTATTTGATGAATCTATTAATAGGATTTAGCTATAATCGACAGTTGATCCGCGGATAACATCATTGCATGATACAGCAGTTACGTGGCTAATCCAGACAGATAAGAACATGAAAATGATGTTAATTTTAAAAACAAATTATCAGTAATATGATGTAATATCTAATTAGAACTGCATGTCATTAATTAATATTTACATTTACAATGAAAATATTGAAAATTATCTAAATAATATAATTTTTGTATCTAATGCATTTCAAGGATGAATTTCACCAGTTCAACCTTATGATTGGTTATGTATAATTTATTAATATCTTTATGAAATATCATATTAAAATTTATTTTATAGAGTAATGTAATGGATTTTCTATCTGTAAAAATTTAACATCAAAATAATATAAAAATAGATATTTTCATATTTTTTGCGCACTGCAAGGACATAAAAATTAAGGGCCCCAGAGAATTGGTCCGAAGAGGAATTGGTCCGAAAAGGAATTGGTCCGAAAAAGAGGCGGTGCCAACGAGGAGTGGGGGGTTCTTAAAAACGTGTCAGATAAAAGTGGCAACGCTGCAAACGATTCGGACCAATTCCGCTTTCGGACCATTTCCTCTAAATATGATTTTTTTTTTAATTTTGGTAGCATTACAAAGTGTAATCAGTAATAATTTTAAAAATGCAGTTAACTACTAAAAGTGCATTTATTGCAAATTGCAGACACTAACTTTATTTAAAAAAAAAGACGGCCAAAAGAAGGCGAAGAATTGGTCCGAAAGGGGAATTGGTCCGAAAGCTTTAATATATCAATTAAGAGGAATTGGTCCGAAAGCTTTATAATATCAATATAAAGAGGAATTGGTCCGAAAACTTTATAATGTCAATAAAGAGGAATTGGTCCGAAAACTTTATAATGTCAATTAAGAGGAATTGGTCCGAAAGCTTTATTACATCAATATAGAGGAATTGGTCCGAAAGCTTTATATTGTCAATTAAGAGGAATTGGTCCGAAAGGTTTATTATATCAATATAGAAGAATTGGTCCGAAAGGTTTATTATAACAATATAGAGGAATTGGTTCGAAAGCTTTATAATGCCAAAATAGAGGAATTGGTCCGAAAGCTTTATAATGTCAATTAAGAGGAATTGGTCCGAAAGCTTTATAATATCAATAAAGAGGAATTGGTCCAAAAGCTTTATAATGTCAATTAAGAGGAATTGGTCCGAAAGGTTTATTATATCACAAACTAAAATATAAAATGAAATTTTATGACAATATTTTATGATAAAAATTAATAATATGGAATAAGGGTGGAATTCAAAATTGCTAAAAAATCACTTCAGTCATGATATCTATGTAATTTTTGGACACAGTGATATATTTGTAAATATTATTCAAATTATTAAAATTCAGCTACACAAATAACAAGATTCTGTGGTATTAATTATATAACAAATTAGCATCCATCATTGTAATTTTTAGGGAAATCCTTAATCAATATAATTATTATGAATATAAAAATATGTAATTATTTTTAAAAAAATTATACCTACTGATGACAGAAAAAGGTCAAAAAGCACATTGGAAATATTTAATTATTTAATTAAAGCATGTTGTCATTTGATGGACTATTACATCTTGTCTTATTGGCTAAAAATGTATTTAAAATGATTTTTTTAAAGCTTTAATAATTTTTTATGCAACTGCACAATTAAAAGATAACAACTTATTCTTCTTAGTAAAATATTAAAAAATTGAAAACGAAGGCAAATCACCTCATACGTACATATTGAAAAAATTAAAAAATTAGTACGTGAAGAAATGATATATACACAGTTTCGCAGTTTTGTACTAGATCATTCTCTTTCTTTTAATCATGGGGTTTCAAACAAAAACAAACGAGCCTGCAGTGGCCTCCCCAACACCCCCAATTTAAAATTAAAATGTATGGCAGATTCCTCTTTATTGATATATATATAGTAAAGATTTCAGACGAATTTCCATTTCGGACAGTTTCCTCTCTACTTATGAAATTAAATTTTAGGACAGATATTCCCCTTTACTGATATAATAAAGCTTTCGGACGGATTCCCCATTCGGACCAATTCCTCTTAATTGACATTATAAAGCTTTCGGACCAATTCCTCTATTTTGACATTATAAAGCTTTCGGACCAATTCCTCTTAATTGACATTATAAAGCTTTCGGACCAACTCCTCTTAATTGATACATTAAAGCTTTCGGACCAATTCCTCTATATTGATGTAATAAAGCTTTCGGACCAATTCCTCTATTTTGCCATTATAAAGCTTTCGGACCAATTCCTCTATTTTGACATTATATAGCTTTCGGACCAATTCCACTTAATTGACATTATAAAGCTTTCGGACCAATTCCCCTTTCGGACCAATTCTTCGCCTTCTTTTGGCCGTCTTTTTTAAATAAAGTTAATGTCTGCAATTTGCAATAAATGCACTTTTAGTAGTTAACTGCATTTTTAAAATTATTACTGATTACACTTTGTAATGCTACCAAAATTAAAAAAAAATCATATTTAGAGGAAATGGTCCGAAAGCGGAATTGGTCCGAATCGTTTGCAGCGTTGCCACTTTTATCTGACACGTTTTTAAGAACCCCCCACTCCTCGTTGGCACCGCCTCTTTTTCGGACCAATTCCTTTTCGGACCAATTCCTCTTCGGACCAATTCCTAGGAGCCAAAATTAAGATTAATTTATAAATGTGAATATAAGAACAATATTTACTTATTTGCTGAATACTGAACATAACACTCAAAAATATGTGGCGCAATCATCCATAAGGTGTTGCACTAACTAACTAACTAGCTAGCTAACTAACTATACTCTAAACTAACCTGAACAGAAATATACATCTGATTTTCCCAAACTACTTCAGAACTACATCTGCAAGTAGACTAACTAGCATGCACAGCCCAGTCCCTGACTAACACTACCCCCTATGGACACGTATGTACATGTTGCTGTTGCGGCAGGTCCACCGAAGAAGCTACTGTCGCCTCCTGCCCGTAAGGTCCTACCTACCTCCTCACGGACCCCGCCACGTGAGAACGGGATTTTAACAACTTGCTTATGCTCGCTGCCGTCCCGCTCTGCGTTAGCCCTCCAATGACAACATAGGTCGGCGAAGTAGGAACAATTCGAAGTCTGCAGTGCAGCGCAGCATGACACCGCAGACGCCTCCAATCGCCTGTTAATGGCTAATTTGATTGGCTGACGTTGGCGATAACTACCTAATACGAGATCATACGATCACGCCGGTCGTCAAATTTCAACTCCCAAGTTCGAGGCCTCTGACATGTCAGATCATGACGGTCGAAATCTTCACCACAACAGCAAGGGACAAGTACCCTCTTTGGATATTAACGAGTGTAATTTTTTTTATTTTTCCGTATAATATATTATATTTTACATAATTTTTTAACATTATCAATTTTCATAAACAATTATGACTAAAAGAAACAACTATTGTATAGCATGGACCATGCACAAAATTAATGTAAATAATGAAAAAAATTATGAATAAATAATAGATACATGGTAAAAAAATATAAAATATAATATAAATAGTTAGTAATGAGATTATATAATTAACATTTATCGATATCTCCTAAATAAGCGAGGAGATATATTACATAAAAATTTAAACAAAGCCTTCGCCCAAAACCCCACCATCAAGTTCCCCACGACAAGCGTGCCTCACTCTCCATGCAGTCTCCTTATAGTGGGGGGTATCTAGCCCCCTAATAGTAAGGGCTGTCCGAGTAGGGAACTCACACGTGACGTGGAGAAACTTTTGCTTAATTATAGCACCTCCCCTGTAACTTAGACCTTTCATAGAGGGTGCTATAAACATAAGTTACTCCATCAAGTTCTCCACGTCAAGCGCGAGTCTCCTAATCGGACATCCCCTAATATTAGGGGGCTAGATGCCCCCCACCAGGGAGGTGGCAGGGAAAGTAAGGGAGGCACGCTTGTCGTGAGGAACTTGATGGTGGGGTTTTGGGTGAAGGGCTTTGTTTAAATTTTTATATTATGTCTCTTCTTCAATTTTTTAGAAGACATCCATAAATATTAATTTTAAAAATAATTGAATTAATCACTGTATACTGCATATTAATTTATATCTGTTTATAATAATATATGTTTCATAAAAATTTATTATAATACACAGTGAATGCTGCATTTGTATTGCGGCCATACCGCTTGAGTTTTCAATTGAAAATGACAATAAACAACTTTCAATAAGCAAAAAGCTCACGTGAAGCAACCGTAGTTTCCATGTAGCAACATGTCAACAAGTACTGTACAAATGCACAATCGTAAGCTTGGCTTTTACTGCAGTTTACTGCGTAATGAAACCAATTCTTTCTATTGTTTTTATATGAGCTCTAATCACTTTTGCTGAAAATAATGCAATGATTTTGTTCATTTGCTGGAATGTTTCACTATATATATATATATATATATATATATATATATATATATATATATATATATATATATATATATATATATATATATATATATATATATATATATATATATATATATATATATATATATATATATATATATATATATATATATATATTATATATATATATATATATATATATATATATATAATTATATATTATATTTGATTATTTGTGTATTATGTCACTAACGTGATTTACTGATTTTGAAGATGTCTGGGCAATCTTCATGTATGTTATTTGTATTCTTGGTAATTTATATTATGTTTTTATTGTTTTATGACGTATATCATGTTTTGAATTATAACATTTTTAAAGTGTAATCATGATGCAATTGCTTGTTACCAGAAAAAATATTGAACAATATTCATAAGAAATATATTTGTGGAATAAAATTGTGATTACAGTATATGTTATTCCTGTAATAAAATGGAGCATACCGACCTAAATTTTTTTTATTGCAGAAATAATGGATAGAGGGTGTCTAATTATGCTACTTTAATTTTTTTTCAGATTTTTCTGAGTTCAGAAAGAATTCTTAAATTTTTTTGGCGAGGTCAGGTTTGTAAACCATGCTCCTTTTTCGGCTATCCTTTTATTAGGGAGGTGTGGTACTTGCCGCCTTTAAGGTATAACCTGAGAATTTGTCTGTCAAGGTCAAGAGGCGTGGCTATAGTGGCAACACTGTTTGCATTGGAATGCGAATAATTTTTTAGGAGGGGGTGGTAACATCAGTCCTTGAGAACGTTGCCACATTTCTCATCACATATAGGAAACGATCATCGCCACGGTTCAAAATATATGAAAAAATTTCAGAAAAATAGTCTAAAAAATTAGGTTTTCGTAAAAAAAAAGGTAAAAGAATCTGTTGTATAGTTTTTTTGCAATGCTAATTAACAAATTTAACATTGGAAAGATACAAAATTCTCATTTAAATAAATTAATTATAATTAAACCAACGGTTAAAAAATTCCGAAAAAATTCAGAGCTAATTTGACGATTGTTGTAAGTCCACCAAATTAATTTGAAGAAAATCTGTTGTAGCGAATTTTTCGTCCAAATTTCTCAGGTTAAGCCTTAAATCATACTTTACATAATTTTTTAAAAATACTTAACGGGCTCAAAAAATCTGAAAAAAAAATCAAAGTAGCATAGCTTTGTCTCCTCTATCCATTTCTGCATTAACAATTTTTGATGTCGGTACTCTATTGTAAATATCTGCAGAAATGATACACATAAATTTAAATAACTATATGAATATTTTAAAATACTACAAATGACAATTCATAAAAATTATAAAATGCTTGCCATGATTATATTAGTATCTTTAGAGTGTGATAATATCTATGTTTGTATTGTGGTTAATCGAGTACTGTATAATGCCATATGATCAAACAAAATATTTCTAATTCTAATTTCTTACATTACTGCGTACGACCTCATGTTAAAATATTTATATGCTACGTCGAGCGTGGTTAGTACTTGGTTCCCCAGGCTTTGGACATCGCTTTAGTCCATTGAGAAAAAGTAGAGGTGTCCGTCCTGACTGAGGTTTTCCACGGTTCCCTCAGTCTCACCTCGATCAGTGAATGCTGGGACGCGTAACAGGCCGTGGCATCCGTTCCCTGCCGTATCCCTATATACCATTACCCCGCCGCGAGCTGTAAGCTCTACTTAGGGGTGTATCCTTGTAAAAAAAAAAAAAAAAAAAAAAAAGTATACAGTTATGAAAATTAAAATTTTACAAAGCATTGTAATCTTGAAAGAGAGACAAAAATATTTCTAATTGATTAAACTGTTATACTTTGGCTGTATAATAATATAATTGCCGTAATGTTTTATGATCATGGAGGTACAAAGACATAAAACTTACAACGTCAATTAATTAAAGGATGTTATAATTAAATTACAATTCTCAGAACTTACTATCATTAACTTATTTGCAGAACACGAAAACATTTTAATATATTTATTGTGAAAAGGGTATAACAAATATAATTCTGCGTTACAGTACTTAATTTGTAGCCTCGGGTTTACAAGGTTCCGCCTTTGATCATCTCATTCTCTTCCATATCTTCACGAGATAAAATAATAAATCAATTTTACCTCTGACTAATTTTAAAAAATATTAAATGCCTAAAATTATTAAACTTACTTGTACAACTTAAAGTTGATTAGGCAAGTGTGGCGAGTTAAGTGTCAAAATCAAGCAACGCCGAGTGCGGTTAGTAGTTAGATGGGTGATCATTTTGAAAAAAAAAAAAAAAAAAAAACTTTCTCCCACCCAGAGGTAAATCAGAACCATATGGTTCCCCTGAATTTTGACCTTGTACCAATGCACCTCCGGTTCATTGACAAAAGCTGTAGCGTCCATCCTGATTGAGGTTTCCACGTTTCTCTCAGTCTCAGGTAAATGCCGAGATGAAAGCATTTAAGGATGATTGAAGGCCCTATATAGCCCACCCCCTTTTAGAAGAGCCCACAAAAAGCATAAGTAAATAGGGTATCAGAAGGTTCGGTGTGTAAATTTAGTGAGTAATTAGTAAGTAGAAGTACCCAATTTTTGTTTAATAAGAAAAATAGCTCGTAGAAGTACCCATTGTGGTTTAATAAAAAAAAAATGGCTCCATTAATTGTGTGATAAATCTAAAAATGCATGAGTTCAAGTACCAAATAAGATAAATGTAGATGTAATGAGTGCAATTAGCTTTCATATTAATGAAAGCAGAGAATACTCTAGGATCATGGAAAAAACACACCTTGACCGCGACATGCAAGACTTCTCTATATTATACAGGTCGTATTTTCAATTCAAATGACGATCGAAAGACTCCCATAAGCCTGAGCCTTCTACTAGTATTTTTTTTCCATGATAGGATCGTACTTCCTATAAATTTAGAAAAGCATACTTTTAAGCTTGAATTTAATCAGGAAATTTTCTGATGCAACGACTATATATTTAATTATTTATGCATCTATATAGGCTAAAACTAAGGGAAAAAATGCACTGGAAATTAAAAAAGGGAAATAACTTGTTGCCATATTCATTAGAGTTTTATTGTTTATATTTATACATACATCCCAGTAAACAATGCTCTGTCGGTCCAGTCAGTCCAGTGTTGGTTCAGTGCTGATCGAGACTGTTGGGCCAACACTCACCAACACATTTTTGACACCCTGTGTTTACTCATGGGATGGAGGTGAATATTGCTAATTGCAAAAAAAAAAAAAAAAAAAAAAAAAAAAAAAAAAAAAATCTGTGTATAAGATTTTGTAAGTGCAGGTAATATTCTTCACAATGCATTAAAAAAATACTGATTACTATAATATATGATACACAATAAGTCTTTAAAATCTTTAAATCCTTTTTTTTTAAAGCTGCAATGCATAACTAAAGCATTTTGATATACAGATATAAAATAGGATTAATTTTTGACTTGAACTTCAGATTATAAAATTTATTGTTGCGTTCTGAAAACTGCAGACAATGCTGAGCACTTTGTTTCTCTTGCGTCAAGGTCTATAGATAAGATTAACTTGTCATTAGCGCAATTATACTAGGTGATCTGAGTTTTATATTGCTTCTTTATTGTTTCAAATTTCAGGCTAAATCTAAAATGATATGCTACCTGAGAAAGTCAATAAATCATCAGATTCTATTGAAATATTGATAATTTGTTGAATTTGCATATCTTGAGTAAAAGTTTTTATACATTTTTCTTCATATTTGATACATCATTCGCTATTTTTTTTTTTTTTTTTTTTTTTTTTAATACAGTCTAGCACATGATCTTACTAATCTTACGTTAGTTACAGTTTACAAGATGTCTTAAAACATGCATTTTAATTTTGGACATTGATCAACTCATTTAATTTACATAATATAATATATATGGTTTTAAAATGTCCTCGATATCTTATATAAAAAAAGTATAGGAGAAAGGAGATAATTAAAAAATACTCTAAATTTATTACAACTTGTAATATTTATTGCAACAATTTCATTTTTACATAAAAGATTGGTATTGTTTTAATTAATTTACTATAGATATATTTATGTATAATTATTATATATTTTTAATTTATTTAAACGACATGCATACATTTCTATTGCCAATAATCTATTGCAGTCTAATCATGAGAATATTTAGTAATAATTTATTTTATTATTATTTTTTACTTAATAATGTTACAATGCATTTATGGTATTTTACATTGAATTCACTAGAAACAACCTGCTTACATTAATAATATGGACAAAGAAGCTATTGTTGCGTTCTTTATTTTGTTATCAAAAAGTATTAGATTTAAAGAGTAGGACGCTTTGAGCGTTTTATCACTCTTTTTGACTAATACTGTACAACAACTCTGGAATACGTTATAGAATTTTTGTCATTAATAAATTATTTAAGATAATCCGCAATTAGATTACAGGCACAATAAAAACTGCACCTAAATTTACCAAAATATATTTTAGATGAACTGGTTTAGGTGTATTCGAAAAAGGTGGGAGTCAATAACATATAAAAATGAACTTGTTAATAAGTAGGGTTGATGGGTGGTGGTGCACTTAAGAGACCTCTGTGGAGAGGGCTGGCTGATAACTGATAATCCCTTTTATATATAAACATATTTTTTTTACGGTTATTTCTTGTAAAAATCTTAATTAGAACTACTCTTGTATCTAGATACTATATTTAAATAATTTCTTTAATAAATGAAGTTTGATAAAATTTACTTAAGAATTAATAATGTCTTCTTTTTTCATTATTTATTTAATTTTACAATAATATTCATCATAAAAATTACTTACAAATGAAGTCGTTTGAAAGTCCCCCCTCTCACTTGTTAGTAAATAGATAGAAATTAAAAATTTCCACCTGATGTTTTAAATAATGGCACCTTTTCCCATTGATTTTTTTTTTCAGACTACGTCAGTGTATCAAAATAGAATCATCAACGAGTAGTCCAGAGCTGTTATCTTGGTGGCAGGAGCCGGCTAGGATTATGCTAGAATAGGACACACCGTCCTTGTCCGCCGACCACTGCAAATAAGATTAACATTAAATGCTGCGGCTTTGTATATCAGTGCCTAAACACACAATCAAAGCTTCACAAAAAAAAAAAAAAAAAAAAAAACAGCTTTAGTTAATATGAGAAACAAATGAGAGATTCTCAATCAATGACTGAAATCAAATATATGTATATATATATTTAAAGAAAGTATATTTTTGTTAACACATAGGAGGTATGGTAGATAGGATTTTTTTTCTTATATTATCTGCTCTTTTAAATATATAAAAAAAAATACATTGAAAATTGAAACTTATATAGAACAAAAAAACTTTCATACATACAAGAAATAGATATATATTTTATAAATATAATACAAATGGATTCATAATATTATTTTTATAATAAAATTATGATTTTTCATGGCATTAAATAATTTTAAATCTTTACTTTTAGTGAAAATTTATCTAAGAAAACTTAAAATTCTTGTATTTAATTTTTAAATTATTTACACCTGCAGATCTAGGTTTGTTGTTATTTCAAAACTAAATTTTGGAACGTAAAATTACTGTATTTTACGTAAATGACTGCAGTACTCCATTTGACTGTTGAAATTGTAAATTTTAATAAAAGAACTGTGTTTTGCATTACTAATAAATAGCCTGCTTGCTGAGAAGGGTAAGCGATTTATTTTTAAAATGTATTTGAATTATTAGACACAAATGAAATGGATGTGGGTATGCTAATGTATGGGTAAATCAAAAGTACAAATTCCTGCAATTTCAAGACATGGTTCAAATAAAAGGTGACTCAAAGTTGAATTATCATTGATTTTAATGATCTGGTATTACATGATACAACTTTTCTATTTATTGCACACAATTTTGCATTACAATGAAAATTAATTTTTATTTATTTATGTAGAAATGGAATTTTCTTGTAAAGAAAATTGTATGCAATAAATACAAAAATTGTGTTAAGCTGGTATTACACGATACAATTTTGCATACAAATGGAGTGCAAGTTTTCTTGTAAGGAAAAATTGTATCGTGTAATACCGGCTTTATGTTTATGTTATGAAATGAAAAACGCGACATTTTTTTTTTTTTTCCCAATTTTCTACGCTACATGTCAAAATAAAGTAGCAGTACATATTATACGTTTGACATTTCATTTTGAAAATGCTAACCAATGAGGGAGTAGGGGGAGTAAATGTGTTATATTCTCTTTCTTTATATTTGATTATTAAAAAATGACTACAGTGAAAATATATTTAAAAAAAAATACAAATTTGAAAATTCATTCACCAATAATGTAATAAATAATGAATTTATATTATGCCACTTTTTTTTTTTTTTTTTTTTCATGATATTTGTGTTCTCTCTCTTTTTTTTACATTCATTCAAATGAAAATACCTTTTCATATACGCTACATTTATATCCTTATTGTTATACCATTTTGGACTTAAAAATATTAATATAAATGCACCTCTAATAGTTTATGCACAGAAATTGGATGAAAATTTCTCATAACTTTTTTGTTTTGTGATTGCAAACAAAAACGAAATAATTAATTAAGATTTAATGTGATTGCATTTTATTTAAATTAGGCAAGCAAAGTTTAAACACATACATTTTATTTATCTTAAAATTATTTGTTTTATTTAGCAAAAAATAAAATGAAATCAACAAAAATATGCACGCCATGGGGCATTATTAATTAAAACATATCAATTCAAATACCATAAAATTTCATTTTTTTTTATTTTTTTATTTAAGTGATACGTTTTGTTTGCCGGACGTAGATATAAGAGCTTTGCATGATAATTATGAGTTATTTCAATGACATTGATTTAATTTTTATTATTATTTTGTTGTGGCAATTTAGTTTCCTATAATATCTTGGTTGAATAATGTTATATTGACAACCACGTAAAATACATTGCAACAAATTGGTATTATGTACAACTGTTTAGAAATTTGATTTTCTTAAGTTTTTCATAAAATTAAAGGAAATATTTGTTCTAAAAATGTGCCTAAAAACTTCCTAACAGTGCAAAAACTTTCAGATTAGGGGACATATTTTAATTTAATGATGACATTAGGCCTCAAGATAGAACATTGACAAATAAAAATTAAAAATCACATGAAAAATAATCTATCGCTTGTCAAAAGGACGGAGTATAAACAATGTACGTTTTTATTAACAATATGCGATTATAATTGTTACTTTTTTAGTAATTCTCATGCAAAGCGTACATTATTCTGAGTAATATTCTTATAAGGGACGGAGCGGCTCTGAATAATTATATGTGCAAAGCCCTGCGTATACGAAATACGTCAATTTCAGCATACAAATATTTTCTCACTCTATTGTTAAAATTCATCAATTCAAAATTGTTTGGCTTTACTTTCAAAGCTCAATCTGTGCATTGACAACTTAATTATTGTAATTAAGTTTTCTAAATTTATTTAGCATTTTTTTTTTAAATATTAGTTCATCAATTTTTACTGCATTATATAGTGCTCTATTAATAACAATTATTATTATTTTTAATCAAGTTACTCTACATTTTTTTAAGAAATTAATTTATAATTATGTGTTTAAAATTATTATGCCTACTCGTATTATTATTATTATTATTATAAGAAATATTACAATTTCATAAAGAGAGTTTGCTATAAGTACGTTTCTGAGTTGAGCTTCTTGTATATATTATCATTATTTCAATTAATATTATTACTTATTATTATTATTATTATTATTATTATTTTAGCTCAACAACAGATTTTGTGGCAGTGAACGGTGGGGTGATATAAATGATTTTTGGCTAATTATTAACATTTCTTTAAGCCAAAACTTATTTTAAACATATAATCTTTGACATTTCATTATAATAAATCAAAACGTTGTTAATTAAGTAACATGTATTTTTTAAAAAGACTGTATAATTATTATTATCATCAAATTTACTAGAAACACATAATATATTTGATACACAAATACACTTAAAAAACGGTGATATTTAAAGATTTTTAATTTTATCTTAATGTTTATATTTTTTTTAATTAAATACCACGAAATGTCAAGGCCAGTCATGGATCAATCAAGATTCTCAATTTGACTTTCAAGTGTCTTTGAGAATTAATTATTTAACTAATTGTTAATTAATGATTTAATTAATTGTGCTACGACATTGTCACCCAACATCACACTTACAACTGTCCATTATCATGGCGTAACACCAATTTTTTTTTTTTTTTTTTTTTTTGGAAATTCACTTTGAACTTTTCTAATAACGTTATGGGTGTGGCATTCATGTTGCAAGACATTATCAAAATAATTCAACATCGGAGTACACTGACAATAACCATCGTTGTATTTTGAAAAAAATATATATATATATTTATTTTAAAATTTTAGAAATATAACTTATTGTTGATTTTGGAGTAATGATATTGAAAATGTAATACTTAAGTAATGTAAACAACAAGAAAGAACTACATCGATTGAATGTTAAGTGATCTGATCTGATCTGAATAAAAACCCAAAACGTGTTTGTATACTTTGATTTTTTATTTAAAATTGCTTATGATTGAACATATAATTAATCATCAATGTACTGTACCACAATGGAAAACTTGCACTTGCATGCATAATATATATACAAAAAAAATAATTGCAGATATCAATTTAGTGAGTTCTACAGATATTCAGTATATAACCTTTATCATATTATATTTTTAACGCCCTAAAAATACGTGTGGAATCGTTGTATCATTGAAATTACGTAAGCGAGTGTTTCGCAAGTTTGCATGTGAAATTTTCACATGATTTTGACAGCACCTTGCTTTTTAGTGTTTCAAATAAATTAAATTTAAGGAAAAATTATGCTTTATATAATAATTATAAATACAACCCTAAAATCCCTCAAAGGGCAGACTTCATATAAGAAATTCATGCAGACTGTTATTCAATGTGTATTTTGAAGTAATTTAATTAAACTTTTACTTTCAAATGTAAAAAAAAAAAAATAAAAAAATGTCTTACACCATGAAAACCCTTTATTTTCAAATATTTTTATTTTTTAAATTTCATTTTAATATTTCAGTGTTAAAGTTCTTCAGTACGTCTGATAATAATTTAGGATATATTTGACAGTAAAATCACTAGCAAGACTCACAACAAGATTGATCACTCTACAACTTAAAAATCTTGTGAAGGAATGACTTCTCGATCTTCAAAATTAGCAACATTTTTTAACAGTGTTCTCCGGAAGTGACGTCATGCTGAAATGTGGTGGCACGAGCGAAAAGGGGGCGTGGTGGCAGCTCCTCGCGATGTGACACACGGTCGTCAGACACAGCAGTAGTCGATCGCCGCTAGCCATTGAAGCCAGTTTACCGTATTAATTCTTCGGAATCTTGCTGATCAACCGCCATGTAGGCAGCAGAGAAACCCTTGTTAACAATTGTGTCATCGGAACGAAATCGAACCAATAAAGCTTCGTTTAATGAAATTATATCTGCAGGTTTCTGAAACAGAATAATAATAAAAAAAAAAAAAAAATCAATAAATAAAATGTGTGTTGTAGTTTTATATATGTTATGAAAGTTTAATACAAAAATTAGGATGTTCGGCAAAGGGAAAGCTAAAAAAGACAATTTGTTTATATTCCCTTTGCAGAACAACCAAATTTTTGTTTTCTTAATTGACGCTTTAAACGCTTTATCACACAACTCTGATTCTTGGATGCTTGGAAAATTGATGAATAAAAAATTTGAATTTGAAAGTTGACCGTTTCTATTACTGTCCGACATACGATATTGATATGGCAAGGTGAAAAAATCGCAAGCCTCTGATTGACTGTGTCACGCAATTTTCTTGCTTTACCCGCTCCATGGAAATGCATCTTTAAATGAGCCAATTGAACCTTATTTCTAGTACTTAATTTTGCACTCACTTTTAAGTACAAATTTAGTACTAAATTCAATTTAAGTATAAAAATTGTCCTTAAATTAAGTATTTAAAAATTAAGTGTTACCTGGTTGCCACAATATCGTCCGTACGGTTGTCCACTCGAGTCGAGACCTGAGAAGACTTCGACCACGTCATATCCGCAGTCCTGCTCGTCCTCCAGTTCGAAGGTGAGGAAGCGCAGGTGGACGGCACGACCTGGCGGAGCTTCGATCGCCCAGTCACAGTCCACGCGGTTCTCGTAGTTGTGGTCGCCGAACTTGGAGTGAGAGTAAAGGTGCTTGACGCGAGTCGAGGCTTGCAGGTGACCGCCACATGCTGCAACAATCACGCAACCTTTTTTAACTTATAATTTATTACAATTTTTTTTTTAAATTTCATCGCTTTTTACAAGTATTTGCTAAATTTAAATATATATGTAAAAAAAGATATGTATTTGTGTAATGTTAATGAAAGAACTATACCGTATTAAGAGTTGTAATTTTCTTGCAAAGTAGGTACACATATTTATTATTCTTTATCATTCAGTTATTACAAGATATAATTTTTCTCTACAAGAAAATTTCATTTCCTTTGTAAAGCCGGTATTACATGATACAATTTTGCATAAAAGTATTCATTACAAAAAAACGTACTGTACTTCATTTGTTTGTATTGAGATGACATTTCTTGTAAAGAAAAATTGCACGTAATAATTGTATCGTGTAATACGTGCTTGTGGATTGTAAATTCTCGTATAAAAGATAAAAAGATATTTATTTGCTCAATTTAAGATTTTTTTTTTTTTTTTTTTTTTGCAAATCTTTAAAAAATTGTATACGATATAATTAGTATAATTGTGTCTTGTAATTTACTGGCTTTAGGAATATAGTAATTTAAATACACATTACAGTATTAATGGTGAAAATATTATTAATATGAGATTTCGAGTGACTGAGAGTATTATTTTGATATTATAATACCGTGTGATCCCACATAAATATAATGCATACCCGTAGAGTGTACAGCGGTGAACCCCTTGCGTTGCACGGAGGCGTCCGACTTGAACACCATGAACATCTGATTGGTGGTGGCCACGATGGGGTGCGGTACTTTGGAGCCACAAAAACGACCCAGCGTGTGGTCGTCCGCGCTGTCGCCGTCATAAAGTCCCACGTGATCGTAGGCGCACTCTTGGTGTGGCTCCATCTCGAACTCGGTGAACGTCTGCAAACCACGTCACTCCCCATCAACAGAGGGTTTGGGTACATGGCTATAATTAGTCTGTTGTTAAAAACGAACCAAGAAAAACAAGTTCTCATGTACACTCGTCACCTTAGAAAATTTTACACTTGCCGGCTAGCTTGTTAATCATCATGCCTTGTGTTATTCTTATGGGCATGATGATTAACAAGGCAGCAAAAGAAAATTTTCCGAGATGACGACTGTACTGTAAAATGTACGAAAAAAGTTGTTTTCCATCAATAAATTGTACACATTGAGTGAAAAGCTGAGACTTTTATTTGTAATAGTTCAGTGTTGAATTCAAATATTTGTTAGACATATTCATGTACATTTTACTAAATTTTTAATACATAATTTGCAATGCAGGGGGGGGGAGGGGATCTTCGGGTCTTCATGTTAATATCCTATCAGTCACTATAAGCATTGCAGGTGTGGTATATCAGAGACCATAAGAGACGCTCTTGTCATATGATCACAATGTTGACCAAAATATCAGAAACAGTGGCGCTACCGTACGAGAAAACTGTAAGCAACTAAAATTTTAATAAATTAACCTTTTGACCATAAAAAGCTCTGGCAGTTTAAGCGTCTCTGACAGTCCTTTTTTTATTGTATAAGATTAAAGGTGCTTTTCTATGGAGCGTTGTCGAGTGGGTCTTGACGGAGCTAGAAAAGCGCACTTGTTTCAATGTCGTATGGCGGCCATGTTGGCGTGAAAAAATCGCTTTCCCGCAGTGATAGATCCCGCCGCGATGTTTTAACGTGAAAGTGACCAAGTGCGCCTTTCTCGCTCCGCCAAGCTCCGCTCGACGTCGCTCCATGGAAAAGCACCTTAATGTGATTTAGGTATATACTGACCAGCTTGATGCGGTGTCCGGGGGTGGTGGTGAAGTGCCACACACAGTCTTTGCGACTGGGGTAGTAGTCAGGGTAGTTGGGGCTGGTGACGTGACCAACAGGAGCAGCCACCTCGTACTTGCAGCCTCCCTCCTTGCAGTCGTGCTGGTTGTCGTGTAGCAAGAAGCCATTGTGGCAACTGCATTGGTACGAGCCGATCGTGTTCCGGCACTCGTGTTGGCAGTTTCCGTTGTTTGTCGCACACTCGTCCATATCTAAAGACTCTGAGCTTCAATACCACACCAATCATTTTAACTAATTGCATGCACTATATTCAACGGTATAGTAAGGTGCATTTGGGTACAATTAGATTTTAATTTGGACAAGATGGGGCTTAAAGGTTGTCAAGTTCCTTTCCGATTCATGGTCCAATTTTTTTTGCAAAACCATGCAGCAACATCTGCCGCAACAAATGTACTGCTGTGAGAAAATCAAAGTGAGCTTGATTTTTTTTTTTTTTTTTTTTTTTTTTTTTTTTGTTATTTTGCAAAAGTTGTGGCGTGATTGTAAAAAAAGCTTTACAGCTCACTCAACAAATTCATATGCTAATTCAACTTGGCACAACTGTACGTGTTCCATTGTAGACCATCCACAAGAGGATTATTAACTAGACTGCCAAGTTCAAATAACATTGGAAACAGACAAGGATATTGAAACGGGTAAACTAATAATGCGCAACTGTACCGTGGAGTAAGGGTTTTATCGTATTTAATTGGGATATATATATATATATATATATATATATATATATATATATATATATATATATATATATATACATATATAAATATTAATATGCAGCTTTATTGTATATACAATATATAATGCGACATTGTTATTTAATTTAAAAAAAAGAATAAGCTGATGTTGTTTGTATTTTTCTAATTTAGATGCCTAAAACAATGAAAAATTATTTTTGACACCTCGAAACCTATAACCCGTGCATGATTTGACTGGAGTTATAAGACCAGTGTAACATTTAAGCATTCACGAGGTACGACATAAAACAAAAATATGTTTTTCTGAACTTTGAAGTTATTATATGCATGCAATATTATCATCTTCGTTAATCATGGAGCTTATTGGATTAATATGCATTAAATAGTGCAAGACATATTGCGATATGATTTGATCAAAGGTTCAGTAAATGGAAAAACTAATTAGTACAGTGAAAAAATTTTACAGCAAAAGCTCACAGACGTCAGTACCTGTCAATGATGTTAAGATTGAATTATTGAATGATGATGTTATCAGTTTAGTTGCAGATTTGTGTTGATATTGTTGATCAATTCTTACGTGGAGATTTATATTGAAAGAATTAACGTTACTCTAGAAAAATTAAATTAGGCCGGTCATAAATCAAGAAGACTTTTTTAATTTGATATAAAGTTGAGTCACATCTGATAAGCAAGGTTTTCTCACAATGTAGAGATTACATCGTTTACATGGAGAATTCAGCTGTCAAAGGTCTTTGTTGATGATAATTTGATAATAATGTCCCTCAACACCAAGTAATATTAAATATGACAAGTAATTATTATAAAGAGTAATTTGCAAACTGAATACTTTTTTATGGATTAATTATCGAGTTATGAGTTATGTTTCTTCAATTTTTGTCATTTTTTTAAACTCTAACAAAAATCGTACTGCAAAAATGATGTGACGCCACAGTCATGCAAATAAATACGCAACTTACGCAAGTATAGGAAAAAGCGTTACATAAAAAATGACTTTAAATCTATTTTTAGTCCATAGACAAGATATTATCTCTATTAGATGACGTTTTTATTAATTAATTCCAATATGCTTTTTCCGTCATCGGTATACGTATCATACAAATCCAAGTGTAAATGTTCGAAGAAAAGAGTGAACTCACTCGGCCATGCAGAAGTTAAACTTGGGACCTTCCCGTTTACATGTGAATTATAACAGTGCAAGAGTTAAAAAAAAAAAAAAAAAAAAAAAAAAACGGCGCGAAAAAACAAAAACAATACGTAACTCGATGTTCTATCTAAATGAGGAATAACAATTTTCAGGCATACAGGTTGTATTCTATTATTACAATATTGTTCCGATTGTATAAACAATTGTGGTGCATGCTGCTGACCTGTGAAGAAGACAGCTGCGAAGCCTGTTTTCTGAACTGAATTGTCCGTGCAGAACTCGATCCGCAGGCTGTTGCTCTCCGACGTGATGAGGTTGGGAAGGTGAGAACCGCAGAAGACTCCGTGAGATCGAGCCACGCCCCCTGCAAGGATGCTCTGCACCTCCAGGCTGTCGTACTCGCAGTCGTGCTGAACATGTAAATACAAGTCACTCTCTCTTTTATGATGCAGTATCGACCTCAAAATTTTTTACTGTACAAATTAATACTATTATATTAATGAAGTTCTGTTATTCTGATTTTTTTTAGTCCGGGGACTATTTTTAAAAATACACATTGAAAGTACAGAAAAAGTGCACAACGCCTCTTGACACCTCACTTAATAAAAGGATAGGACTTAAAAGGGGCGTTTCCAAAAACCACGTTTCCTACCTAGGGATAAATCGTTGCGCTTTTCCAACATGTGGTTCCCCTAACTTTGGACTATTGCACTTCCGGTCCATTGACAAAAGCTGTAGCGTTCATCCTGGCTGAGGTTTCCAAGTTTCTCTCAGTCACAGGTAAATGCTGGGATGGATTGCAAGGCCATGGCTGCCCCCATTCCAAAAGAGCCCGCGAAACGCTCAAGTTAGGGTTTTGGAAGGTTCATGCAGGGTTTCAAAGTTAGTGAGTAATTAGTAAGTAGAAGTACCCAGTTAGGATTTGATTAAAAAATAATAAATAAAAAATGAATAAACAATTATGAATTGAAAATAAATGTTAAGTTTGTGGTGAGTACTCACGTTGTTCCCCTCGAGGTCAAAGTGCGTGAAGTTGAGGGTGATGCGGAACTGCGGCGGGGCCACGATCTGCCAGATGCAGTTCTTGTTCACCGGATACAGCTCGGGGAAGCTGGGACTTGTGATGGTTCCGTTGGACACGTCGAACACCCCTCCACATGCATCTACAACACAACATTACTAATTTTTATAATAGTCTGCTACAGTATGTTCACCTCTTGGTAGCACCAACTTTACATCTGCTTTGTTTTTAGGTGTGTTAACGACGTTAACGCAATCTATGAAGGCGTGCTGAATCAAATTTTCATATTTTCTTACCTCAACCAAAATTACAAATCTGCATCTTTCTATCGAATAAGTTATAGCTGTAGCAAGTGAGGCAGGAGACGAGTCCCGAGGTGTACAGTACAGTTCAAATATCGAAAGATTACCCCCGGAAGTAGCCGGAAGTGGAAGGTTTATGACTAAACTATGAACGTAAGAACTCCAAAAATTTGCATAGAAGTTGCAATTCCTAATATAAATCTCACTGCAAAGTTTCAGGTTCGAAACTGAATTTGGAAGTCCAGAAACCTCTCGCTTCCGGCTATTTCCGGTCGTAATCTTTCATTTGTTGAACTATATAATATCGTCGCCTCAGAATAGAAGTGCCCGAAGCAACACGAGGTTTTGACACAAATGTGAGCCCTACACATTTTTTAATTTATATTTGATTTTGTAAAAAATAACAATTAGTTAATTGATTTTTTAGTTAACATTTATGATCATATTTTTTTTCCAACATAGACGTGACAGTTGAAAATAAATGTCTAAAAAATAATACATTTCAACAAATTAATTTGTTTGTCATTTTAATTTAGCATGATATTTCAGTAAATTAATTGACTTGATACACTTATTTTAATTGGAAGTGACAGTGCCCACAGTGGTTTTAATTTTTTATTACATACAATAGAGGTGACGTAAATGTAAAGGGAAAAAACAATGTGAATGAAAAAGAGAGACAGTATATATATATATATATATATATAGTTTTCCCGATACAAATATTTGTCCAATTACAGCACGCAGAGAAGTGCGTACGTCCATCGAACTGAAAGTGTCATTTACTTTGTTCTCCGTGCTTGTGGCTTACTATAAATCATTCAAACATTGGTGTGAAAAAAAAAAAAAAAAAAAAAAAAGTAAGTACGTCAGTGTTAACACAGTTCGAAACATACACTGAGAAAAATGTTTTTCAAATTCCATTTTTTTTAATTTTTATACACGTTGTATAGAAACATGTTTTGATGGTGTTTGAATTTTATATTAAACAACCAAAAACAGACGTTGGCTCGCATTTCTTAAATTACAATTAATTAGAGATATGAATACTGTACTACATATAATTATACCGTATTGAATTCAATAAAAAAAAAATCAGTTATATTTTTTCCCGTGTAGTTCCTCTCTTACAATATAGAAATATCATGTGATTAATACCGCGGAGGCCACAGAGGGCTGTGCATTGTCTGTGTTAGCCCTTCCTCCCTGTCTACCTATACATACAACTACCACAAGCCTTTTCATCTGATATCGATTGGCGTGCCATCCAATTAATTAACTCGTTGTATGACCTATTTTCTGGTGTAAAACTATCGTATTTTAATACATAGGTACAGTATAATGTTGACATACGAGTTTTATTTTATTATATACTTTAGTGCTGAAAATATAAAATTAAATCATCAATTAAATTTTACATTATAATAAAATTATGTATGAATGTAACATTTTTCATTTTGTGTGTAGTTTATTTAACATTGACACTATCATAGGATGTTAGAAGATATAATTCTGTACGCAATATATACGTAAGGGGCAATTCACAAAGAATTTATCATAAAATTTTAGTATTGGAATTTACTATACGATTTTTTTTTTTATCTAAACTAGTAGATTATATATTATAGTGAAATTTATATGATATTCCCATAATCGGAAGTCGGAAGTATATAGGTTTCTGTCCTATCGTATTTCACAGGGTTGCAAATTGACACGCGTGTTTTACTACACAAAAGCCTACTATAATATTATATGCAAAGTTTCTCAGAACTTTAAATAAGGTCAGAAAGTTCTCACTGCTAGTCACGTTCGACGGGAATATCTAATAAATTTGACTATAGATACAGTAATAATGCAGTTCACGCTACTTGCACAAAATATAAAGCTTCTTGTCTGACGATATTAACGTCGTTCCCGATACGGTACTTGATAAAAAGACAGTTTGATATCTATACATCATACAGTCAAATTAATTAAATTCCTCCGTAAGTAGCCGGAAGTATAATTTTGTTGCTATTCTGCTTATTATCCAGTTTTGAGGGGTTTGCAATAGGAGTACGCCGTGGAATGGGAAATTGGAACGCTGAAGTACGAAAACCATGCAGAAACACCCTACACTTAATTCCGGCTATTTTTGGATGGAATATAAAATGAATTAAACTGTATATTATAGAGAATATAATATCTTTTAGAACGATACATACATACTGTGCGTCAATCAAAGTAAAGAGAGGTAAGAAGATCATTTACTGATGGAATTATAATTATATTTGTAGAACAAAGGTCATCAGTATCATATGTTATTTTACTTATCTCAAAACTGAATAATGATAACATGCACGTGAAGAGCATATACAAAGCTGATATAAATCGTGTTAAAAAAAGTAATTAGATAATTAAATAATAATCATTACTTGCAATATATTTTTTTCTTATAATTCTCGTTTAATTGCTTACTTTCAAAAATATTATAATACAATTAATACAATAGAGCCTATCATGTGTATATAGTCTTCAAAAAAGAGCTGTTAAAACAATATATATTTTTTTAAATAGAATAAATATGATTATTGTAGAACGTATGTTCAAAACCTAAACATGTTACAACTATCAGGTGCGAATCCAGAAAAAAAAATCGGGGGTGGGGGAGTGGGGGGGATAGCTGTCTCCATTAAGGTCAATGTTAATGTGGGGGAAATGCCTATATATAGCCTATATTGCCCACGTTAAATCCAAAATTTCGGGTGGGTCTGCAGCCCCCCCTTCCCCCCCCCCCGCGGATCCGCGCCTGACAACTATCATGCATTTATATGTATTAATATTAATTTAGAAATGTGCAATACATATAATGTATGAAAGACTGCATCAAAGAGCTTACATTAATTGTACAGTATACAATAAAAAAATCTATGACTGCATTTATAGTCATGCGCTCAAGATTCCGACATCTCCCCGTAGGTATAGGAATCATAAATATCAAAAGTAATAGTTAAGAAGCACCAAACAGCAATCCATACTACCAATCACATATAAAATTCATAATTCTCCACCACAATCATTACGAGATGAAGCAAGTGATAATATATTCAAAATTAAGTTGAAGACTATTATATTTTGTACAGAAAAACACAAAAATAACACACGGGGATGTTACAAAATTGAACATTGTTCGCACAGCAAATCATACTTGTAAAGCAAAAAATAAAATTAATAAAATACACACAAATATAAAATATTTTCTACTAGCCTATTTATAATAGACTCATGCATGAAATTTTGATATTATGTGGTGTTCACTAATTAAAATAATACGCAAAAATATGTCATAAAAATAAAAACTTATTGATGATGTAGTCTAATTAAAATACTTCACGATATTTAATGAGACCTCAAATGTTTTTCTAATATTTTTAAATTGTACTTTGGTGGTTTGGTTATGATTTTAAAATGAATTACCATAGTCAATTTTAATTATAATTAGTTATTTATGTAGCAATTGACGTGATCCATGTTGTACAGTCTTATGATCGAAATAGAAAGTAAATTTTATTAATTATTAATATATTGTATTGCATGCCGTCTATAAAAAAAGACATAGCCAGCTATGTATACAGTTCATTTGTAATGCGTCAAGAACTAATATTAGTGTACATTAATTACTTTTGCTTTGTTTTTTTACTGTTTTATTTTGTTTGTTTTGTTAATTTCATATTTTTTACACCAATTTGATGAAAAATTGTTGTGTATGTATGAAGTCTGAAACTCTGAGAAAAACATAAAAAATGTCGACTTCATGATTATAAAACGCATGTTGTTGTTTTTTTATTCTTTTATTTCCATTAAAATGTCAATATAAATGGTAAAGCAACTAATTCATTTAATACATTGTACTTCAGTGACTTTTTCTTAATCTGGTATTATAGCTCTCAACATATAGACGAACGCTTATTTAAATTAATTAAGGTCGACACAAGATATATTATAACCTAGTATGTAATAAGACCGCGAGATGGCTCAAGGCCCTCTATATATAATATGAAAACAATGTTAAACGCAAAAGGCGCGAAGTCCATTCGTATACAATCATAGTTACAAAAAAAAAAAAAAAGTTGAATATACGCACTGTATAATTATCATTCTTTTGTGTCTATGTACTAAAACTGTACATACAATAAAGTTACACACCTTTAGGGCAAATAAGAAAAGAACTCAAGCACGTACAGTAAGCAGGCAGGCAGGTCTAGGCATGCAGGCCAATGACTTTGATGATATAACATACGTGGTAACTCGCAATTCAGGTTCATGTCTCCAAATGTACGTACCTTACTTAACAATGCTCCATGATCAAGCATTCTTAATATAAGGATATATATGCTGACGGATATACTTCTTAGAAGTTACGCATTGTTTTGTTGTTTTTATTAGAAAAAAAAAAAAAAAGAAGAAGACCCGTTATACTTCTCAATCATATATTATTATACAATATATTACACTATATGGTGTTATATACTATAGGAAAAATGGTTGAATTTATAATTCAAAAATAAAAAATAAGAATTAAAAATAATTTAAAGATTAAATTACTAATTAATGATATTGCCTTTTAAAATGTAATTTTTCACACACAATAAAATACAAATTTAATAATAATACCACTTGTAGAATATAATTATTCATAATGAAAATCGAATAGATTATCAGGCTATCTACATTTGACAGTCATAAAAGTATATATTTAGGTTTGATATTACTGCTATATAATTGAATAAAAAAAATAACATTAAATGACACAATATATTATTATATGTAATTATTTCAAAGAAAATCGTATAAAAATTTAAAATTTTACTAAATTGCATCACATATGATTGCATTACGTTTTGCATTATTATTATTATTATTATCAAAGAGAATACATTTGTACACTATAAAATCTCTGTTATTATTATGATAAAGACAGTTCAGCGTTAGTCGTATAGATAAAACATATTGCACATAATAACAATCAAAATGAAGGAGAGGAGAGAGGGTGTGCCTTCCAGTACAAAGATGGAAAGGAATGATTTTATGTGTTAGATTTTTTTCTTTTTCCCCAGTTTCACGCTGATGAATTCGACTTGAAATTTAAAAAATATTTTTTATTGTTACTCATATCATTACATTTTTCTATTGCAGCATCAATTAGAAAAGTACATAGAAAGCAAATTGTTTGAAGTGTAAAGACTTTAAAGTTGCATTTTCAAATAACGTGTCAGATCATGACACCATTCGGAGTTTGTTTATGTTTTCCCTGGACGAGCAAATTCTGACATCCTGATGTCATTATTGCAACAATTGTGAATTATTTTTAGCTAGATTAATTCAAGAAAGAAAGGGTTAAATTTAATCATAAAATGTTATAAATATTTTAGGAATAGGGATGTATTGATAAATTGGGGGATTATGGGATGGGCAAACATTTTTACAGATAATGCTAGCTCGTTGAAGTTGACTGCAATGATGTAAAATTGACATAAAAAAAAGCATGTACTGTACGTGTTTATAGCCTATTTTTAAAAATATACAATCAAAGTAGAGTAGTTTTACTTCAATTCCTATCATTTTACAAGTAATTATATATTTTTTATTTTATTTCTCAATAACAGTCAACGAAATAAAAAAATAATTTGATTATTTTTTATCATAACCTCGTGTACTCTAAATTATTTATGTAATAAAATATTTTAAGGTCAATATTGTTCATTTTAAGTAACAATTAACACCCCCAAACAGAGCCTACTTCCGTTAAACATGTTGTTCAGCCGATTGTATAGATGCATGCTGTTTAACTTTAAGTTGTGCTAATCTTTGCTTATCCTGCTATATTAAGAACATAGAATACCAACGTACAATAATCTTCTTGATGCATAACAAGTTTCCTATTGACATAAAAAAAATTAAAAATAAATGACATTCCGTTTTTGAACAGTATGTACCAATAATTTAGATTAATTAAATAAATGTGTATAGCCTCAGGCACCGGCAACATAGCATGGAGTCTCATGGAGAATAGCAAGCAGAGGAGTGAGAGGAAGAGTGGAGGGAACAATAAGGAGGGTTATGCTGTGCGGTGTATGTAGCCAGTACAAGCGACGGAATGTGACGTCACGTTCCTCCGTTCATGCCAATTATTGCGCGCTTATACTGATGTGCTTGAGACAGCGCAACATGTATTTGTACTCTGTTAGTAAGTTTTTGGTAAAAAATACTTGTTTTTAGGGTCCCCTGTCCTTTTAAAGCAGGTCAATTCTTGGGTGCATGGCTATATAAGTACTGCCTATTCTCAAAAAAAGATTAAGAAGAAATACACACCTTCGCAGTGCTTGCCATCCGAGTGCAGTTCGTAGCCGATCTTACAGGCGCATTCGTAACCTCCCAGCGTGTTGATGCAGTGGTGCTCACAGCCGTGGTCGATCAGCGCACACTCGTCGAACTCTGAGGGCAAATCACAACACGTCAACAACATTGGCTGTACACAACAGAAAACGTAATTTACTAAGATCACTTTAATTAAGTAATGATTCACAACATTCACATGACGGTGCAGTTTAATACGGATCCGTTGACGACGGATTATGTTATTCTTAGAGGCGTCGTCAACAAGAAGAACATAATTCGTCGTCAACGAATACGTATTAAGCTGCACGTACTGTATGTCAGTCTATGCTATTTATTTATTTTTTCTGCTTCAACTGAATCCTGTTTTAGGGTACTGGCCACAATTAAGTGACACTGAATTTAACTTCCCGGCTCTCCGTTGACCTGACTATAATGGAGTATTGTCCTCAATTTTTTTTTATTGCAGAAATGGATAGAGGGTGCAAAGTTATGCTACCCTGATTTTTTTCAGATTTTTTAGAGCCCGGGAAGTATTTTTAAAAAATTATTGAAATTCCTTTTTGTGACGTCACGCGGCGACAAGTCCTATCTTTTTCTTAAGGAGCGGCGTCTCGTGACGTCACAAAAATAACTTTCAATAATTTTTTAAAAATAGTTCCCGGGCTCTAAAAAATCTGAAAAAAAAATCAGGGTAGCATAACTTTGCACCTTCTATCCATTTCTGCAATAAAAAATTTTAGGTCAATACTCCATTGTGGGTCCCTTCCAAACCGGGGCAGCCATGACCTATATATAACAATTCATCCCAGTATTTGCCTGGTTGTGACTGAGGAAATTATGGAAACCTCAGTCAGGATGGTCGATAATTGATGGAGAATGCCATCAATCACCTCCAGGATACACGAGTGGGTGTTCTTTTATTGCAACCACCACTTGTGAAAAGTTTGGCGGTCGGAGCCTGATGGGATTGAACTCACAACCATCCTCCAGAGGCGCATACCACTGCGTCAAGTGCCCGGTTATTTATGTTAAAGTTGAGAGTAAAAATTCTTGTTCTGTATACCAGTTTTTTTATTTGAAAATTTTATACCAATGGATATTTTTGCTATAGTCAACAGTTCAAAAAAAGGTCATAGCAGGCGAATCATCAAGTGGGTGTTTATCAGAAGTCAACATAATGACCCAATTTAGTGATGGTGACGATTAAACGAAGAAGAAACCTTTGAACTGTTGGCTAAAAATCATGGGTGTAAAATTTTCAAATAAACAAAGAATACTTTGCTGCAATATTTTATGAAAAAATTATTATATTCAAGTCTACAGGATATAATTATATTTATAGACTGTAAACACTGTATATAATTTATATAAACACGGTGAAGATAAAATTAGAAAAATAACCAAAAATACACACCTCCAATTGGACGCGTTTCATCTGAAATTTGCATGCATAATGTAACAACTTTTAAAATTGTGCAATCAAATTTTAGAATATTTTGAAATGAAATGGTGAACACTGATTTTCAACGCAAAAATAAATTTCAAGTCAAATGGGTTCTAATGTATCATTCATCTCGAGACGTAAAGCACGAATTTTATCCACTGCTCTGTTAGCATGGCATTTTCACGCTTTCATTGAACTTAAACTTTTAAAAGTTTTAAAGGTAGAAAATGTAGACTGAGTATTGCACTTTTTACCTCCCTAAAATTTCTAATCAAATCTCTCTCTGCTATAAAAAAAAAATAATCAGAAAGGGTTATAACGTTTGCTCTTTCACGAAGTGTACTATATTTCATTATAAAGATGAAGTCGTTTATTTTACTGCTCATGGATGTGGTACCTCAATTAACGCGAGTCCTATTACACAATCACTTGCATTGGCACTTGGCCACTTAAGTTAGCAAGTACTGACATGCTGATTGCGTCACTCTGTCGGCATTCTCTCATTACTACTACACACATTGAGAATACTTTGTTGCAGTGCACCGCGATAAACTTGACGCCGCTCACTTGATCAACGCTTTACTTCTCATAATCATAATTACAGTCAAATTAATTTGAAATTCCCTCCGGAAGTAGACAAAAATTTGAATTTAGCAGCTGTTCTGTTAAAAAATTTGATTTGAAACTGTGCAATGGGTTTTATATTAGAAGTACCGACCTATGTGTAAAATTGCAATGCTGAAATACAAATAGAAATGTCAGAAACTTCACACTTCCGGCTTCTTCCGGCGAGAATATTACATAAATCTGACTATATCTGCTACTGACCTCTGCCACCTCAGCATTTATACGACCAGATTATAAAATACTTATTACGTATAACTTCAAATATATGTAAGTATAGAAAATAATAATTGTTTATTGGATCCAATAAATACATAGTTTGGAGGGGAAAATATTTATAATTAAATAAATATAAGATAAAACTCCACAATATTATTATATTAAAATGTCTATAAAAACAAAATTAATATTAAATACAATTAAATTAATTATAGTAGTATATGTTGAGCAAACTGATATTTGTATATTAAATGTAGTATGAAACAGAATAAACAAATTTTTTTCCCCGAAAGTCAAGTAATTGATGAATTCATTGATATATTTTGGAATCAGCCCCCTTGAATTCAACAACATTTTGCATAAGACTTAGAACTCGATCACCATTAATATAGGTGGCGTATGTACAGACAAAATTTTGAAGTGAATCTGTCTTACCAGATTATTGTGAAAATTGAGGTAGAATTTTAACATTGGCCTTATGGATGGAAATGAATTGATTTGATGAGAAAACCGCTCACTTGAATTTGCTCAAACCATAAGCGAACATTTTGAAATTTTTTAAATTTATTTCATCCGATTCTTTCTTACAAATTATAAATATTTTATGACATGACTCCGAACTCTCCGAAGTAACTGAGAGATAAATCGTATTTATCCATATTTATATATATCTCCCCGTGCACTGAAAACGCCAAGTTTTGGTAGAGAAGTAATAAACGACAACGGATTATATTTGATAAATATTCCGTGTTTTAATGTAGCCATCTATTTACTTTACATTTGCAAGGATTTGTTTGCAATGTTTTCCGTTACCGCTTATTTCTTTACCTTTACCCTTTTCCTAATATATATATATATATATATATATATATATATATATATATTGATCTCATTTTACTTGAGGTGAAGTCGTCGCCTCGGAACACTAGTAGCCTTGTTAATCACCAAGCCCAGTAAGAATAACACAATAAGGCATGGTGACAAAGCTGCAAGTGGAAAAATTTCCAAGACGACGAGTGTACAAGAAACTGGGTGTCGCAATATTCATTTAGTAACCGAACGGGCATTATTTATCAAGAAATTCAATGTGCTACTGCGATTGCGATTCAGTCAAAGCGAAAATACACTCTAAAGCACTTAATATAAGAAAAAAACATTTTGAAGATTGCGTTTTGCTGAAGTCACTAGATTATTAAGCACCGGCGGTGAAATCGGATTAAATAGAAAAATTTAGTGCTACAGGACTTTTCTGACACCAATAATTAAGTAATAACCGAAAAGAGTAATAACTTGGATGATGGCTTCCTTCTTGAAATCTGCATGAGTAGTAAATTAATGAATATATAGAGGCTTCAAGTGTTCCCCGGCGGGAAAATGTTCTCCATAAGCCACCATGTTGGAATTAATGTATTTTTTCTCAGTAATTACAAGAGCTGTCAATTTGAAAACATATCCCCCCTCCCCTATTTAGGTTCTTCTGATTTTGAATCAAGAACATACTTTCCTCTATAACTTTGTTTTAATGTTATTTTTTTTACATAGGTTTAGATGGGACGGTGGGAACATCGCGAAATCAGCTGTATTTCTCTCGCTATCCCTACTACCCCTTTCACTTTTTTACTTTAAAAAAAATAAATAAACCAACACACTTCCTTTTCTTTATTATAATATTGTAATGTATAACATACTTAAAACAAAACTGAAATTTTCTGTATTGGATCCAATAATTAATCTTTCTTGTACATTATTTACCGACAACTGTATATATTAATGGACCACTTACTTACCTTTCATAAATGTTGCCGAAAATCCTGATTTCTGAACAGATCCGTCCGACACGAACTTGACGAGAAGTTTATTGGCAGTTGAGTGGATGTCAGCTGGCAGTTTGTAGCCGCAGAATTTGCCCAGCAGTGGCGCAGAGTCGCTGTGACCGTCCCGCACCTCGAGGTAGTCGTACACGCAGTTATCGTGCTTCTCGATCTGCGACACAACACACGAGTCTGCACACGATCGAACATGCACACATACAACAGGGGATTTATAAAACAAAAGCATACACCAAAAAGCATGCAATAAGGAATTATGTTGTCAAGTCAAAAGCTTATTATGTAAGAACGTTATATAATTTATGTACTTGCAATTACAGCATAAAAGGTATTTATATTTTTCAGCTAAATCTTTTTTATTTTATTTCTTAAACTGAACCTACCCTAGTTGATAAAATTACGTCTTCAACTCATCCTTTAAAAGTCTTTTGACAAGTTTTTACCTCTAAAGCACATCTTATTTCCTCTTCGCTCAAAGTAAGGATGAAATGAACAATATGAAGATAACACATTTTCACATTTTATGCTCAAGAAGAGGGAAAAAGACGTAATCTCGTATTTTTCCCACTTCTTTTCCGATATGGTGCAAAATAAGAGGAAATTAGACGAGAGGAGAGTTCAATAGCGAATAAAAGATGTAATTTATTTCAACTCGTGTAGATTTTTGTTGCAATTGCACCCTGGTTAAAAATAACATTGCGTTTTATTTTCGGGTGCTACGTGAACTCGACCTATAATAAGATTTTGTGCATCCCTTCCAAATCAGGGCGGCCATGACCTATAGCAATTCATCCGAACACTTGTTATTGAGGGAACCATGGAAATCTCAGTCAAGATGGTCGGCAACTGATTGAGGGTCATGCATCAATCCTCTCCAGAATGTAGATATAGCTACCACCTTGTGGAAAATTTCAGCGGGGTGCCTGAACATACGATCATTTGATTAAGTGTCGGATGCGCATACCACTGCGTCAAGTGCCTATAGTCAACCTTATTGTAAATTTATAGTAATTTTCATCTGATAACTCTTTAAAGTCTTTCAATTAGCTAAAAAGAGCATTTCGGTGCCACAGAAGAATTATTTTATATAATATATATATCATGAACACTATATATTACTTGACAAATAAAAATTAAATAAATAATCTATGAAGTTATAATGCACATCTTATTATATTATTTTAATCAGAAAATAATTTTACAAACAAAAGTTTTGGGCAACAAAACATTGTTGCTTATTTAGTGACTATAATATTGTTAGAAATTATCAAAAACAACAATAGAAGCGATGAAATTATAAGTTACATGAATCAATTAGTTTTATCACTGTTATCATTTATTTATTCATTACCTTTTGAATAATACAAAATTGAAAACATTATTTTATTTATGCTGCAACACCGTGCTTAAATGTTTATTTAATATTTTTAGTAAATCATTTGTCACCCTTTTATATAGTTATAAACAACAACAATTAGGGGGGGGGGACACTATATTATTTATTGATCGTTGCCGAGAGTTCTCGAGCGCTTCTGGTCTTGAGACATTAAAGGAAGGCGGTGGGCGGCACAGCAGGGTCCTCAGACAGTGTTGGCTGGGAGGAGGGGGGCGGCGCACGCGACTCAAAGGGCGCACGGCGGTGCTCGCTTGCTTGCATACACATGCCACTAGGAGGGGGGGGGGGGGGGCGTGATGACACTGATGTCTCCCCACGGCAGGAGCACAACGAGCGGTACTGTCGCCGCTAAACTTGACATCATATAATAATTAACGACAATTATAATATATTATAATATATGAATTCAAATATTTAAATGTGTTATTATATAATATATCTGTATAAGGACAAGAGGATTTATTAACTATTATAAGATACTTAGTGCAATGTTACTTCTTAAATTACTTTTAATTTAGATGTTTTAAATGCAGTATATAAGATGTAAAAATTTATAAATTGTTTTCAATATGTTATTATAAATAACTGTTTTTTTTAATACACTCATAAGAAGTCATGAATCTCATGTTCAAACTCAATATTAATTCCTCTTATATATTTTAATTCAATTTAGTGCTACGTACGAGTTGAAAATGGCAATTCAATGTGTGTTTCAGTGCAGTACACAAATTACAAGTTTGTATAACACGTTTTATGAGGGTATAATATTTTATAAGAGATCATCAAAAAAAAAAAAAAAAAAAAGGAAAATTTAATATATCTTAGGGTTTAAAATCAGCAAAATTATATACATCTATTAAGTTTTACTATAACAAAAATATATCGTAGAATCTAGAATTTCATTTGTAAACGCAATGATGTACAGTGATTATCACAAAAAATAGAACAACGTGCTACTCATTAGAGAAAAGGATATACGTCCAGGTAAGTTTGCTGATCAACGTTTTGCTGCTACTTTGCTCATGCTGGCCTATGACGGAGAGATTACAGTAAAATTGATATATAATATTCCCTCCAGAAGTAGCCGGAAGTGTGAAGTTTCTGACCTTTCTATTTGTATTTCAGCGTTGCAATTTCACACATTGGTCATTACTTCTATATATATATATATATATATATATATATATATATATATATATATATATATATATATATATATAATACAAAAAAAAACTCTGCAAAGTTTGAAAACTGAATTACAAACAGTACAGCCACATTTCCGGCTACTTCCGGAGGGAATTTCAAATTAATTTGACTGCAGAAGTCGGGCAAGTAGGTGACGTGTGATCGAGCGAGGGAGACCAACGCAGTTAAAGAAAAACTGACCTACGTACTTTTAAATGCAATGAATCTTTTGTTATAAATACTGTACGCTTCTTGACTTTGAATATTTCCATAACAAGGGTCCTACACTTTAACGACATTATTTCATCTCTCGGCAAGACAATTTTTCAGATCGAGTCTTGCTTGCCAATCAATCAATCAACCTTGTACTTTTCAATATATTTATTTACTTGTTCCTTTTCGAACAAGTGTCTTGTAATATTAATATTTACAATAGATATGATGTTCATAAACTCTTGGAAATTTAATGGTATAATTTAATGATGTTGCATGGAGATTGAAATATGATCGTTTGTAATTATTTTTTTACATGAAACCTGTATTGTGCTTGTGTTCTAATTTTATAATTATACACTGATACACTGTTATTGTATGCATATTTTTTTTATGTATTTAAAATATACATGATGATAGAAATATCATCATATGTATTATTTTCCAGTCAATTAGTACTTTATAATCCAATAATACCATGTTACTATTACAGATATTTGATATTATTATAACTTCAATTATTATATCCAATATATAATATAATATATGCTGGCTTTATACTGCACGTATGTATTGTGTAATTAAAAGTTAGATCAAACATGTATGTTATATTAATTAATAATTATTACTGTATTGTATTTATTAATAAAATCTAAACCAATAAAATTTTGCATTTGATTATTATATTGTATGTGCACAAGCAATAATTATTTATTATTATTTATTTATTTTTTATAATTTATATAGCGAATTAGCAATGTGAAATGTGAAGAAATTCACTTTTTTACTCTCCATCCATATTTTTGGACAAAAAATGTAATAAATGGTAATATTGCTAAAAAAAAAAAAAAAAAAGGTGCAACACTGTTTAACATGAAGTAGATTATATACGATATCTCATATAATAATTATACAGTATTAAAATTTGATAGGGTGTAACATATGACTTAAATTAAAAAAGAGTGAAACTAATACTAGGCTAAATAATATATGATGAATTTATTTCTCTTATAATGCGAACTTCAACGTTTTACTGAGAAGCAAGTAGAAAATTTATGTACAGAGACTGTGAGAGAATGGTTATTTAAATGTTGGTAACCAAGCCCTACTTGAACACAAAAAGGAAAGTTGATAACTAGCTGTATTAATTGACATGGTTGAAATAAATAAATAAATAAATAAATAAATAAATAAATAAATAAATAAATAAATAAATAAATAAATAAATAAATAAATAAATAAATAAATAAATAAATAAATTTTCATCAACTATAACTATAACAACTCTGAATGAAAAGTTTTTATGACCTCCAGGAAAATTACGAGATTTTCTATGCACCTGCAACTCGATATATTGTAATATCAATGATGAATTTATTTATCCATGTATATGTGAAAATGTAATTCTTCAAAATTATATATTTTTCATGCACAGATAATCCATTTAATTAAAAAGAATGAAGAGAAAAAAAAAAAACAGAAAAACTGGAGAAGTTTCTACTTTTTAAAATAATTACAGCAATAAATTATAAGTGTTAAATTAATTGTATGTTTTGTCTATTTAATCTATATTATTTATATCCAGTAAACTTTCAAATTTGTGAAGTTCGATTTTATGAATTCTTTGATTTTGTGAAGCAGAAAATCGGTTCCAGTCATCCAGTCAACTATATTACAGTATAGATATAGGCCTTTCAATGAATAGAATATCGACCTTAAAAATTTTTATTGCAAAAATGCATAGAGGGTGCAAAGTTATGCCACTCTGATTTTTTTCAGATTTTTTAGATCTCTGGAAGTATTGCTAAAAAGTTTTGCCGAGGTCGGGTTTGAAGGTCTAGAGGCGTCACTTTCTCAGTACTTTCAATAATTTTTTAAAAATAGTTCCTGTGGACTCTAATACTCTAACAAATATGAAAAAAAATCAGAGTAGCATAACTTTGTACCCTCTATCTATTTTTGCAATAAAAAATTGTTAGGTCGATACTTTAATTGAAGATGAGCACAATGTAATGAGAGTAAGACAGACGACCTCCAGACGTGGCTATGCCGTGGTGTCTGGCAATGTAACGAAGACGGTGCTTCAACACTCCACCGGTCCACTACACACGGCGGGCGGCCCTAGCTGAGCACTATACCCCCTCCCCCTCCTCCAGCAAGACCCGACGTACTTAAGCAGATCTTGGAACCCACTTAACCTAGTGAAAACACTACTACGTCTAATCTGCAACAATTTCATAGCATTTAAACAGAATTGCTTCCAGTACTACACCATAGAGATGATGGTGCTACATTAAACTTTTTTATTGTTAATTTAAATATAATTCTGCTCTATCGCAAAGGGAAAAATACATCACAGAAAACCAATTATGTATATTAGGGTAATGAATTTATATAATTTAATAAATTGTTTAAAAAATACCTATTTTATAATAATAACCAAGTATGCAGTGTGGTGCGATCACAGTTATATGTCGGACTGGTAATCTGGACTGGATGCTTGCATGACTTCGCCCCCGACTGCCTGCAGTTTGTGAGTTTTCTCAAGTGTGCCTTGGCCGCAGCGCGACATATCAGTCGCTGTATTTGGGAGGTGCTAAAGTGGGAGGTGTGGCGAAGTGCGTTTGACCGGGTCTCGTCAGATCACCCAAGTCCAGCAACGCCGAACGTGGTTAGTAGTTGGATGGGTGGCCATTTTCAACCACGTTCCACTCACGGGTAAATCACTGCGCTTTTCCACTATGTGGCTCCCCTGGCTTTCGACCCTTGCACTTACGGTTCAGTGACAAAAGCTGTATATAGCATCCATCCTGGCTGAGGTTTTTATGTTTCCTTCAGCCGCAGACAAATGCCGGGATGGATTACAAAGCCGTGGCCGCCCTCATTCCGGAAGAGCCCGCGAAACGCTTAATTTAGGGTTTCGGAAGGTTCGGGACCGTTCGGTGTTTCAAAGTAGTGTGTAATTAGTAAGTAGAAGTACCCAGTAGGGTTTGATAAAAAAAAATTTCACTTTGTTACCGGTTTCCTTGACGATGGTTTTTGGTGGTATCCCATAGTTACTATCAGGTGAATACCTGGGCAGATTTGGCCACAGCCACCTCCTTAATACCTATCCTAGTAAACTCGTCATTCAGTCACCTTACTCCTCTCATCCAAAAGATTGTCGGGCACCCGAAGGTGTATGGGCTCCACAGCCTTCCCGTGGCCGCCTTTATTCCTGTCTCAAACTCCTTGAGAAGAAAAGCTATACATACAGGGAAGTATTTTTTTAAAAAATTGCTTGAATAAGAGAGATATATATAATATTCCTTGTCATCCACTAAAACTGATTTATAATCTATTTATAGCAATATTTTTTTATTCATGTCTGCTATAGATATAATATTTATATAAATATAAAGTTGATTTAAAATCCTTTTAAGATATATTGTCTCGATATTTTTTCAAGTATTTGAATGAACAATACCTTTTATATAAAGAAAGGTCTTTCTTACGCTTAAAGTACGTATATAGGGGACAAAAACGTTATTATCATTGAAGAGGAAGAAGGGTTCAATCTTGAGAATGCTGTTGTTGAGGTATCGATGAGCTTTGGTCATTTTTCTTTACATAATAAGATGACTTGAGTGTTGCAGTCTAGACGAGTTGTAACACTTGATGGTACTACTTGGACATTGTGACGCATGCCCAGAGGGGGATGGAGACTGGAAATAAATTATAGGCTCGGGAAAGTTAGACTTGGAGGATAATATACCCATGATCACTGCTTTATAAATAATCCTGTACGTCATATTATCAATGGAATTATTTTTTTTTACTTGTATAAAACACTTTAATATAATACTTATTAATAATGTAATATCATCGTACAAAAATAATAACTGCATTTTTTTTTTTTTTTTTTTTTTCCCCGCTTTTACGGGTGTTTGATAATGGTCCTTCTACATGTTTTAACTCCAACAATTTCGGAAGGCTATAAAACTTCGATAAAGTGTTATTTCAAAACGGCAATTTCATAGGAGATGAGGTATAATATACACGTACAGTACACTCCATTCAAATAAAAATGTCCGATCCGGCTACACTTTAACATTTATATAATTTATATTTGACTGAAGTGTACCTGCGAGTGTACCGTTTGATTTAAACATTCAAATTACCAAATGATTTTAGAATTATTACACGCTAATTTATAGTACTGGTAAAAATAAAAATAAATAAAAAATACAGCCCATTAAGGGCATTGGGTGTAGCACCGGTAGTTGGCAACACTGACGTATCTTCACCATGTTAATTTTTGATCATTGCTCCTCGGAGTAATTTTTATGCTAGAGCTAAGCTGATTGCTGTAGTATCAAGATAATTAGTAGCCCAAGTGCACAATTTGGCTAAATAAAGCCTGATTTAAAGAAAAGTATTTTTTTTTATATTTTAGAAAAATGCATGTAAATTTAAAAAATTACTAAAAAATACTTTTCTTTAAATCAGACTTTATTTAGCCAAATTGTGCACTTGGGCTACTAATTATCTTGATACTACAGCAATCAGCTTAGCTCTAGCATAAAAATTACTCCGAGGAGCAATGATAAAAAATTAACATGGTGAAGATACGTCAGTGTTGCCAACTACCGGTGCTACACCCAATGCCCTTAATTGCCTTTCGAGTGTAAGAGACTTTGATAATTGCACAATACTTCTGATGAGATTGAAAGTCCTGAAAATTTATTTATTTATTTTATTTATTTATTATATTTCCCGATTGTTACATAAAATAACAGTTGGTCGGTGATACTAAAACAGTCCTATGTACAGAACAAAACGCAACGGGTGAGTCACGCATAGTATCCCTTTTAACAATTATTAATAAAAAATAAAGGAAAATTATTTTAAATGTATTCTCAGGTGAAAAAATGAATTTTTGTTGTTACGAGACTTATAAATAAGTGCGTAAATGATATTAATATCAAATATATTTTACCGTCATGCAGCCGCAAGGCAATACATATATTATAGGGTTTGTTTGTAAATAAACAATTAGAAATAATCGAATATTATTGATGATACTTATGTTCCATGTAACAGAAGATTCATCCATATTCCATAATAATCATTATTTCTGATTGTGTATTTACGAACAGACATATAGCTTAATAGTGACAACATTGACGTCGATTTCAGGTCTTAAATACCTTAAAAACCATCAAGTAAAGGCAGTAACGCAAAGCAGTAAATTGGTAAACCACAACCCTCTTTGTATGAGGAGTCACGTTTTTGAATCAGGTCTAATAGGGAGATATATTCATTTGTCACCATGCACTTTTCCAGAAGTGCCTGCTTATGGTGTATACCATATATAGTTACTATAGTGTGCCAGGCTTCCTGCTACAGATTTCCATGGTTTCCTGAAGCAAAATATGCCAAATGGCAGGAAGTTTAAGTTAAGTTATGGCCGCTCGTATTCGTACGAGTTTGTTATTATTATATGTTTGGATGCTTACGGCGTTGGCATAAAATTCTGTAGCGAGCTAACATTTAATTTAAAACAAAATAAAAGTCATTAAAAGCTTCTTCTGTTTCACGCAATTAAAAAAACTCCTACAATGGGTGCCAAATTACTTTATTTTTATACGGAATTCTATTGTTTTAAACAGTAAATTAAAATATAATTATGTACACTTTTCACCTTGGAAAATTACAATTTGCAACTTTGTGAATCATCGCGCACTGTGTTTTATACTTATACGGAGAATGATGCATGATTAACATAGCTGCAAAGGGACATTTTCCGAGGTGACGAGTGTACATTTTCCTTAATAACATAAATGTTAACCTCACAGGCATGGCATACAGAGCCATTGATGTTTGCATTTATGTTAAAGGGAAGTGTACATCAGAACAATTAAGATATTGCGGTAACAGTTGCTCTAGCAAATTCAGTATTAAGGCGCATTTCCATGGAGCGAATGTAGAACGGGGCTTGACGCGTCGAGAAAGGCGCACTTGCTTCAATGTCATATGGCGGCCATGTTGGCGTGGAAAAATCGCGGTGCGATTTAATCGCTGCGGGAAAGCGATTTTTCCACGCCAACATGGCCGCAATATTACAGTGAAGCAAGTGCGCCTCTCTCGCCGCGCCAAGCCTCGCTCTACATTCGCTCCATGGAAATGCACCTTAATACATGCAAGTAATGACGACTAACCTCGAAGGACTGGAACTTGAGAGCCACCTGGTAGTCCTGAGGCACAGTGAGACGCCACACACATTCCTTGAGGGCTGGGTAGTCCTCCGGGTAGTTTGGAGACTCCAAGTGTCCCGTCTCCATGTCTAGTTCGCCGCCACACACCGCTAGAAAACGTGCGCATACATGTCGTTTGTTACTCGGCTGGCACAATACAGTTTACAATTTATACAAATTAGACGCGATTCACGAAGCAGTTATCTAGAAAGTTAACCAACTTTTCACTAACCGCGGTTAGGATCATTGATTTAGAACATCACCAAAAGCATGGTTAGTAAGAAACCTGGATACAATTCCTTCGTGAATCGCGCCCTTTTACTGTTTCTTTTGAAAATTTTAAATCAATCTATTTTAGGTGTGTTCTTTTTCTCATTTCTTCGTCACTGCTGGTATTTCTAGAATTCTATATTAATTATATATTAGTCGTCCTGAAGTAGCGTTGATTTTACGTCACGAAAATTCTTTTCCTTTGTCTTCCAATAAAATTACTAATGGGAGAGGCAATTAAGTGACGTCAAAACAACGATAGTTAGCCCGTGACGACTCTCTGCTTTTGCTGCTTGTTTGCTTCGCGTAATTCATTGACATGTAAAATGTTCAAATAAATTCACACGCAATCCATTTTCAATGATTTTCTTATGGAAATAGCTGTATTTGATAAATACTCCATTAAACAGTATTTAATGAGGATAGGACAGCACGTACAGTACTTTCAGTGTCGTCCTGTCTTAATCTTGAAGACTATTGTTGTACAGCCGTTGCCTCGGAAAATTTCCTTTGTAGCCTTGTTAATCATCATGTCCTCCCCCTATATATGATTAACACAAGGTGGGGTGATTAATAAGGCTGCAAGTGGGAAATTTTCCAAAGCTACGAGTGTATGATAATTCAATGGCAAAAAAAAAAAAATGTAGAAATTTATTAATATTGCATGTATGAGATGTAAATTTTAAAAAAAAAAGTGTTATAAAATTTATAGTTGTCTTATTATTAAATGCATTTTTTTTTTTCTTTATTTAACTTTATGATGAGTTTGGTATTAGATGATTTGTTTATTGAAGTTTATGTTGACGTGAACCATGTTGTCTTGTACAACCAGTAGTTTGTGATAAAAAATAAAGAGAAAAAACCAGCACCTACCTTCGTAGCTGGCGATGAAGCCTCGATGTCCATTCTGCTTGGTGGAGGTGATGTAGGTGACGAGCATGCGGCTGCCAGAGGAGATGATTGGCCACTGTGGCTGCACGCCCCCGCAGTACCGACCTACATCAATCAGCAGGACTCAACGTTATCAGCTAGAACCAATTAAGGATCTATGGATAGGTGGGGGCGCTGTTGTTGGTTAGGTACGGTCATGAGGAGAGAGTGAGTGGGGGCTGCAGCACCAAACATTAGGATGTCTGAAATCTTACTTTGGAACGTCCATATATACAGTTTGCAATACAGAAGGTTGCGCTTGGCGGCCATGATGCAATGGATTTTTGCCTCAGCAGCTCTAATGCTATCCTATCCATAGTATAAAAGATCCTTGGCTAGAACGCAGCACGTACACTTCTTGTCACCGCCAGTTCACAAACCTTTCTTTGATATCCATGCAGGATCAACACAAAAGTAAAAACATTTGACTCACCAATGACGGGTGATTTGAGCCAGTAACCATCGCGGACCTCGAGGAAGTCGGTACGGCAGTCCTCGCTGTGGTAAATGTCCAACTCAGTCACGTTGAGCACGATACGTTCACCGTGCGTGGCTGTGATGCGCCACTCGCAACGCTCGCCCTCGTTGGGAGGCGCAGAGTTGGCATAGCGCGGAGAATGGAACGTGGCGGTGCTTTCTTGGAACGTCCGGCCGCATCCTGCAAATGCCATTATCTTTTAAAAAGACTCTTCACTCAGTTCTTCTGGAAGGAATCCGTTGTCTTTTACTTTTCTCGCCATACGTTTTTCGGGAAAACCGAAATTTATTAGAAACAAACATTAATTTGTCATTTTTATATTATAAAAAAAATGCAATTTTTGACGTAAAAATCATTTAAAAGCATGCGTTAAAATAATTTCACGAGTCCTTTAAGTGTTTTCCCGAAAAACGAAGCATACGGCGAGGACAGGTACATAACGAACTAAAAATTGTATACCTTCCAGGAGACCTGAGTGAAGAAGCTTTTTAAGACAACCTTCTGGATTATCCACAAATGAGAAAGTCCGTCACTTAAAGTGATTCATTGGAGTGTTTTTATCATTTCTATATTTTACTAAAAAAGTGCCTAATTGCGATACAACCTATAATTTTACATTATAAGAACCAAAACGTAAATTTTATCACTAAACTTGAAAGTAAGATGCTGTACTGAATAAATTTTGTTATAAATCATATAAACTCTAACTAAATAGTCAACAGCTAGCTATAAAAAGGGTAAACATTTTGTACCCTTTCAATTGAATATTTTCAGTTGAATAATCTTTAAGTTAAAGTTAAGCCAGTTTTTTCTTTTTTTCTTTTTTTTTTATGTCATATGAAGAAATCACATCACATTTTTAGCTTTTTTTTTTTTTTTTTTTTTAGTCCTTAGATGAGGATTGAATTATTAGTATGTTTAGGTTTCATATTATTTTAGGTTGCCATAAATCACTACAAAAAAGAGGAGAAAAAGATAATTGTGTTCCAGTTTAAGATGCTGACTGTTTGAAAGTCATATTAATTTTCAATGTTTGTATTTGAGTTCAATATATAAAATTAATCTACAAGAATATGATGATATGATTTCTGAGTATCTGTATATATAAACCGACGCTCGATTCCATGAAAATGTTGGATGCAAAGTTCACGCTCCCAGCATATTGCAGTAGAAGAGTATATAAGACTCAGGCGGAAAAAACATTTTTTTTCCTCATAATTTAGTAACTTAAATTAGATATTAGAATGTGAAAATTTTAGTGGCTTAAATCGAAAGAAGGGGTAAAAATATGATACTGTGAATTTTTACAGATTTTTCTGAGACAGGGAACTATTTTTAAAAAATTATTGAAAGTCTATTTTGATGACGTCACGGGCGGCACTGCCCTATCCTTTTTCTTAAGGAGTGCCGCCCGTGACGTCATCAAAATAGACTTTCAATAATTTTTTAAAAATATTTCCCGGTCTCAGAAAAATCTGAAAAAATTCACAGTACCATATTTTTAACCTCTCTTTTGATTAAGCCACTAAAATTTTCACATTCTAATATCTCATTCAGATGATTAATTATAATTTGGTGTATTATACATTACGTTGTAATGTGTAAAATGTGTAAACAATAAGAAAAATACATTATATTACATTGAATTGATGTTGAAATACTTTTTTATATATTGTTTTTTGTAAGGTTTATCATCCTCTAAAATTCTGGGTGATTATATCGACTTTTATATTTGGTACAAAGTATAGGCCCCTCGATGGGTTTTTGCTAATAAAATCTCAAACAACGATAAATATATAACGATACGATAATCATGAAAAAACGTAAGAGAAGAGAGATGAAATAATCTAGTTCTATTACGAAAAATGACATTACCCCTCGTTCATTCAGCGAATGCAAGCAATCTTTTGTTCGTTAAAGTACCTCAGTTTTTTATGCGTTTTACTAATTTTTTGTTAGGCACACCTACCATCTTATACTAAAAGTAAGATCAAGTATTTTTTTAATGACAATTCTAGCGGATATTTAGTTTTGAAAATATGCCAACAGTTCAAGTTCAGTCGTTCAAGTTTCCCTTCTTGTATTGAAATGCGCGCAGAAGAAGTTGCATAGATTCCAGGCGTCTAGGAGTTGCACATTGTGGTATATTATAGCACTTAAAAATAAGTTTAAACCAGCTTGGTTTAAACATAAAACCAAAACCATAAACATAAACCATTTTATGTTGTTTTAAGCAACATAAAATTTATGATATAAATCTATAAATGCAAAAAAAAAGAATCTCGTGACTCTATAAATACTGTTTTTAGACGTTTATTTGAAGATTTCAGTGCACTGAAATCTTCAAATAAACGTCTAAAAACAGTATTTATAGAGTCACGAGATTCTTTTTTTTTGCATTTATAGATTTATATCATAAATTTTATGTTGCTTAAAACAACATAAAATGGTTTATGTTTATGGTTTTGGTTTTATGTTTAAACCAAGCTGGTTTAAACTTATTTTTAAGTGCTATAATATACCACAATGTGCAACTCCTAGACGCCTGGAATCTATGCAACTTCTTCTGCGCGCATTTCAATACAAGAAGGGAAACTTCCACTCAAAAAATATTTAAAGCAAATATCCTAAAAAGCAACACATTTACTGTGTTGTTTTTGTACCTCAAAGGAAAAATCCTTAAATCTTACACACACGAGAGTTTAGAGCTCAACACATCAAGATGTTTAAATTTTTACACATTTAGTGTGTTGGATTCTAAATTTTTGAGCGTAAGATCCAACACCCCTTGAGCGTAAAGTTCTACACAGAACTGCATAAAATGTTACACACTTGGTGTAAGATTCTACGCCCCAAGAGTGTAGGCTGCTAAGCTTTTTGTGTGTAGCTTTCTACGCACCTAGTGTTTAGTTTTCTAAGCTTTTGTGCGTAGCTTTCTACGCACCTGCAGTGTAGGATTTTATGATTTTATATATTTTAGTATTATACTATAGCTATGTCTCTTAACTTTTCGAAGACTTATAAGTGTATACGATAGCATAATATATTGAATAGTATAAATTAAAATACATCTTCTAATTTTTAGCTGCCTAATTATTATTCGAATTATTATTTATTCCTCTTATATTTATAATTTTCTTCGGTATTTTTTAAAACAACTTCTATCCTCCTAAGTATCCTAAAATTAAAAAATAGTTATAATAAATTATACTATGATAATTGTGTATTTGCTTAAAAAAAGGTGGTTTCATGGATAAAATATAATTAAAATTTACATTTTTTTTTTATAAATGAAATTTTTTTATTACTTAAGAACACAGATATCACATGATTAAAAAAAATGATGATGCAAGTAACAAAAAAGTAGATTATATTAAACAAAAACTTTTTGTGCAGTTCTATAGTTCAATAGAAAGACAAATTTCGTACGCACTTTAATAACCATTTGTAGGTGTACATATATATTAATATATTTTAGACAATATTTCTTGAAACACTCATTAATACAACGGCACATAAATTGATGCTGAAAGCATTCTTGCACATATTGCACTAAAATACTCGAGTTTTTATTGAGTTTTCAGTGCACACAATGTTATGCCATGGCGACTCCCCGGCTTCTTGCCCGCGCCTAAACGAACGTTTAATCAAATCTACAGTTTCAATACACTGATACACACTCGCACACTTCACACACTATTGTCGCATTATCTAAAACTCGATTACAACATGCACTTACATTCACAAGTAAAATATTACAAAATTTAAATTATCACGAAACGAAAACCTCATCAAATCCAGATATTGATGAACTAACACACAAGCGATCAAACACACAGCAAAGAACTTCAAATCTAACGGTCGCAAATTCCTGTCTCTGATGACGCTGCGCGCATCCTTTGCGCAGATGTGTAACTGTGTAACTGTGTAGGACTTTAAACTGAAACAAAGTGTGTAAGATTTTAAGCACTACTGTGTTGATTCTTATACGTTTTATTCTAAAAAACAGCTTAACACATTTCGTGTGTTGCTGCTTAAGTTGCATGTGTAGGATTTTAAAAGAAGGTGTGTAAGATTTTAAGCACCAATGTGTTGATTCTAATACGTTTTATTCTTAAGTCCATCTTAACACATTTTGTGTGTTGTTGTTTAAGATGCATGTGTAGGACGTTAACTAGCTTGGTGTGTAAAACAACTTTTTAAACAGTTTTGTTGCTTAACTTTTACTCACCAAAGGTGTTGAGTTTTAAGAACATAGTTTTACCTCTCTCGTTACACTCTTGTATACTGACTTTTTACACACTTTCATCTTAAAATCTTACACACTTTGGGCGTAGCCATACATCTTACACACTTAATGTGTAAACTACTACTCATTGAAATCTTAACTTTTAATACCTTTGTGTTAGCTCTTACACATTTTGAAAACGCAACACACAATGCGTAAATTCTAACACTTTTTGCTTAAGATCTAACACTTTTTTCGTTGGATTCTTAAGCAAAAAGTGTAAAACCCGTCTTTACACATGTAAGTGTGTTGGGACTTTTCTGCAGCATATACTATTATAAAATAGAACATGTTCTATTTTATAATAGTATATGCTGTGATAAACTACATTTGACAGATTTAAACGCTGTTCAATCCAGTTTTCTCTTTTCTCCAAATTTTCAGATGACGATTTAGTGTTAGTGTTTTTTTTTCGTCTCTTTCCTTCGTTAGAATGCTCATATTTGGAATATTTGTATTAATTTATTCTCCAATAACGGATCGAATGAATTGAATGCATGGAGTGTCAAACTAAAAAAAAAATATTGCTGAAATGTATAGAGGGTGCAAAGTTAATATAGTTAATATATAGTTAATATATATAGAGTTAATGTATAGAGGGTGTTAATGCTATTAGGATTTTTTCAGATGTTATAAGAGTCCAGGAAATATTTTTTAAAAAATATTGAAAGTACCACGCCTCTATAATACAGACTGCGTGCGGCAATGCTTACAAACAGAGCAGGGTTAAGTTTGTGGTATTTCGAGCCGATATAATATAGTTTTGTGCCCAAAGTGTTTTTGGTTACATGAATTTGTTGTTCTTGCTATCTAAGGGTGGAATTGATTTTCAACATTGTTCACAGTGCTCTC